>OOIL02006791.1:1056364-1102956 GCA_900332095.2 Cuscuta campestris | reverse complement strand
ATGTTCATGAAACCCTAATTGCAAAGCTGTGGTAATTTTCCCTTAAGTTTGGTGTGATTTTCACAAATGCCCGGGCAATAGTATTTTTACTCTGTACACTAACACATACTGCCTATGTTAATATATTTTGTGAACTTTGATTTTTGCTTTCTCAGTTTAGTCTTGCTGTGTACATTCATCTCCTTCAATGAGTACCCAAAATTGCAGTGATGGCCTAAATCATTTTTAAAAAAATTTCAAGTATACTCATTTAACTAAATGTCTGGGCAATGTTGTACAACAGCTCCACACCTACATTTTCTGCCCATTTAACTATGTTACGCTTACGTTATTATTTGCTCACTCACAAACATTTTCGTTTGTACAACCTGCACATAATAAGTCTATTTATGAGATTTAATATTTTGGTATTACATTGTCTTGTATTTGAATTGGAATGTAGGTTTGCGTGCATGTGGTGTTATGATCCTTGCATAGGCAATATGCAGCACGTATGTGGTGTTACGATCCTTGCATTCGCGGAGTACCTCTTGGCTGGTTCGCCACTACTTCCTGACTGCACCTACGATTATGTCGACGACTTCCGTAGGCAATATGCAGCACGTATCTTTCGAATGACAGTGGCCTAAAGCTTGTGCAATATATGTTCTTTAATTAACGCACAACTTTGACAGATTATCCCTCTAGCTAATATATGCAAGGCATTTTTTTAGCCTTGTAATGATTATTCACTCTATGAATATGTACTCGAGCATGTAAAACATATATCATTTGATTAACACAAAATTATGACTGCTTTGGACATGAACATAAAACATGTCGCTTCATTTCTTGATGTTTGGATAGAATAATGCTTCAGATTCTCCCCCGAAATTTGGTCATTCCACATTTAATTTAAATTGTTTACTACCCTCTAAAGCTTAAGTGTAATTTTATTACGTGTCAAATGTTTGAACATAACCAGTACCACATTGACATTAAGTCTTGGTGTATAGAATAGAAACAATAACACACGGACATTAAGTGTTGTTGTATTGAACAGAATCAGTAACATACAGACATGAAGTGTTGGTGTATTCACTAGAATAAGTAGGACGACACACATATTAAGTGTTGGTTTATTGAACATAACCAGTAGCACACTTATATTAAGTCTTGGTGTATTTAACAAAAACAATAACACACAGACAATAAGTGTTGGTGTATTGAACAGAATCAGTAACACACAGATATGAAGTGTTGGTTTATTGAACAGAACGAGTACCACACTGTCATTAAGTCTTGATATATTGAACAGAAACAATAACACAGAGACATTAAGTGTTGGAGTTTTGAATATAATCAGTAACACACGGCTATTAAGTGTTGGTGTATTGAAAAAAATCAGTAGCACACAGATATTAAGTGTTGGTGTATTCAAGAGAAACAACTATTAAATCTAAGTGTACAACTGTTACATAAGGAAATACTATTTACATAGTGTTCTACTTGCCCATGAAATAAGTATATTTACATCATTTATGAGTGGTGAAGACAAAATATTACAGAGTATTACTTACCAAAAAGTGTGTGAGCAAATGCATAATAAAAACTAAACAAGAAATGTAGCATTGCTCCAATTAATGGTCAAGTTTTATATGACAAGACCAGTAGACCGTATACACAACCATAGCCTGAGATCAAGATTTGGGTAAGTGCGGTCATACAAACCATCTTTTCCCGGTCATTCCCTCGTAGGCATTTTTCACTTCCTATGTCACCAACGTTTGTACGAAGGATTGTCGATGGCTTTTTGGGGTTTCCCTGATTGCTCTGGTTCACCTTACGTTGTTCACTTTTTTTTGTTGTGTTGCGATCATCTCGAATCTTATGAGAGAACTTCCAACATCCAAGTTGTCATTGCCCTCTAAAATGCCTGCATATAAAAAATACAATTTTCCATATTGACATTATCTGTAGGTGAAACCTACATCCTACTTCTTTGCACAGACTAAAACTGCTGGTGCAAAACAAAACTAAAAGCAGAGAATAAATGTCGAAGCTGACACTATTTGTAGGTGAAAACTACATCCTACCTCTTTGCACAGACATAAATTGCTGGGCAAAACAAAACTGAAAACAGAGAATAAATGCCCAAAGTTACATTATTTGTAGGTGAAACCTATAGCCTACCTCTTTGCACAAATATAAATTGCTAGTGTAAAACACAATTGAAAGCAAAGAATAAATGCTCAACCTGACTTTATCTGTAGGTGAAACTTACATCCAACCTCATTGCACAGACATAATTGCTAGTGCAAAACAAACATAACTGAAAGCAGAGAATAAATGCCCAACCTGACATTATTTGTAGGTGAAACCTACATCCTACCTCATTGCACATACTTAATTGCTAGTGCAGAACAAAACCGAAAGCAAAAAATAAATTCCCAACAATAGTTTTCAAATAAATAACAATCATATGTCTTTTTTTATGCGGGACAATGTTTCTGAAATAATTGGCAGCCAATGAACCAACACTTTAATGGTCATATACTTTAAAAATCTAGGGGTATAAAAAATTCTATTAATTAAAGTCTTTTCAATGAACCAACACTTTATACATGTTTATAGCTAAATTGTAAAATAACACAAACATTTAATGCTAGTGCAATAAGAAATTATTACTAACCTGCGATAGGCGATGACAGCAGACTTCATACAATCTCCAGTAGATAAACTTCGAATCTGTAATATTAATTGGGAATGCATCCGCCTTGGGTCATTCCTCTTCAATTAACGCAACTTGGTTCATTACGCTTCATGTATCCTTTTTCGATCAAGCTTACACGACGTCACAGGAGAGATGGATCGCCGGCTGCTGGTCGCTACTAAATTCAGATTATTGTTCCGCGATAAATGAAAGAAAAAAAGGGGGAAAGACGGGGTGGGTGAGGACAGAAGAGGGAGGAGAGAATAGAGAGAGACCAGACAAGAGGATGGTTGGGTGGGAGTGAGTGGTATGCAAGGGGTGGGGGTATATGGGGTACACCACTGGGGTACAAAGTGGTGTACCCATAGCACGATTGTAAAAAAACTGGTGACGAATGATTTGCTACTGCACTACACAGAGAGTTGTTGTACACAAGGCTTTATTGATTTTCATTTTCGTGTGTTCTTGGTCAGTTTGGTTTGCAAAAATAAAAAAATAAAAAAAATTAAGCATTGGAAGCAATGAATGGTTAAAAACATTAAGCATTGCTGGTGATTTAACCACCTCACTATCTCCGGAGAACGGGCATTCCACCTAAACATGCCAAGCCAAACTTTGAATTAAAAAAAACGCACAGGTAAAGAAACACAGTAACGCAACAGGACTAGTTTTATAACACAGTACGGCAAGGGTAAGCCACAATACAACTCCAAACTTACAGCCATTCATTCAGTCTATTTTGCAAGAAAATATATAAGGAAATTTAAAAGCATCACAACACAGAACTGCAGATAGAAAAATGAACAAACACCCCTTTCAGCTGGTTTCCACAGGACTCAAGAGTTGCGCAATCTTAGCCGTGGGCACCAACGGAAGATAGGAAGTGACCTTGTACCCCTTCTGGGCGCCCACTTGCACAGTCTGGTTGTATCTCTCAGACAAGTAAGAAGCCGTGGGGGCCACGGCTCGAGCAAACTTGGGAACAAGAGGGAGATGGTTGAGGGAGCGCCAGGCTGAGGACGCATATTGCTCAGCCACAAGCTCGTACTTGAGGTATAGCCCCTTGGCAGCGGGTTCATACTCGGTGTACACCGATTTTGCCAGTGTAGATGCAGTTCCAATCACACCGGTGGTTTTGACATCAGCAACAACGGAGCGAACAACAGAGGGAGCCCTCTGTGCTGTTATCAGAGCCTGGGTTGATACCTGTTTCACAGATGGAGGGACATGGTCCTCAATCTTCTGGACCGATTCATCGACCTGCATGAATGAAGCAGAGCTTGAAATCCAATACACAGAATGAGAATGCCACAAAGCAAAGAAACATTGATGTTGCTACAATCACCATGGTCATCTCCAAATAGGAGCTTAATGTTCGTTTTCTACAAAAATATGAACTAGATGCAAGTTCTTCTGGCTGGTCTAAGCAAACATTAGACATCCACACTAACCCTAAGCCTGTAAGACCCCACCCCAAGAACTCATAAATCTGGAACCCTGACAGGATCTCCATGGCTATTGGAGAACATCGGATTGAGAACCTGCCGTTTACAGCTCTTGGTTAAAGGTGCATCCCTTTCCAACTATTAATTCACTCCTAACTAAGAGGCTAGGGATTCGGATCTTTGCCCGCAGCAAAATCCCACAGAAGTTTCACACCTCATAATGATAGCTATTGAAGTGATATTAACTATTAATGAGAGCTTTGAAGTGATGAAATGATATACATGCAAGTCACAAAGCACAGAGACCAAAGAATAACTAGAAATCAATTCCAAGGCAACCCAATAGTCAGTACCTATCCTCAACTGCATGAGGATGATATATGCCACCAAACCCAAACATAAACATAGAAACAAAGGTGTAGAAGGAATTGAACCAAACCCAAAACTCGGACAGCAATCTTCCTTGGATAACTTCCTCAGATTCACGCAAACAAATTCACATTCAAATATAATTTCAGGTGGAGAATCGATGTTTTACAAGATAGTCCAAGATAAAGCAAGCAAGAATAATCTTTGCAAGGAGCATCAATTTGATTCGGGAAACAGAAATATCAAGCATGCTAAAAAGAGCCTTACTCTAGCAAGTCAATCAATGAATGAAAGATCCAACATAACAAATATATGAAATAAATTGATCTCGGAATGTAAGTAACAACAGAACTTCCTAATAAAAAGAAAAACACAGCCAGAGCTCTTAAAATTCAAATACCTTGCGATCGACGAACTTTAGCACTTCCCCAGGAAGATAATGAATCTTATCATAAACCGGACCAACAACGGTCTTGACGGTACCCTCCACCGTCTGAACGCCGGGCTTGAGAGGGCCCAGATTCTCCTTGGCGTAAGTGTAGAGCTTCGCAGTGCAGATGACGGCGTGGAGCACCGCAGCTTGCACGAACTCCAAGTACTTCAGCCTCTGTTCCTCGCTCTGAATCTTAACCTTCCATGGAACAACACAAATCAAACACCAGAGAACAAGCAAAAACCAATCGTAAATCAGTGAAAACGCATAAAAGAGACTGAAAACAACTCAAAGAACTGGAGTTTTCGGAATCGGAATTGGATTTTACCGTCTCCGGCTGGGGTTGATTGCTAGGGTTCGTTCCTTCGGCCATGATCGCAGATCTTTTTTTTCTATTTCTCTGAAATGTAACGGTCAGGTAGGCGGACTGATTGTAGATACGGAGTATTATGTATATATATATATACTCCTATAATATATGCAAATGAAATTGGCGGTGGGATGTGAATAGAACAGGTGTCAATAAACGCGGTATGCTGCCGTCGGAAATTGGGATTGAATTTGACCCAAACGATTCCTTAGCAGCGAAGCTATTGTCCTTACTAATATTACCTCCGTCCCAGAGTATTTGCCCACTTTCATTTTTACACACTATCCAATGCACTTCTTTAATCCATTTTATCTTGTAATTTGTATATTAAAAAATTATAGAAATTATATATTAATAATCTATATGTTAAGACAAATCAAACAAGATCACACATGACTATATTTAGGCTTACACATTGAGAGAATTTGATGAGTCAAAGTGCTTAGATGAACAGTTCCTGATGGTGTAAATATAGCCGGGCGGGTTAACCGGGTTTAACCTGGACACTTGACCCGTAATATAAAACACACAACAAGAACACAAAGTATGACCTAGACCGGGTAAATCTCCTCAGTCCGAATTATATTTCTTACTCTGTCTCAAGAGTGTACTATTTTTAGTGAGAGAAAGAATGGATCCCCTCCTCTATCCAATATCATCATATTTATAGAGGAGGATTTGTGACCTTCCCATGTTCATCCATGGACAAAATAGGAAGCCCGTGGGAAGGTCACTGTACATAATCAATCTACTATTNACCCGGTCATTTCTTGCGCTCAACCCGTCTCTTTGGTCTTCTAGAATGTCCTTCGTAGAATAAGGTGATATTTTCGCTATCACCCAAAATGTGACCGGTCACTTTTTTAGTGGAAGTGACCGGTCAACTTTTGACCCGTCCTAATCGAAGAGTTAACCTCATTTGGTGATTGATAAAAGTGACCGGTCATACTTTGACCTGTCCCTTTCGGTTGTCCGGGTCGGGTATAGGGATATACCCATCATTTCCAAAAGTCAAAACTGGACGAATACTCCGGGACGGAGGGAGTATCTTGTAGGACTCTTTGTTTTGACAAGTGTCGTTCTCACACATTTTCCCTCTAATTTTTTTTTTATTTGACCTGAAGATTAAAACATACCTCGGAGTACAAAATTTTCAATAATTGTTCTTGATGGGATGATGTACATAAAAAATACAAATATAATGACACTATTTAGTTGGTATTACTACTCCTCCTTGTGTCGTAAAATTAGTCTTCTATTTAGTTTTTTTATTATCAAATAGGGTTAAATAGAAAACCTTATTACTCCGTATTAAATAGGGTTTTCCTAAAAACAAACATTCAAACTATAAATAACTCAAGAAACCTATGAATTTATTACGCTGTATCATTTTTCACTTAAACAATTAGGGGGTGTATTCAATCACGATTCTGAAAGATTTCGATACATTGTTTAAAGTTTGTTGATTATGTAAAATTCATGGATTATTTTAAGTCTAAGCAGAGTTTGTTAGATTTTAATGTATTTTATCAACAGGATTTTATAGGATTCTGTGTGATTGTTTATAATCCATATATTATTTATACATAAATATGAATTTTTTTATAAAGCTATACATTATTGTAACAAAACTATTGTAACTAGTTATTAAAAATTTTGAGAAGATTATAATAAAATAAAAATAAAGTATATATAATACTCCCTCCGTCCCGGAAAATTCGTCCAGTTTTGACTTTTGAAACTGTTCATCTAAGCACTTTGACTAATCAAATTCTCTCAATGTGTAAGCCTAAATATAGTCATGTGTGATCTTGTTTGATTTGTCTTAATATAAAGATTATTAATATATAATTTCTATAATTTTTTAATATACAAATTACAAGATAAAATGGATTTAAAAAGTGTATTGGATGGTGTGTAAAAATGAAAGTGGACAAATACTCTGGGACGGAGGTAGTAATAACCTTTTTGTCCTAATAGCGATAAAATAGTTACAAAATATTATATACTTTGATAGTTATTTTGACTCCAAAATCAACTAAATCTAGGACTGTAAATAGATAACAAAATATTCGATTACTGTCTGCATCCGTATTCGTTTATATGGAAAATATCCGCATCCGTTAAAGCGGTTATTATCTGTATCCGATTAAGGATATCTGATTGCTAAACGGATACGGATTTGGTAATCACACATCCGATCCGTTTAAGATCCGCTCCGCATTGACATCCGTTTACATAACCATTTATCCGTGTATCTGATCTGTTATATATAGTTTTTTCTATTTTTTTATATTTAAATTTTGTTTCTCTACTAATATCTCAAAGTATAAGATATTTTTATATGCAAAATATATGTGTAGACAGATAAAAATATGTGTAGACATATAAAAATATGTGTATATATGTACTGTGTATATCTTTTTATGACATGAAGTCATCGTAGAATATCAAAAACTATGAAAGAAAATAAGAAAATAATTATCCCATAAAAAATTATACGAAGTAGTTGATTTAATAATATTTTGATTCAGTTTAATCGAAAATTAAAGTATTGTTTAATTTGGTTTAAAAAATTGAAGACGGATACGAATAGTTCCGATATTCGACCGATATCTGACGGATGCGGATACGGTTTTGATTTTCAATAACCGTCAAAATCCGTATCCGAATTCGATATCCGACAAAAATAAACGGATACGGATTTCGTAATGGCACATCCGATCCAATTAATATCTATTTACACCCCTAGCTAAATCTTTTAAGATGTAATTGACAGAAGAAGTCGGTAACTTCGGGTCGGACCAAGACAAAGGGGTTTACCAAGAGAATTAGGAGGTATGAATCTTTTTATTTTTTTTTGAATGGAGTCGTAGAATACTAGAATGACATGGGGATTAATGTCATTGTAGGCCCCTTTATCCAATTACATTTAAGTGTAGCTTTACCAAATATAAAAATTTCATGGAAATGATGTACCTCATGTTCTCATTAACATGTTCATCGTGTTCTACTTGAGGTTTACTCATTTATACAAAATTTCTTCACCTGTGATTGCGAAAGGATAAAGATGAAAAGTGAAGCAGGCCTAAAAATGTAAAAAACAAATGAGGTTAGACTTGTACAAAATTTGAGTGTTATATTTTTAGCAGAGCACTCATGTATTAGAGTTAGTGCTAACTTTAATTGTTAATAACCACTTTTATAACAATTTGAACATTAAAAAATAAACTTATACTTTGTATTAAATTTAAAAACATCAAGTAATTACAATATTACATCTAACACTAACAAGTAACAATATTATCCCTAAAAGTTTGAAGGTCTTGTGTATGTACAAACATTGCACACCTTTCAGCCGCCTATGTAAAAAATAAATAAATATTAAAACGAGTGAATATTAAAATCAAAATTCAAGCAATGCTAAAGCAAAAGCTATTGTTAAACAAGGGCTGTTTACATGGACTAAAAAGTTACCTATTTTATAGGGACTAAAATTATATTTAGGCAACATTTGATTCAACTTTTTTTTCTACTTATTACTTATTCTTATCATAATTAGATCAGATCAGATCATACCTGACAAGACCAGATCAGAAACAATTTTAATTATAATTACAATCAGATCAAAGTCATCAAACGAGACCAAATTAGATCAAATCTTTAAAAAATCAGATCAAATCATGCAAACGGAACGCTACCTTAGCCCTTGTATAAATAAATAAATAAATAAATAAATAAATAAATAAATAAATAAATAAACATCTAATAGATGCATAAATAAATAATATGTTTATAAATTATACTCTATATTATATAAATTACGGAGTATAAGTTATATTAAAAAAAGATGGGTAATGTTTTTGCCTACATTACATGCTTGTGGTGGGACCTTCCTGGACCCCCACTTGCGGCAACACTTTTTGCCCTTTTTTATTGTATAAATTATGCAGAGTATTACTTCCTCCGTCCCACTATATTTGTCCACTTTCATTTTTGCACAACATCCAATACACTTCTTTAATCCATTTTATCTTGTAATTTGTATATTAAAAAATTATAGAAATTATATATTAATAATCTATATGTTAAGACAAATCAAACAAGATCACACATAGTATATTTAGGCTTACAGATTGAGAGAATTTGATGAGTCAAAGTACTTAGATGAACAATTCCAAAAGTCAAAAGTGGACGAATATAGCGGGACGGATGGAGTATATTAACACTATGTTTGGTTCAATAAATTTGAAAGAGAGGAAGAGAAGAGAGAAGTAGAAGGAAAAGAAAATCAAAAGGCAAAACTATAAAGAGGGGGAGAAAACCAAATTCTTCTCATTTTGGTGAGGAAAATAGGAGAAAATCATTTTCTTTTCTTTTCCTCCAAAATCCTTGAACCAAACATAGTGTAAATGTAATTTAATGTGCAAGACCTACTTATGAGCAACTAAGCTTGGCAAACATTTCTTTATGAACAATTAATAGAACCAATTTAAACGACCAACCGAAACAACCAACCACCAATTTTCATACCAGGTATCATCACTAAAGGCTTATACACACAAAATCTGAAGATCTTCACTCTATGATTCATCTGAAAGAAGTGAAGGTTCGATAAAAGTGGTGTAATGTGTGTCCGAACCCGCCAGTCACCCATATAGACACGTTCTAGCAATGCAACCAACACGCAATCTCTTCTCTATCACCCTCCTACTCTAAGGCGCGCCTGATAAATTGCAGAGACGTACATACACTTGGAATAAAAATCACCAACAAAAAGAACGGACGCATGGACAACTAACCCTTAATGATGGGGTGGTGTTGGGTCTACAACGAACTCCGAATCATCATCTTCGTCATCTTCATCACAAGCATCTATCCAGTTATTTGGGTGGTATTGAGAAGCTTGACGTGTAGACTGTGTAGTTTCTGCCCTGCCTGCAAATGACATTAAAAACAATAATTGCTTGTGATAGTTGTTCTCACCATGATTAAAATGTGAATGCTTCAGAGAACTGAAGTGTGACAAACCTTGTGTCTCCTTTGAGTGATGTGCTTCCTTGTCATGGCAGCTAGGCATGTGGTTAAGCAAAAGTGTCTTGAAATTTGGTAACAAAATAGTAGAGAGTAGCCCCGTTTAACTAGGGAACTAACTATTATGTTAATTGTGGAACTCAGATGCGCAAAAGCTCTTAAACCACTGAGATCCACTGTCAAATGGTTTCTGTAAAAGTGGGCAGTAATTTGAACTCAAAACTAAGAGATACTATTTTAAAACTAGAAGGAACATTTCCCACACAAAATTGCAGAGTAACCCTCCCCCCTTTTGGTGGGTGGGGGGAGGGGATTGCAGGATACTCATTAGAACCAGAAGGAACATTTCCCACCGTAGGTCCACCTTTAGAAATATGAACAGAACCAATTCTATGAATTTCTTGTTGCTCAGTAATAGTATGGTTTCTATCTACTCGAGCATGCATACCAGCAGCATTTCCTGGTAAAAATTTGAATCACAAAGAGCAAAAAAAAGTGCACTTTGATTGACACATTGCAAAAGAGCATGGAAATTCACCTGAAAGGTCAGACCAAATTCTGGTATGATCAGATGGAGGCTCAGAATTATTTCCTCTTGACCCATCATGTGTTTGGGCCCCTCTCGACTGATCAACCTGGCGATGCGAAGGGCTCGCTTGATGGGGGGAGTTCACATTATTGATTTGTGACGTAAGCATGGTTGCAAGCACCATTGCAGCATCGAAGTTTGAACCGGAGCCATCATCAAAACCAAACTTGGGTTCCATCAGAACTGGCCTGTACCGTAATTCAGATTTTGATAAACAACGTTTGAAAGGCACTAAGCTTGAAAAACCACATGTGAAAACTTATATATGAATGTGAAACCAAGGTATTATTTCAATTTGCAAATAGTGTGAATGATTTGGACATATTAAGACTTGCATAACTATTGAGAATAGAAGAAAATGATAGATACCACTCGATATGCTCACAAATGAGCCATCTGTATCAAAAAAGGATCCAATTATTCAAAGAACTGCAGAATTACCTTGGTTCCTCAACATTCGTGTCTCAATACATGACACTGAAGTGCTTGGTGTTATCTAGAATAACTACCAATTATTTTTTGTAAGGAGAAAGATGCACATTTGAAGGATAATTAAGCAGATTGTCAAAAATAAAAGAAACCTTCTCATTGTAATTAATGCAATAGTTAAAGAAACAGAAGGTAATATATCTCACTCGCCAGCCACACTGAAATGGAAGCGCACATCAGCTTCGCAGCCCTCACAGAAAGAAACAAATGCCTGCAACATTAAACAAACCCAGTGACAAGTTATATTAAGCAGAAATGAGAAAGAGTTCTGAAATACATAATACCGAGTATTTTTTTAAAACTCTTTGCAGCAATATTTTGAAAATCGGATGAATTTCATAAGCAGAAAGGCAACTCACGATTTAAGAATGTTCATTTATGGCCTAAATAAATAATTTACCACATGAACTATCCAGGTACCTTAAAATCTTTCACTCCAAATGTCACGTCTACTGGATTTCCTGTGTGGTTATACTGCAAAAACTCTTCTGTGGGATCTATCCATAACTGTGTGTGCAATGATGAATCATTTTCTGCAAATGAAAGTCTTACACTTCAATGCAGCCATGAGCCAAGGATTTAAGAAGAAAAATAAATAGGTAATTGTTCTTAAATACCTTTTGTTGGGTCTATATAGCTTCTAAGCTCAACGCATTTCCCTCCAATTTCATTTTCAGCATCAGGAGGTAAGGAAGAAGGTTCAGTTGCTATGACTGTTATCTCTTGAAGATATGCCTGAAAATTAGACAACAACCTGTTGAGATCACGAGGCCTCACCACAAAGTTGCTAGGAAGCTTTGTCCTATCCAAGGATAACTGTTGTATGTCAGGTTTAACATTGCAATTGATCCCATAGGCTTTCTTGATACCTGAAAAAGCATATCATGTATTCATGTCAATGTTTAATAGTTCGAGATAATAGAAGCAATAAAAGATAAATGGTTCAAAACACTCAATGTGATATGTGTACATTAGCTAGTGACAATATCTTTGAGTCGAAGGTTTGAGACACAAAAAGTTTCCTTTACAAACCCCTCCTCAGTAATAAATCACAGTGCAAATTCGAAAACCATATGTTTCCAAATCAAATCGGTCATAAAAGGCTTGTTGAATTATTACGTACCAGCTCTATAGCACCATAAAGAAGTTCATTTTATTGTTTAAATTTAAATTTCTTTGAGCCTCTAGGAAAACCAGCAACTAAACAAGATGCCATCCGTCTCAACAAGTTTGACACAAGAGAAATTGGCACACAGCTTAAAGAGTAAAGTGGATTTGTGTGGTTGATATTGAATATGTAAAAGAAGAGAATCAAGAGATGATTTCAAACCACACACATATGCCCATACACGAAGCATACAAGTCAACAACAACCTAAGCAGCAGAATCCCACAAAGTGTAACCGGGTGGGTATATGCAGGCCGTACTACTACCTAAAGAGGTAGAGGGTTGTTTCCAAAAGACTCCCAGGTCAAAAGAATGTAACGAATTCAAAGAAATAAATATGAATAAATACAGAGCAAAAGTAAGGCTAAATCAAATATGATAGATGAAAATAATGAATAACACGCATCCCATAACACAAGGCTACAGCAGACACTCTTGAAGCTACATTAAAGACACCCCACAAAACTAAAACTACATCCTACAACCCAAGTCAACTGGGAAACCAAGCCCTGCTACTTTACCCCCCGACCTCCAAGCTCTATTGTTGAAGATCATGTCCTCGGTGAGCTGCAGAAGCATCATGTACTGCCTAATCACCTCATCCCAAATTTTCTTCGGCCTTCTCCTTCCTCTCCCCGAACTCCCTATGACCAGCCTATCGTGCCTCCTCACATGGTGTCAGCGCTCCGTTTCTACATGTGACTGAAAAACCTTAACCTCGATTCACACATCTTATCTTTCATGTGCGCCACTCCCGCCTTGTTCCAAATTTTCTCATTTTGGGATGAGCCAAATGGGAAGAATGGGACAAACATAGTGATACATTGAGGGACTACAAAACATCAGAAAAGAAAGATCTAACACACAAATAAAATCATAGCCAAATGAGTTTCATGTCTTGTCCACATGCATTCGACTAATGTTATCCTTTTGTAACTATACTATTTCTCTTTAGTTACAGTTCATCTCTTAAGCATAGGAAAAGCAGCAAAAAATGCAGGAAAGAATATATATACAAAAGCCTTCAAGTTAAAAAGACCACTACCATTGTAACAGTCTAAAGTCCACAGCACCTTAGATGCATCAGGATGAGGTAATGACACACTCAAATGGTCGATACTAGCAAATGGTGTTCTTAACACGGAACAAACCGCCTGCACCATTTTAAGTAAATCTTATCACAGCAATCCTATTTGTATAATAACTATAAAACATCAAACATGCCTGTAAAAAATGAAACATGCCTGTAAAAGCTTATACCTTCAACAGAACACTACATTTCACCTGGTCAGCTGGAACTGTGTATACATTGAAAAAATCGGGTTTAAATGTGATGGACAGATGAGCAGTCCTTGACGCATTTAGAGTGAGAAGAGTAAGCTGCCAAATGGAATGTTATTCAAATAAATAATTTTCAAATCCAATGCAATAATATTGTTGGTAACATATATTCCTTCCGTCCCAAAATAAAAATCACACTCTCCTTTTTTGGTTTTACATTTCTCATTTTTCTATTTAGGAGTGAAATTTATGGATCACAAACTTTCTTTTTAAACTCTGTGAAATCAAATATCAAAGTTTCTTTTGGGGTGGAGGGAGTACTTATATACCCAACTCCAAGTTCGGAAATTTGGCCAGATAAAAAATACTTGCATATAAATAGGAATAAATGGCTGCTGAGAGTTACTGTCAAAAACAAAATCACTGCTTAGAGAACACCTATTCATACATTCTGACATATGGCTATAGCACAACCGTGATGCTCCGGTATTGCGAATGAAAATGTTGAGCGACAACTATACAAAGTACTATAAGTTCTTAAGCCCTATATTATACATCTAGATGGTGCTTATTGTACATCCGGAGTATACTCATTTACAAATTACTCGTAAATAATACTCATTTTGCTCATCTACTTCTTTGCATATACCTAGAATATGTACATTAGCACATCATGAAATTGATGTATGCACATTTAATAATTGCATAATTTTAGATTTTCAAAAATAAATTTTCATTTCGATGCTAATACCATTTCCAATCAATGAAAGAATAAAAACGAAACCCTGAAAATGAAATCGTAAAAAAGCATACGTTTATTTCTTTTATTCCCAGAACGTTCAGATTATAAAATTAGTGTATGCGCATTTACGAGTTATGTAATACTCCGCGCACATTAGATGTACATAAAAGTATATAGGTATATACCTCCCAGATGTAGAGAGTACAATTTGCAGTGTACTAAACAGTCTCCAACAAACAATTATTAAATTGTGAACTTACGCTTGGCCTCATCTATTCACTATGCTCTACGAGAATTTATTTACTCAGATCACTACAAACCCTAATTACAAAAAATCGAACAAAACTCTTCCCCATTCCCAGAACAGTTGAAATTCAAATTTCTCTAGAAAATTCAGATAATTGTATGAGCACATAATGCATAGTCAGCACTGAAAAGTATTTAAAAACAAATAAATCGACGAGGAATGGAAAAAGATGGAAAAACCAGTGAATCGGATGCTTGGATGACGAGTTCGTTGCCTATGCGCGCGAGGCATGTCATGGACCTGGCAAAGGTTTTCAGTTCAATTCCGTTGAGCTTAAATTCCATTTGCGAGTTTGTTCCCACTTTGTTGCCTATGCAAGGTAGCAGTTTGGTGCCGTGAGAGAAAGCTAGAGCCAGAGGAACTAGCGCGGGAAATCTGTAGCTTGGCCCGCCTATGGTGAATATAGAAACTAAAGAGAGGTTCACTTTAATTTTCATACTATTAGAATAAGTTTTGATTTGATGTCATATGTTCTGATTTGGGCTAATCTGATATGATTTGATTTAGGCTAATTTGATATGATTTGATCTGAATGTAATTATGAAAAAAGACCAAGCTAGTAATAAAATATATATATTTCATATCCCTAAAATAAGAATTGAAACATAAACTTCTCTAAATAGAAGTAATTTACTTAATTATTTTAATCTTATCACACACTCTATCATTTCCCGTCAATCTCTTTTTTGCATAGCTCCATCTCCTTCTCTCTTTTCTACATAGCGCCATCATTTTTTTTTATAAAATGTAGAATAATGCTTGGTTCACAAACAAAACGGTCACAAACTTCATAAACTTACTAATTGTGAACTTCAATAAATAAAATTAAATAGTCTAAAATAATTTTAAAATGAAAAGTTAAACCATAAATAGTAAGTTTGTGAAGTTTGTGAATATCCTGTTTCTGAATGTAGCATTGCTCTAAAATGTAAAACAAAAAAAATATATCCCTTAATTCTTAAAAACAACAATAGAGATGTTGTGCCTCTACCTCTCTACGCTTTTGTTAGAAAATGGTATGGGAGAAGAACGCTACAGAGCAACGTTAAAAAGGAATGAGAAGAACAACTTGATAGAGTATCCGCGTATAACGAATTTCTTAGAACGCTTTCAGATCAAATTTATTTTCGGGTATACGAAATACTTTAATCAGATAAGACGTTAATCAAGAACGAGCACTGAAAAATCGTATATCACCCCATACCTACGAGACTCTATTTATAGAGTCGAAAAATCGATGATCAAACATGAACATTTGCATATGAGGCGGACGTTCGCGCGAGAAGATAACGTTTGAAGACGCGAAAGTTCGCTTAAGGAGATTGACGTTCGCGCGAAAGGGTTCTTGCGTTTAGGGTTAATTTGGCGTTTATCCACACATCCAAATCTTTTAACGTTTTGGACTCTGTTCACGAAAATCTAAAAGATTTTCATAAAGAAAAACGTCCAAAATAAAAAAAATTAGACCCCGCCAGGTGCTGACACCCCTTAAACCCCGCTACCCCGGGGCTGCCGCCCCCGGACGACCGCTATGAATTTGTAATATTGTTGAATGAGTGTGCACTCCGTGCCTCCTAACTCATTTGACAACGTCTATTCAAATCTTTGTCTGATCTAAGTAAATCTAATCACACAAAATAGCCGACGACACTAAAATCACTAACAGCTTTTACTCCTTGGATTTGCAACACTAGCCTGTAGCACCAATATTCACATAAGATGTCCGCCGCCGTTGCCAAGTACTCGGTGCTCATGAGGAACGTCATCGTTGGCCGGAGTAGCCTAGTTGCCGGTACACCAACTCACAGCCCCTTTATTCTCCAATCTGAACAACTGCCACCATCGCGCCTGCCGCCACAGTCGTCTAGTTATGCCGGCACCACAATCTGCATGTCAGTGTCTACCAGAGTGTCACATTAACTATCTATACAATGTCAAATAAAAATATATAATGGCAAACATGACAACATATAACGCTACATATGACAATGCATAATGTCATACGTGGGGATGTATAATGATAAACATGACAATGTACAATGTGAACATTTAGATTTAAACAATTGAAAATGACTGGAGCAAAAATCAGCTTAAACAATCGAAAGAGCACGACTGGAAGAATCAAATTCAAAAGAACTTCACAAAAATATTTTTCAAAAAAGCAAAACATTTGAATCTAAAAATACAGTTTAGCTTAAGACAATCAGAAGAGCATAACAGTTGTATCCTTCAATAATTTTTTAGGGTTGATTTTGCTTAACGAGGAATGAATCTCTAGAGTTGTGGAGATGAAACTTTAACATGCGAAAATAATGCATGCTAACCATTTTCAGATTTCGAAAAGAGAGGTGTTGCAGCTTGGGATTAGGGTGTGGCGGTGGCATGCAATTTTAAATTAATCTAACTCTTATTTAGAAGAGTTTAATTTGAACTCATACATTGAAGATATGACCTATGTGTTACTCTTAGTTTGAGTGATTTCTTATGTAGTTATATTTAAAGTTATTTCTCTTCTGATCTTATCTGATTTCAATAAAAATAGGTAGTAAGTAAAATAAATAAATTTAGGGAAACATAGCTTAAGTTTTGATCACATCTGATTTGGTCTGATCAAATTTGATATGAATGTAGTTATATTTAAAATTATTTCTGATCTGATTTGATTCTAATTAAAAAAGATAAGTAATAAGAATAAGTTGAAGAGAACAAGACTTAATACTCCTTCATTCTCGCAAAAAACTTATTGTTTCACTTGACACAAAATTTAAACAAAGTAAAAATGTATGCTTGAAATTCATGCAGAAAACAAATAAAGATTGAAAACCATTTAATTATTTTCATAAAAGACAAGATAACTCTTTTGGAGACGACTCAAAAAAGAAATAAGGAATCAATTTTTGAGATGAAGATAGTACAAAGATGTTAGGGTTTGTGGGTAACAAGAGTGGGCAATGGATAAGACATTTCGTGTCACATTAACTAACATTATTCAACACCTTGAAAAAATAAATATGGAAATTTCCCTGGATATGAGTAGAAAGTATTAAAATATCAAAACAGGAGTCCTAAGTCTTTTAAGACTAAAATAGGAGTATAATGGAAATGTGAGGTAAGAATATGTGTTGGTAGTGTGATAGAAAAGTGATGGAAGTGTTAAATGGCAGTGTGATCGATCACTCAAACGTCAGTGATCTGCGGCAACGCGAATGGCAGTGTGACAATGATATATAGCATGACAATTGTAATGTGATAATGTGGTGAATGTGACAATATAAAAATGATAGTGTCAATTACTATTTTGGTCTAGAAAGAATTAAAACTTGTATTTTAGTATTTTCATTAGGTTTTTAACTCGCGAGTTTTCCCAATTTAAATCCAAAATGGACAATCCAATGAACTATTATTGTCTGGTTTTGATTTTGGCTTTCACTCTATAGAATTGAGCTGAAATAAATAATCTCTATCTTCAAAAATCAAGACTATTCCAAAATTATTGTTTTGATTCATTATTTGTTGGTCAAATTTTTCCTTATTTCTTTACCTATTATTGTTATATATGTATTTTTTTTGCAAATGGTTATCCCACCAATATGGATTTAATGTGTCACAATTTACAATGATAAAAAGTAAAATTACTTCCGATTTAAAAAATTCACAGAGATAAAAAACAAAATCTCTATTTCTACATGGACAAAAAATCTATTCAAAATTAGCTCCAAATTAAAAAAAAAAGGTTAGTAAGATGATCATTTACAAATAAATGTATTTTACGGGGATGACTCCATTAAAAAACAATGAGTAAATTCTATAATTAATCCTTTATTATAGAGGTTTTTTCATATTTAGTCTTCTTTTTTCTGTGCGTATAAGCTGATCAAAACTACTTAATTATAAGCTGTTTTAAGTAATAAGTTAGCAGATAACGTGTGTCTCTGTGTTTATAAGTCCACTTATAAGCTGATTACAAGTCAGAAAATAAGTAAATCTTATTTACTTATTTTAAGCAATTTTTTCGTTTCTTTGTTTTGACCAGAAAACTTACAAAATTATCTATTCACCTATTATGAATATTCCTAAATGACTTATATATCATTTAATTCATTTATCTATACGAAAGAACTTTAACTTATAAACAACTTATATGAACAACTTCTTATAAGCAATAAGTCAATAAATATCGGCACAGAAAAACCTCATTTAAAATTTTGTTATTCAAAAGAGACTTAAAGAAATATACCGATATTTTAACGTTTGACATTGACACAAAATGTTAGTTCATTTAAAAAATTATACTAACATTTGTTGTCAATGTAAACAATCACACTAGCATCACATTAGCACAAAATGCCGGTGTATGCTTTTGGGTACAAAATATGGTACAAATTTTGGTGTACAAATAACCTAATGAATAAGAAAAGACTTTCAACTTAAATGAAAATGTTCTAACAAATTAAAGATCTTAACGAGCTCCTCAGCCCACGGCCTACCACCATCTCCGACGCCAGACCTCCGCTACTCCAACGGCAGCAGCGCAGCCCCAGACCTTCATCTACACGGGTATACTTTCCAAGTTCAGTTTCATTCTTCATTCTTCAATTGCCGCTCAACTCGTCTGAATCTTCAATCGCCGTTCAACTCCCCTGGATGTTTAAGATTTGCAGCTTATTGTTATTATTATTGATGGAGCTGAAGAAATTTTTATGCATATATGCTATAATTGTGTGAAAAACATCGAACATTTTTGTCTAATTTATTCCAGATTTCAAACTTCATTTTGGGGATGGGGATAAATCCAAAAAAATGAATTTTGTGGTTGGGAATCACAAAATTGGTACCATTGTTGCTATACTCTGCGGTTATTCTCTGCCAATTCAGTCGCAGACCTCCATCTCCATGGAACTATGACAAGTTCTTTTAAAATCTTGCTGATAAAATACATAAAATCTATCCAACTCAATCCATGAATTTCAGATATTCCATGGATTCTAAAAAATCTAGCTTTGTAATATTTGCTGCCCTCTCAAGGATGGTAAATATGGTGTGTTGGAGCTGCTAGAAAAGTACTCCCTTTGTCCCAAAATCATTTACTCTTTAAGCAAAACAGAGTAAAATTTCAAGTTTTTTTAAATTCATTTTATTTAAAGATCCGTATAAATAAAAAATAAAATTTACATATTTAAAAAGTACATCAAAAGTTCTATAAAATAAGAGGTGATAAGAATATTATATTTCATCAAATAGTCAATGAAAATACACAAATAAATAAAAGTTTCCGCAATTTTTAAATAGTAAACTGTGTAAATCATTTTGGGACGGAGAAAGTATTAAGTTTCATGATGGAAAAATTTGCAAAAACAAACAGATCATTTCGTTTTTACCTACATTCCAGTTTCCAAATCAAGTAATTCAGTTCAACTCTTTTATTTACTATCTCATTCCAGAGTTGATTTTAAACACCCTCTTAAGTGGGTATAGTTGGCCGGCCTTTGCTTATAATATTTGTTGATTGGAGTTGGTTCTGTTTACCCTTCCCCTGGAGCCAGGGGGGGATAGAAATTCAACTCTAGCAATTCAACATTTCTAAAACCAATTGAATTTATACTCTAGCTGTTTAGCAAGGCTAGCTCTATTTTGTATGGTGTGTATATGGATGCTCAGTTGAAGAGATGGAGTGATTAGATCTGCAGGTTTTGTTGCAGGAGTTGCAGTTATTTACTCTTTTTAGTTTTTTCGTTTAGCTAAGTCGTATGTTTCATTCTTCTTCTCATATTTATTGCTTGATTAATATATATTCTTTTTTTTTCCATTGTCCAAAACAACAACATTACCCCAATGTCTCAAAGGCTCCTGCCCATTGCGGGGTAAGGGGGGTCGGACCCCTATGTTTAGAACATAGAGTGGTTGTTTCCGGATGACCCATGATGAGCGTTGAGAGTTGCATTGACTAATTGTTACTTCACTATGAATGTTACTTAACTATGAAAAGAAGTTCATACAATTTAAAGAGCCATTTTGCTTTATTCCATCATACCCAAAGCCAAAAAAATATGGAGTAGTAAATCGTTTGCTCCATCGGAGCTAAAAGAGTCATTTTCACAAACTTTTAGCTTCGGATTAATAGTGGACTAGATCAAAATGGTACAATAAACTTCCCTTAGCTTCCTACTTTCTATGAAGTTTTAGGAAGTAAATGCACCAATGCATCAAGGCTCTATTGGAAATATCCTCTCTGTTTTTAAAGGATAATAAAGTTGCATACATCTTGACCCCACTCTGTTTGTTGTTGTTGTTCCATGATTTTCTGGGCTGATTTGATATAGAAAAAATTAACCTTTTGTGCTTTGTGTAGTTTCAGAAGTTGGCTTTTGCTTGGAATTTAATTTGCCAACAAACTTGTTATGTTTCAAGGATTCTAGGGTCTAGTTCTGTATTTTAGCAGTTTTCTACGTGGCTTGCGAGGGAGATCCCCTTTTCCAAATCAGTCCAGATGCACTAATTTTCATTCATTCACACATAATTCCTATAATATTTTTCCATATATCCAATGGTTATCAAGCTTTACAATTCAAGTAGATTTGTAACCTTAGTTTTGGATTTTTTATCCATTAAAAAACCCTTATGCGATGATGTCCATCTCTCACTTGCTCATCTTTTCTTGTATGCGAATAGATCTTGAACACTCAAAATGGCATCTTTTAACTATTTTTAGAATAATTCAAATTGATAGACCAAGTTCACTCATGGATATATATCATGCAAATTCTTTTTTCATTTTAGGACTATACACAGAAGTAACACCACTCCTCGAAAAGGGGGAGACCAACTTGTTTTGACTGTAAGACCAATTAAAAGGGTTATGATTGCTTTGAGTTATGCAGTAATTTTTTTTAAATCAATTCCGGTTAAAAATGATGGCATAAGAGCATGTTAATTAATTGAAGTGCATAATATTTCATTACCGCACTATTTGAAAATTTAACAATTGACACATATATCCGACATGAAAGTTCATAACATGCTAAATATTTTTGTTCTTTAATGTTCCATTGCCTAGTGTTCTAGTTGTGCTTTCTCGGTGCATTTATTTAGCAACAATAACTATATAGTACCATAAAGACCATAGACTTATCAGGTATAAAATATCCAGGAACAATACATACCGGGACATATTTCTTCCATTTCCCTAAGATTTGCACTCATATAAAACTAAAATTCTTAAAAATGTTCAGATATTCGAGAACAATAGAATGAATTTTAAAAATGCTATTTGTGTGCTTTTTTAATCTCAATTCCTAAAATGTTTTTTTTTTGAATTTCAATATTGATAACCCTTATTAGGGAGTATGGCTTTAGAAGGAAAAAAATGGGGAATAAGAGTTAAGAGTTCGTTCAAATTTTTGAAACATTTTCGTAAATTTGGATGCATTGTACAATTAACCCAAATACGAGGGTACCATGTAATGATGTAAATACTGAAAAGTATTATTCTACCAAACAGAAGGTCTAATACCATACGAGTACCATGAAGATTTCACTCTAGTATTTAGGTCTCTAGATATGAATATATAAAATGTATTAAAACTTTACTCCTAAATGTTTTTTGCAGTTGTACATTATGTGATTTCAACCTATTTTATTGTTCTCGCATTACATGTTTCTGGTGTGTTTATGAAGAAATGTGAAGAGAGATGATTTTGAATTCTATGTAGTGGAATCCCCAATTTGTGGCCAAGGTGACGAATGTCATTTATAGGATTAGTCTATGGCTTCTGGATCTGATCGGACTGTTATACTGAAATCAGAGATATATGGCTCACAATAATCTAGGTCCACCGGTCAAGACAGTGGTGACCATGTGTATTCATTCTACGAGGTATGATTATAATTCATTTTGAGCTTGCAATACNCCCTAATATTCATATGATTTTCTCCAATTATATCACTCTATGCTGCCTTTGGTTTTGCTATCTTTTTTTGTGTGAAATGATTAATATACTCTATACACTTCTTTGCAGTTTATTTGTCACTATGTGTTTGAGATTTTGGTTGATGGGATGATTTTAAACTATGTTACAATCGTTGTAATAGCTTTTAGTTTTGTATTTTAGCTCAGGTGAACTAATCCACCTTCATTGACGGGCTAGATTAGTTTATAATCTTGTTTCTCTAAAGCAATAATGTATTAATGTGAAAAGCGGGCATCAAATGTTGTGGTTCTTTCAGGAGATTTTATGCAACATCAAATGTTGCATATGCTGAATCAAGAGATATATTGACTACATGGAATGACAAAGATCAGCTAACACAAGGAACACATGGCTTGAGTACTATGGTTATTAACTCTCAGTTGAAGGATCTGATCAATAAAGGACATCTTTGGAATGCTCGTGAGATGTTTGATAGAATGCCACATAGAGATGAAGTCTCGTGGACCAACATGATTGCTGGTTATGTCAATGCTTCTTATTCGCTTGAAGCATTATCTTTGTTTCATGATATGTGGGCCTATCCGAATATTCATATGGACCCATTCATACTTAGTCTTGTACTAAAGGCATGCGGGATCAGCGCACATGTTAAGTATGGAGAACTTGTTCACGGATATGCTGTAAAAAGTGGTCTTGTGAATTCTGTTTTTGTGGGAAGCTCACTTCTTAATATGTATATGAAATTGGGAAATGTTTGGGAAGGTTGCAGACATTTTGATGAGATGCCTAACAAGAACATAGTTTCTTGGACTGCTGTAGTGACTGGACTTGTTCATATGGGCTACAACAACGAGGCATTGATGTATTTCTCTGAAATGTTGGAAGATGGAATAAAATATGATTCATATGCTTATGCCATTGCATTAAAAGCCTGTGCTGATATGGAGCATCTGAATTATGGAAGGGAAATTCATGCTCGGATTGTGAAGGAAGGCTACGGCACAGGATCTTATGTGGCTAATAGTCTCTCTACAATGTACAATAAATGTGGGATGACGTATCATGGGATGTGCTTGTTTGAAAAAATGAGTTTGAAAGATGTAGTCTCTTGGACGACTATAATCACAACACATGTCCAGACCGGTCAAGACAAACTGGCAATCCAAGCATTCTTGCGAATGAGGGACTGCAACACGCGTCCTAATGAGTACACCTATGCAGCAATCATTGCTGCTTGTGCTAACCTTGCAAGACTTGATTGGGGCGAACAACTGCATTCCATTGTATTACATACAGGTTTTGTAGCTTATCCATCTGTGGTAAATTCGGTCATGACAATGTATTCAAAATGTGGGTTGTTAGATTCAGCTTCCACGGTGTTTAATACAATGAACATGAGAGATATTGTTTCTTGGAGCACTATTATTGCAGGATATGCTCAAGCTGGACGTGGTGAGAATGCTTTCAAAGTTCTCTCCTGGATGAGAAGGGATGGAACAAGGCCTACAGAGTTTGCCCTTGCTAGTGTATTGAGTGTTAGCGGAAATATGACATGTCTCTATCAAGGGAAGCAACTACATGCTCATGTCCTTATTATTGGTTTGGATCACACTGCATTGATACATAGTGCTTTGGTAACTATGTACTCAAAATGTGGAAGCATCATAGAAGCCTCAAAGATTTTCCGTATGGCGCGTTGCAATGATATTGTCTCATGGACGGCTATGATTACTGGATTTGCTGAACATGGGAAAAGCAGAGAAGCTATTGATTTATTTGACAAAACATCTGAGGCTGGTTTGAAACCGGATTCAGTAACCTTTGTTGGAGTTCTCACCGCCTGTAGCCATGCTGGGTTGGTTGATCTAGGTTTTCATTACTTTAATGCAATGACTAGGGACTACAAGTTAAGTCCTTCGAAAGAACACTACGGGTGCATGATTGATCTTCTTTGCCGAGCTGGACGATTACGTGATGCAGAGAACATGATCAATAACATGCCATATAGAAAGGATGATGTTGTTTGGTCAACTCTTCTTAGGGCTTGCAGAGTACATGGTGATGTTGAACGTGGAAGACGCGCTTCAAAACAGATTCTCGAACTGGATCCGGACTCTGCCGGGGCTCATATCACCCTAGCTAACATATATTCTTCTAAAGGGAAGTGGAGGGAAGCAGCAGAACTGAGGAAACTGATGAGGTCAAAAGGAGTTATCAAAGAGCCCGGGTGGTCTTGTTTGAAACTCAAGGCTGAGATGCATGCATTTGTTGCTGGGGACAAAACACACCCAGAAAGTGAATGCATCTATAACATTCTAGAGTTACTGACTTCAAGAACTGAACTAACTTCCCTGGAAATTGCCTGTCTTATGGATGGCTAGTCAAATCCTGTGCCATTTTATCAATCGAAAGGAGTCAAAAGTTGTGCGTCAAGATTATCTGAACACCAAGTGTAATGGTGACTTAGTGTGGGACCGGATTGATCTATGAAGTCTAGTCCAATCGCAGCAGCGTTGTAGAATGCCTCTTTTTTGCTACCTCTCTGATCATAGGCTGGAATCTATGATTAGACTATATACAAAAGACTCTCTAATGGCAAGCAGTTGTCTGAACTTCTCTCTAGTGGAAAATCTCCCTCAAGAAAATCTTCTTTGAGACTATCAACCAAATATTGTCCATTTACATGCAGCAATGGTTGCAGGCTTTGCTGATTTACCGGGTGAATACACTGGCTCAAGCTTGCTAGAAACCAGAATTAAGAATTTGTGAAAAACCAAGGATGCAGAAAGATAATATGTTTGAAAATCAAAGATCACTTATTATTAGTTCAGATGCCAAGTTCTCACTAGTTCTATTTTGAACAGGATTTAATTGATTACAGGCTTACAGCTGTAACTACAAGTGTCCATTTCTCGGTCAAGCTACAAGTTGCACTTGTTGTGCCCGCAAGAACCCCACGAGTAAGACCACTTTATATCCAAAGATATTGGTTTACAAAGTTTATTGCTTTTGCTTGTAACCTAAGTTGCACGGATATGGAGACGTGGTCAGGAACGGGAAAACACAAACTTTTCTAAAAACTTAAAAAGGATTGGGTGTTGGGATGTTACCCACCAAGTACCCAAACATGAACATTTCGGGAACGGGAAGCGGTTTGAAGAATTCGTGCAACAGTAGTTGTAACTAGTAATTTGTGCATGCATCGTATGGAATATATATAATATAAAAGATAATTATAAATGTTTTAATCTTCCTGTAATAAACAAACAAAGAATTCAAAACTGTGTTTTTAAATTTTTACTGTATTAAGGATAAGAAATTCTGATAAACAACGTTTACAGTATTACACTATAATAATGTATAGATTTTGAAATACTTTTTCATGCACAATATGTGCTGTTAAACTACATCACACATTTTCTTTATCAAATATAATCGTGTTTCATATCCTTGTGATCCGTATCATTTGAGACAAAATACAACTATTGAACAAACAATCCAGTTGAATCCCACAAGAGTAGGGTCTTGGGGGGCATACAACTATTCAACACTAGAAACTAGTTTTCTCAAGAATCGATCAACAAGAAAATGATAGGTCCTGATCATTAGTTGTCTACTAAAATAGTGTTTGTCCACTTTTGACTTTTGAAACTGTTCATCTAAGCACTTTGACTTATCAAATTCTCTCAATGTATAAGCCTAAAAATAGTTATGTGTGATCTTGTTTGATTCGTCTTAACATATAGATTATTAATATATAATTTTTATAATTTTTTAATATACAAATTACAAGATAAAATCGATTAAAGAAGTGCATTGGATGGTGTGCAAAAATGAAAGTGGACAAACACTCAGGGACGGAGGGAGTAATAAATTAAACATCTGTTGAAAATTAATATTGTGTTTAATTACTTCCTCTGTCCAGATTTAGTTGTCCTCTTTAATGTTTTAATTTATCCGAAGTTAGTTCTCCGCTCTCCATATTCAATAAAGAAATTCTAATGAATTGTCTGAAATATCTTAGAGATAATGTATGAGTATTGTTGACATAAAAAGTGGCAATCTCATCTGAAAGGTATATTTGACATTTCAAAATTGTTTTGTAAAAATGAGATGTTTTAGGAGTGGACGACTAGAATTGAACGGGAGTTTATAAAATTTAAAATAAACACCACTTTTTTTTTCAACCTGCTTACATAGTATACTTGTGCTTACTTTCCATTTAATATATATTCATTCTGTTTTACAATATTGGTCCCAATTTTCTTTTTGGTTCGTTTCATATTACTCTTCCTCTTTCCTTTTCTAGTAGTACCCTAATTACCTTTATAAACCTACCACCACACCTTGATTCTTGTTAAAATGGAAATAGAGGGAGTATATTTTACTGTAGCATGCTAAAATTGAAATACTCATTTGCTCCTAACTAATTTGAAGAGTGGCCCATTCTTCAAGCTGAAAATAGAGTAGTCCCAAACCCCTAATCCCTATATGATTTAGAATACTCTGCCCATATTCATTAATTCATATTCTAATTTCTGCAGCCCTGATATAAAATAGCCACGCCTGGGTTCATTGTACTTCTTGAATCTCATTCAGAGCATTCATCAGAAATTTTTTATTCCTGTGGTGGCAATGTAGAACTGCGTCTGAGATCTCAGACTTTCAACTCTAACCCTATCAATGAAAGGACAACCAATCTTTGGGTGTGAATGGTGCCTCTCTTCTGGGCTTGTTAAAGACAGATGCAAACTAATGACAAGGAGCAATGCACTCTATAAGTCAAAGACATTTTAGACAATCACAGAAATAATTACCTGCAGAAATTTGGAGGTATTTTCCTTAATCTTTGTGAGTTTTCATTACCTAGACCTGATTATTATGGTGATCTATAAACATCTTCCTGTGAAGTTAGGTAATTCAGAAATACCCCGGTCTACAAAGCTACTCACAATGACAATGCAATATATCCTAAAATGTGATGAATATATGATATGTTAACATGTCTCAGATGGTCTTGCCCAAAAAATTACATTTTTTTTCAAGTTTAGGAAATGATATGCTGTACCAGGTTCTCAGGAGAGCTATTATAATGTTTCTTATCCAAGATCATGCTGTTTATTTTGATGTCTGTATATCTGTGATTGATTTTTGCTAAAGAAATCAGTTCTTGAGTTTTATAGATCCTTTTTATTATTCCCCATACAATAATGGTCATGATCTTGACGATTATATATCCACATTTTTGAAAGGTATTAAACAATTTGAAAAATGACAAAAGTTAAGCCTGTCCTTGAACATTATGGTTATATCTGAGTTTGTCGTTTGCCAAGTTGCATGGAGAAGGGGACGGATATGTCAAAGAACCGATTCAACCAAAAGCTCAAGCTTGTAGTTGTGGTACATGAAGAGTTATTTATACTCTAACATGCCCCCTCACGTGCGGGCGTAGTTTTTTTTCTAGTCTTGCACGTGAAACTTTAAATTTTTTTTAAATTGGGTGGCGCTGAGTTTCGAACTCGTGACCTCTTAGTCAACAAGGCTCCGATACCATGTCAAGGAACCGATTCAACCAAAAGCTCAAGCTTGTGGTTATGGTCCATGAAAAGTTATTTATAGTTTATACTGGATACTCAAATGGAGATTTGGTCGGGAACTGGTAATTTTTCTTTTTGAAGGATTTGAATGTGGGTCCCCAAGTACTCAAATGGAGATGTTTCAGTGATGGTAAGAAGAATCCTTGCAACTTATGTTGATTGGTACTCCTTGTCTCAATTTAATCATTTAATCTTCTCACATTCTTTTCTTAGACGTCCCAAATTAATTTTCTCATTTCCTAATTTGGCATGCCAAACTAATGTAAAATGTGCAAAACACTCTTTCTTGATTTTAACCCCTCCCTGCCCAAGTTCATGGATTCAAATCGATCTACAAATGCTCTAAACCCAAACCTAGTCTTCTATTCATCCTTGAGACACCATGTTGCACGAATTCTTTGAACACATGTTGCTTTCTATCCCAGAAACGTCCCCGTTTCTGGGGACATCCCGACACCCAAATTCTTTATAATATTTTGCAAAGTTAGTATGAGTTTGTAGCGTGTTCTCTCTTAAGTCACACATGGAAGAAAATCTTTTCACTCAATCAGCCCTTCAACGCCCATATATGTGATCAGATCTTCTGGGTGCGATGGTGCGAGCATTGTTGCTTTTATAAACATGTGTTGAACCCTAGCATACTTTGAGTTGGAGACCTCAATTATAATACTTCCAAGCCAAAATGGGATTCTCAGGCTTTCTGTTCTTCATCTTCTTCTGAACTCATTATTTTACATTGCAGTCCTTCCCATTGCATGCAGCCTTCATAACGAACAATGAGTTGAACAATCAATCTTTTTTCTACTCTCTAAGCACAAACCTGCTTAAAAGAAGATGTGAAACTGATAAAAGTTATACTCTTCCCTTGTTCTGCAGCCTGCATTCATCTTCGATATGGAATCAATGCCCGCAAACGGGTCCGTAACATTTCCCAGTATGAGACTCCTCTTCCAAGTGTCTTTTTCTTTCTTCTTATTTGTATTTAGAGCTGTCTATATTGACATTGGTAGTCATGGAAAGCATATGATACTGTATATACATAACTTGATCATTATTCATTTATTTGATGCTTCCTTTTTTTAATTAAATACTTCATCCATCTGGATTCAGTTGTCCGCTTTCTTTTTTTATTCGTCTGTTTGGAATTAGTTGTTGACTACTCATATTCAATAAAGAAATCATGCATTGTCTAAGATATCCTAGAGTTAAGGTACATGTGAGCATTGTTGAAATGAATGCCTGATTGAGTGACAAACTTATTTAGAGGATTTATTATTTAATATTTGAACCCATTTCATGAAAATGATTTTTTTAAAAAAAGAATTTGGACAACTACATCTGGATGGAGGCAGCATATTATATTTTTCTATCACTTTATCGGTTTCGAAGATGAATGTAGCCTATGATGAGATGCATGAGATATACAAGAGTTAAAACGGCCAAATAATATGAAAACAAGACCAAGGCTAAGATGGGGATATATACATATTTGACTTCTTGAAATGTTCCTTTATAATTAAATATTATCCCAAATTGATAATTTCTAAATAATTGTTTTCCCGGAATGGAGTTCACGAGCCTACTCGGGATGGATTCGCTCATCTAGTGACCACCCAATTAATTTGAAATGACCATTTGGAGGATTTATTCATAATTTAGATTATATAAAACAGATAACTGCTCTTGGGTACCCCATATTTTGAGAAACTAACTGCCGGGTACCTCATATTTTCAAAATATACTCCGAGGTACCTTCTATTTTGAGAAACTAACTATCGCGTACCTCACATTTTTAAAATATACTCCGAGGTACCCTCTATTTTGAGAAACTATTTATCGGGTACCTCACATTTTTAAAATATACTCCAGGATATCTCCAAATATACATTAATTTTACGCCATTAATTTTAAGAAATAGGGGTTTGGAATTTTAAAAAAACCAAGATCTTTTTAATTTGAAGAAAATTGAGTACTCAATTTTAAAAGTATTGAGTACAATTTTCTTCAAATTAAAAAGATCTTGGTTACTTTTAAAATTCCAAACCCCTATTTCTTAAAATTAATAGCGTAAAATTAATGTATATTTGGAGGTATCCTGTAATATAATTTAAAAATGTGAGGTACCCGATAGTTAATTTCTCAAAATAGAGAGTACCTCGGAGTATATTTTAAAAATGTGAGGTACCCGATAGTTAGTTTCTCAAAATAGAAGGTACCTCGGAGTATATTTTGAAAATGTGAGGTACCTGGCAGTTAGTTTCTCAAAATATGGGGTACCTAGGAGCAGTTTTTTGTATATAAAATACAAAAATACTCTCTATTTAACTGTCATTTAATAAACATTTTTAACAGCGGACTACTACTCCCTAGTTGATCGAGAATCATTTGCAAAACAAGTTCTTTCTATATCCGTAAGCAAAACACTTTGGGTCATATGGGCACATTCTTGCCTGAACAGCGAACCTTTATAAGAGAACCAACAACGGCATTCCAAAACACTGCCACGCCTTGCCACATCAGCATGTGGTAACGAGGCGCGAGGCACTTCCCAGGCGTTCCACCCCGCTCCCCGTTCCATCCTCGAGGCATTTTTTCTGATTTTTTATTTTTTTTTCTCATTTTTTGAGAAGGAAGAATAGTTTTTTTATAAGTGAGCTTGGAGAGCAGATCTGGAAGAAAAGATAGGAGGTGCGACTAGGGGAGAGAAAGATTGGTGGATGGCAGGGCTGAGAGGATATTTTTTTGGGATTTTTTCTTCTTTGATTATTTATTTTTATTTTCTTTAATTAAGAACAACAACAAAACAACCCAGTTAAATCCCACAAGAGTAGGGTCTGGGGAGGGTGTGTGTACGCAGACCTTGCCTCTACTCGAAAGTAGAGAGGCTGTTTCCAAAGAGACCCCCGGCTCAACGTCGAAAGTTGCATTGCTTGACTAACTGCTACTTATTAATTAAAGAAGCGCAGATAGTTTAGAGATCCATTTTGATTTATTCCATCACACCTCAAAGCCAAAAAATGGTGAAATTTTAGCTCCATCAGAGATGATGGAAAATTTTCTTTAATTAAGATTTTAGAATTATTAAATTCAATAACTACGGAGTATGAATTTAGATATCAAATAGTTCGTATTGAATTTAAAAAGGTAGTAAAATTGTTTTTCTAATAAAAAATATGACTAAAACAATTTTTAATAAAGAAAGTAAATTACAAAAGAACAAACACAATGACTTGCCAATGTACAACATTCCACTCCACTCACTTGCCATTGTATGACTGGATTGTTTTTGATTGGTTGAAAAAAGTCATGTCAGCGTGTGACATTTTATTTTTAACTTGCCATTATTCATGCTCTAAAAGCTAATGGTGTGTTTGGTGAGCAAACAAGATATGAGTTTTGATATCTCTGGGTATCAGAATTTTTTTTGGATGTTTGGTGAAGCAAAAAAAGATATTGAATTCGATATCTGCAGATATCAATGATAAATCCTTCAAATGAAGGATTTCGATATCTCTCAAATTTGGGAGATATCAACATGGGGGTTTGATGTCTCTCTCAACCACTGGCCATTCTCCGTCATCAGCTACCATTGTCACTCTCATTCACCCCAGTTGTGGTCACCGTCACTTATCACTAATTAAATCTTAATTTTAAATCTCTCCAAACAAATTCGTTTCAGATTTCAAAACTTATTTCAATTTTATCTGATTTCATAACTCATATTTTATCATATCTCCAAAACTCACCAAACAGATTCTAAATAGAATTTATGTATTACCAGTTTTTTTAACTTAAAAATAAAAATAAGTAAAAATTCATGCCACGCCACCAATAAAAAGTTTAAGGTTAATGCTTTCTTCGTCCCTAGTGGAAGTCCATATCCACGATTCAAAATAAAATAGTTCCTCCGCCTAGATTTATTTATTTTTTCGTCAAATTTTATAAACTTTGACCTAAATTTACTAAAAAATGTTGTGTGTTTTGATATACATATAATATTAGTAGTTGTTATAAACATGTTTTGAAATATTTAGTTTTTATAAAATATATATATGTATAAATACTAATATAATGGTAAAAGCGGACAAAGAAAGTATAATTTAATTTTCATCTCTTTTTAAAATTTTTGATATACTTTTTTTATAAATATAAGTCATACGGAGTACTTATTTCTATAGTACTTTTTAAATAAAATAAATTAAAAAATATTCCCTTTGTCCTAAAACGTTTTTCCCATTAATGTTTACGAGATTTGGCCGAATTTATTTTTTAATTCATAAGGTTTGACCGAGTTTATTTTTCAATTCAAGTTAATGATTGTAGATGTAAAATTAACAAATAAAAATGATATAGTAAAAAATTACATTAAAAATTCTACAAAATAAGATATTAAAAGACTATATTATTTTATCAAATAACTAACAAAAATAAGTAAAAAATAATTAAAATTTAACCGTCTGAATATTAACTGAGAAGAATATTTTTAGGACGGAGGGACTCCGTAATACATTTCATTTTCAATCCTTTGAATTAAAGAGAGAGATGGAACGTATGATTTTGAATTGGGCTGGTTGATAAATGGGCTCCGGCACAAAAACTAGGTTTCAGCCCAACCCAATGCTCCAAACTATATAGGGTTCCCTGCTCTGGCCTTTCCTCCCAGCCGCACCGTTCTTCCTCATCTCCCACCCATCCACCAGGTACTTCGAGTTTCTCTTCGCATTTAGCTTCTCAATACACAAATATAAATAGATTTAAGCTATTGAAATGTTCTCTATATTGCTATTTTTTCTGTATTATTGCAGTTTTCTTGAAGACGAGGGATTTGAGCATTCGTTTCCGGAAAATTTTGCGAAGATGATGAACGAGGAGGGAAAAAATATGGATCTCTACATTCCAAGGAAGTGGTATGATCTTAAATCACAACCTCTTTATCTTCAAGATTGTGCTTTTTCAGTGCATTTGTTCTTTTCACTGGGGGTGTCAGTTTTCGGATTCATTTATACCATTTATGCCTTTTTTCACTAAATTCCTGCTCTGGGTTTATTGGTACTGTAACGATAATCAAGTATTTCTGCTCGAAAAATAAACTAAAGCAAAAGTTATTTTGTAATTTTGAAAGTTTTTATTGAATTTCTGTTCATAATTTTCGTTCTGCAAAAAAAAAAGTTTAAAGTGAAACTTTTTATCATGTGTATCAATTGCCCATGTATTTATTGCAAGGCCATTTTAAGTTTGTGTTTGATTTTAGAGAGAAGGTATTGAGAAGAATTTTCATTGCAATGCGATTTTTAATTTGTTGTAAATTTTGAAAATAAAAAGCAGCAAAGGGAAAGTTTTTGCAAACAGGATTTCAAATTTGTTTTTGCAGATGACTTGCTGTTTCTTCAATCAGAATCTTGCACATTAGATTTCCATGATAAATTTCTCACAAATAAGATTTCAATGGTCAACAATCACCCTCTTTAATAACGAAAAATTTGGGAAATCTGATCAAGATAAGATTTTCTAATTCAACAGGATAAATGTATATGAGTACAAAATAAAAATATTAACTAAGTATTTGAACTCAAAGAATTGACCAAGTTTGGTCATGATGCAGCTCTGCCACGAACAGGCTGATCACTTCTAAGGACCATGCATCTGTTCAAATCAATATTGGGCATTTAAATGAGCAAGGTCTGTATGTTGGGGCCCAGACCACCTATGCCTTGTGTGGATCTGTGCGTTCTCAGGTGAGTTCTTGTTAGGGTGGCAAACATATTTGTATTAATGTCTTGTAGTTTTCTTCTTATGGAGTATTTCCCATGGTGGGTTTAGGTCCGTTTCATAATAGGCACAAACACAAGTTTTTGATGTGGTGTTTTTAGAGTTGGAAAATGGTATCGTGGAGCGTGTTTCAATCATGGTCCTAATCATCATTGTGATAGTTGATTTTTTTGTGTATTTACTTTATTTGATTTGATACCAATGTGTTTTTGAGAAAATATTATTCAAGAAAAATGTTTTTGGAAAATGGTAACAAAGCAAACAATAAGCATTTACTAATACACCCGCATGGTAACTGCATATATGTTGCATGATATTTGCTTTCTTAACATGTTTATAGCCCTACCATACCACAAGTATTTGATTCTTCACTTGCATTGAATTTAAAACATTATTAATCATGATTTAACTGTCTCTCCATAGGCAAAGGCGACCCCTCTACATGTGTATAACATAAGAACAAATCTGTCTGTAATGGACTGGGTTCATAACCGGACTAAAGGGAAAAAAGTACTAGTCATTTCTGATAACAGCAACTCATTAGTAAATTACAAACTATATCAAAATGCTGACTCCAAAGTTTTTCCATTTTTATGTTAATAAGAAAAATGTCGATAGTGACTTGAAGTCTTATATGTTTTTAGAATTGAAACTTAAAAGCTTGTGCTTGTTTGTATGTACTTGCAGGGAGATGTGGACAGTGCCATAGACAGGCTCTGGCAGAAGACCAAAGCTGAAATCAACCAGCAGTAGTGTGATCTCTCAAATTTGAGCTTCCCATTAACTTGCATGGTTCATCTGTGCTTTTATTTTATTAGTTAAAACTTCAAAATTTGAGACGATCAAACTATTTTCCTGTTATATTTTGTTTTGACATATTGTTGTGCAAGTGATGACATTGTTGTCCTCGATGCGTTTGCAGTGTTGAACACCTTTCGAAATTGTTTTTTTGAAGCAGAGTAAGTCGTTTTGGTCATCAATTTAGAAAAAAAACTCAACCAGTTAGCCATTCACTTGTTATAAAGTATGAAGTAGTAAGGAATTTTGCATCTCCCTAGTTTTAATATATACTGTTGCATCATTCTGAGCCTTTTTGTATATGATTACTTTTTGAGCATATATCATTTGGTAACACTCTTCAGAAACATCTGCCTTTTAAGTCCCACAAGACATTTTTTACTCACACGATCGCTTATGGGTGTTTTGGTGACATTTCATCGAGCTCTGTCAAGCTTGCTTTAACATATAGTTTTAGGGGCTGTTTGGCAACTTCTGAATGGGTAAGTGCTGAATCAGAACGATGTCTCAACCATTAAGTGTCGAACCAGTAAGAGGTCTGAACCAGAGGTAGTATATTGCTTAACTATTTAGAGGCAAATGTCTGATCAATTCAGATAAGACATTAATCATTCAGACTCTGTATAATATTTAACCATTCAGAGGCAAATCTCTTAACCATTCAGACTTCTGAACCATTAAGAGGCTGAAACAAACAGTCTGAACCATTAAGTGCTGAATCATTCAGACATCTGAATCATTAAGAGGCTGAAACAAATAGCCCCTTAGTCTCCTTCACCACTATCATTCATTCTTCCCATTTCCGTTCCCTTCCGGACAAGAGTTTTCTTCTAAGGCTATGGCAAAGGTCATCACCAGATGGGCTCTAGCATGGCTCAAATTCCTCAGAACCTCGAGTTGATTTCGGTGGATCCAGCCAGGTGAAGCTCACTAGAGCCGCCTGCTTCTCTCTAAGTCGAAGCCCACCACAACTGTTATCTTTCTTCATGCTGCCACTGCTTTTTTCCTAATAGACCAGAAAGCCAAAGATTTGTATCTGTCTTTAGGGGAGTTGAGTTTCTGTTGAGAATCAGGAATGAATCTGAGAGTTTGGGTCAAGTTTAAGTTGCTCTGAATGAGTTTCAGAGGGCTTCGTACCTTATCTTGCAGGTGACGGATCCGCTTGGTACGTAGTGGGTTTAGTTCGCCCCGCCAAAATGGCTCCGAAACAAACAAAAAGGTAGTATTAATATCATTTGTGGGTGCGGCTAACTCCCCGTGAGGCAATTTTAATATTTTCCACGGTAAAAGAACCCCTGACCAATTTGAAACAAAAATAAAACGAAATGAGTTTCACTATGTTGTCTCTGACACGATATTCAATCTTATTATATTTTCAATCTTATTATATGATGTATGATGGATAAATATCCCCGTGAAACTCATTCCACGAAAAACCGAGTCCTCTTCGAGCGACTTCGCGATAACAAGAAATAGAAATGAATCGTTCGATGTCTGCTCGTTCTCCCCTCTTCAATTCCCAATGAACAACATAGGAAAAGCATCTACTAGCTGTTTTCATTTCCATTTGAGGATCCCAGCAACTTTTGTGAGATTTAACTGGGTTGTTGTTGTTGTATCCCAGCAATAGAAACTGGAATTTTTTAATAAATATCTGTTCGTAAGATAAAAGGACACAACCCCGTCTATGAATTTCCACATTTATATAGAAATATTCAAAGAGACAATATTCAGAAAGGGAGAAGGATTAGGGGCAATTTTGGAAAGTCAAAGCTTTTTTTACCATCCTTTAAAAATGTTCCCTGATCAAACCGTGAAGTTAAATTTAGGACGGAGAGAGTATAACTTCATAATTTTTTTAAATTCTACAGAGTATAATTGTAAATTTAAATTCTACACTAATTTTTAATAAATTGAATTGAAATATTGTAAACTGCAACCGGTAACTTAAATTACAGAGTAATTCGGGTGCAAGAAAGAAATATGAAATGCATAAATCTCTTTTGTTCTTAGTAACGAACACAGCTGGCTAGAAAGTCACCTAAGATACATAACAATTCTTGTTCTTTGCAAACAAACAGAGCTTATAAAGAAATACCTAGTACAACAAAGTATTTTTTTGATGAATCTGTCTCACATTGGAAGCAAATCTCTTGCAATTCTACCATTAGCTCCCTCTGGGTAAAACCCGCCGGGGATGTGTTCATCGCCGGTGTTGTATACAATCCTCAGGATTTCCGCCGGAGTCCTCTTGTACGACAACGATTCGGCATCCTCAGAAAGAACATTGCCGGTTGTCCGGTTTTCGGCTCCCAACACTGGAGGGACGAAAAGCCCCTCGTCCTTCACCCCGCAGCCCGCCAGCCGGTTTCTCAGCATCGAAACGCGGATGGTGAAATCGGCCACGGTGTGGCGATACGGGAAAATGACGCGCGTTGCCCTCTCGTAGAGGTACGTTCTTATCACCGCGTCCTGCCCTGCTTCTGTTCCTAGCAGTCCTGCAAGCAACTGACAAAAGAGAGATTCTTAAAAAAAGTTTCACGAGCGCTACCTTTGACACCACCTTTGACACCAAATCCAAACCAAGGCTTTGTTTGGAAACAACATTTTTATTTAGCATTAGCGTTTTGGATAAAATTTTGAACTCTAAATCGGTTATCGAACATACCCAAAGAAATTGTGTTCCTGTGAATTAGGGAAGAGTAATGATAATTTTAACTCAGGAATGCCACTAATAAGTTTGACACATTTGGGGACAATTACGCACAAAGAGTACGTCATTGTATATGAGATGTCGGTGGTGTCAATCTTGGTGTTATCTGTGATGCGATTGTAGCACATATACGAGTATGACGACAAATGCATTTGGAAAGGGAAAGAATGTTATTGAGACTTATAATTACCCTTTTTGTGATATAGCCCTTGATGAGAGGGTTTGCACCAACATAGCCAACCATTCCAACATAGGGAATCACATAAGAAGCCATCATGTAGCTTAGGCTGTCCCTATAGGGATCAAATGGGGGCTCCAGTTTACAACCAAATGCTTCATCAAATAACTGAGCAAAGCTATTTGCACTCAGGTCCATCAATGGCCTCTTGAACAATCCTACCCTTGACTTTAGTGCCCTACAAAAACGCCACGTTTGAATTGTCACAAAGATTTTAAAAAAAATACTCCCTCCGTCCCCAAATAAACTTTCCCTTCTTTTTTCTTTGTCCCCAAAAAAACTTCTCTTTTCTATTAAAAAACCACTTTTACCCCTTACTTTTTCATACCCTATCTATCACATCATACCTTTTTACTAATAATCTACATATCACATCTTACTTTTACACATCACATCACGGGTATTTTTAAAAAGTCAACACCAAAATATCTCTCCCTTAATTTCCCAAAAAGTCAAACAGGGAAGTTTATTTAGGGACGAAGAGGGTAAAATTGTATGGTTGAGAGTGGTGCATATGAGATGACCGATTTAGCAAACCTTAGATGACCGATTTCCTGGTTACAAAACTCTCTAATGATGCTACGCGTGAGGAAATCGAGATTGGCTCTCCGCACGCCCGTGGGGGGTGGGCCACCGTTGGCGAGCTCAGGGTCAAGAATGTCGAGGCCATAGCCGTAAGCGGCCCAACAGAAGAACTCGGCTTCCAAGAACTCCAAATTCCCCGAAAACTGCATCAAGTCGATGTCCTCTTTGTACACCGCGGTCGAGCTGTTCGGATACCCAGACGGGCACATTGGGTTGGAGAGGGTGACCATAAACTTTATTGAGATCAAGATCATACAAATGGCAATAGTTGTGTTTGATATGGTCATGCCCATTTTTGGCCCAAGTTTTTGGAGAATATATATTTTGGTAATGAACTTTGAAGAGGATGGTGCATTTTATATACACATACACATTTATAGACGTAAATTAAAAAAATAGGTCACATAATATTGCGGCCATAGCTTAATCAAGTAGTTTTCACTATCACACCTAACCTTAACCAAATGATACGTGAGTAAAACATTGTGAAACTCTACCAATATTGTAAACGTCACATCCATTGCATGGAAGTACTTATAGCTTAATTTTTGTTTTGGATGAGGTTAAGAAATGTAAAGTACAACTTTGGTTTAATCTTACTATATTTGTTAAACAAACTTATCACTTTTTTTTGGAAAAAATGTTGTCTTTTTTATCTCTCTCGTAAGGACATAGTGATATTAGATTTATGGTGACACTGGTAACACCGATTCCATTTAGGACCCATGATGCTTCATACATTCGTAAATTTAATGATTTTTAAACTTCTAAGAGCAGTGGCAATACTCCTAACGCCCAGCGGCGTTAGGAAGCATTTGACGCCTGGGGGGCGTTAAACACCGCCCCCCTCCTCCGTTATACCTGAGTGCATTTTGATGCCTTCTTTTTCTTCCCCCCCTCTTTTTTCCTCTTTTCTTCTCCATAAATTAAATTTAACACAAATACAAATTTTTCTCTATCTATCATCTTTTTAAAAAAAATTATTATTCAAGTATTTTTTATTTTGTCATGAATATAATTTTTTTATTAAATGAAAGTAATTTTTTTATTTAATGAATGTAGTTTTTTATAATGAATGTAATTTTTTTATTTAATGAATGTAATTTTTTATAATGAATGTTTTTTAACGAACTATTGTCGTTTCAATTCTTTTAAATAATTAAATAATTAAAATTTAATAATTTAATTTTAGAAGATGTGTATTTAAAATGTAAAAAATGAACGTTTGAAGCCCCAGGGCTTCAAACCCATTTTCCACTGAAACTGTGAGGTAAGTTAAAGCTGACGTGGCAGAGAGAAGGTATGAAGCCCCGATTTGAAGCCCCAAGGCTTCATGGGTATTTCCAGTGCCCTAACAAGTTCCTAACCCCCTCCCTCCACCCAACCACCGACTAGAATATTATTGGCTGCCAATCGGCAATCTAGGGGAGGCCCAAGGAAGTTGGGGTGGGGGGATAGAGGGAGATTTTTAAAACGGAGTACTATATGTGCCCAGAAAGGAAGTGATACCATAGTGTCAAGCATACGTCGTTTTTGTCAACGGAACCACTCCGCTTTCTTCCTGGATACTTTATATACAAACAAATTTTATTAAATTTCTTTTTCTATTTTTATTAGTCACTTGATAAAATAAAGTGCTTATATCATCTCTTTTTATTGAACTTTTAGTGCATTATTTAGATATATAAATTTTATTTTTAAATTTTATATTTCTAATCAAATAAAATTAATTGAAAATAATTTCAATCTAACTTTGTAAACTACAAAAAAGTACTTCCTCCATAGCGGTCAACTTTTTTAAACTTTGACTTCAAAAATATTCGTTTTTTCTATAATTTGGAAGAGAAAGCTGCCACAGCCGGACAGTACAAATTTTCTTGGAGTAGTATCGGGGTATCTTACAACGGCTAGATTCTAGAGCCACTCAAAAAGAGTGGCTACGGAAGCCACTCGCTCAATTGGGGCACATACGGTGCTCCGTTAGTAAAGTTGATTGTTCCAACCCTCCCTAACAACCCCCCCCACCCTCCGGTAAACCAACTCATTTCCATGTTTTCCTCTTCTTTATATAAATATATATAAACACACACACACACACACACTACGTCAAAAACAGATGCTGACAACTGTTTCTTTTAGTAGTCTCACGGTGCTGATTTCAGTAGTCTTTAGAGCAGCTGTCTGATATATTTACAGACTATTGTTTAAAAAAAGTTGTGTAAAATGGTTGACGATACCTATTTTGTAATGTTTTAGAGTACGACTTTTTAGTGTTGTCTTTGTATGAGTAAGACATCTGTTTTTTAGAGTTAAAGAGAACTGTGATTTTTTGTTGTCTATCTATAATGAATACTACTGCTGTTTTTAACTTTAGACTTCTAATTCTTGGTGTTGTCGTTCAACAATATAGACATCTACTTTAAAAAGTAATTGAAAGATATATTAGACTGCTGCTCAGAAGACTACTATACAAAAATGCCATCAGACAACTGTTATCTTTTGTTGTATTTCTAGAATATGGACTACTAACATTATTCTTATTCAAACTACTGTTTGTTTTAGTTGTATATTGATTATTAACACAACGGTGTTTTGTAGTTTTAATTGAAGTATTCAAACTATCTTTTATGACAGTAGTTGAATTGTTTATGAGACAGCTACTCTAAAGACTACTAAAGAAATTTGCTTCAGACAACCATTATTTCGCATTGTATTTTAAAAATATGAACTAGTGTTTTTGCAGTATTTCAAACAACGGTTTGTTTTGATCGTCTAAATGTTATTAATACTACGAGTTTGTGTAGTTGTACATATACTCTTCAAACTATTAGTTTGAATGGTAGTTAAATTTTTTATTAGACAACTGTTATCTTGTGTTGATTACCAAATAAATATAAATTCAAAAAATACAATATATTGAACAATATATAAATTCATACATATAAAATACTATTTACATCTAATAATTTAATATTTACATCATCTTCCTTACAATTTGCATATTCTACATGCCTGCCTTTTCAATCCATCCTATTTCTCTGTGGAAAAATCCAATACGAATCCGTATTTCACATCGGCTTTGGCTAGGCGTTCCATGGCGGTGTTGACATAGTCCATTGGCACAATCTCAACATCGGGCATGATGTTATGTTGGCTTGAGTCTCCTTTAATTTATTCCAGCGATGCCACTTCCTGCAATCAATTTTTTGCCTGCGATCCACAATCAAAACATGAAATTAATGTCATTTAGTTCATTTTAGATCAATACCAAGGCGGAGCAGAGATATGTACAACACGTGAATGGAAGTGTGGCTAATATTACATACCCATGATCAAGGGTAACGCCAACAAGTCAAGGGGTTTCTCCGGGAGACCAACCAATACAAGCTTACCATTGGTCTTCAATAAGCTTAGTAGTGGCGTAAGAGGATTGTCAAGGAACCAACTCAACCACAAGCTCAAGCTTTTGGTTGTGGCCCAGGAATGATTGTTATATACTGTAGCACGCCCCCTGCGTGACTTCTTTGAGCCTTGCACGTGAAACCTTAATTTTTTTAAACTGGGTGGCGCTGAGTTTCGAACCCGTGACCTCTTAGTCAACGAGGCTCTGATACCATGATAGAATTTAGAATTGGGAAGAGATAACTGGATTGGGGCAATAAGACACTTGGGTTGAACCATATTAAAAGATTGAATCCAATCGATTAGTTAGTTCAACTCTAAAGCTTATATACCGATTATTTTACTCTTGGATTTCCGTTGTGGGATGTACTCTAACATAGGAAAAGTTAATTGAGGTACATCATATGAGTTAAGGGATGAAATACTTCTTATTAGTTTGGTTGGTAGGACATTGATTGCTCTGGGATTCGTAAAGGAGATCACCTTCAGAGTGTAGCAGCAGTTCCTGCAAATGGATTTTGGTTAACTCTGTTCTCCATATTGATTCATGTAATGTGTTGTGGTGTATTGAGGTGGTTGAATTAGTGGGTATTGGATGTTACCTGGGTCTATGTATTGTAGGATTTCCTCGTAAACAATGTTTGTTGTGGTCGTTGTACTCTTTTCTTGGCTATCTTCGTCGAACATAACCATTTTCACATTTGTTGCCTTCTGTGCTCTTGATAGGGCGACATATAATTGGCCATGGCTAAACACTGGTTCTTTTAGGTAGATTCCAACAGTCTTAAGTGTCTGTCCTTGCGATTTATTTATTGTCATGGCAAAGCACAGTTTCACAGGGAATTGAAATCTCTTAAATGGAATAGGACATTCGTCGTCCCGAGATATCTCGAGTGGTATCCTCGGTATGAAGACATGGTGTCCCTTTTTCCCGCCTATTGCTATTGTGCAACTGAGGATATGGTGTTCGATATCTTTGCAAATGAGTCGGGTGCCATTACACAATCCTTCTGATGGGTTCAAATTCCTAAGTAAAATGATAGGACACCCCCTTTTGAGGATTAACATGTGTGGTGGTAGACCATTGGGTGTGATAGAGTGCAAATAGTCCTCACAATGTAAGTGATTGTTGTTTGTGGGTGTGTCTATACTGTAAGAGTGAATTGGGTTGCCTGGGAATGCTTGTATAAGGGTTGAATTAATTTCATCCACTGTTTGGTTCTTAGGTGTTAGAATGGCAGTGTTTAATTGCTCATATGGGTCATTAATGAATTTGCTCAAGTCTGGAAACACTTCCTTAAGCAATGTAGCTAATGGGGAATGATTTTTTTGTGGGGATACTATGAAGGAGGATGGTATTGGTATTTTATTACCGATTGATTTTGGGATTGTATTGTTGCCAACACAGAGTAGAAATTCACAAAAATATGGGTCCTCATTAGCCCGCATGTTTTGTGTCAATAATATCCTTGTGACATTTTGCCAGATGTGATGGGATTGTACGAACGATGCTGCTATGATGTCTTCCTTAGTGCCTCTCTTAACGACTGGTAAGGTTTGTCTTAGATCTCCCCCAAATACAACAACTTTGCCACCAAAGAGGTTTGTCGTGTCCATTATATCTCTGAGGAGTGCATCGACTGATTCAATGGACTGTTTGTGTGCCATGGTAATTTCATCCCAAATGATAAGTCGACATTCTTTTAGTAGTCTTGCCTCAACAGTGTGTTTCCCAATGTTGCATGTTGGTGTGTCTTGGCCATCTATTGGGATCTTAAAACGAGAGTGTGCTGTTCGTCCTCCGGGTAAGATTGATGCAGCAATTCCAGAGCTTGCAGTTGCTAGTGCTACCCATTTTTGCATTCTTACTGATGCGAGTAGACATTTGTAGAGGAAAGTTTTCCTGGTGCCTCCTGGTCCATCCACGAAGAAGAGTTTTCCCACATTTGAGTTGATTGCTGTCATAATTTCATCATATGCAGTTCTTTGGCCTGCATTTAGTTTGTCAATGGCTTCAATATCAGCTTCATTTAACGGGATATTATATTCTGATGCTATTTCTCTAGCCATTCGTTCTTGTTGGCAGTTGTTCACCTTGTACGACACCAATGAGTAATCGTCTATATTCTTGCCCAAACTGTTCAAGTAGTCACCAATGATTCGAAGACATGTTTTTTCTGCTTCTTTCATGGTAATGGTTTGGTCCTTTGTGATATCTTCACACATATCTGATTTATGTTGATCCCATGACTTTTTTGGATTGGGTACATCACAATAAACGAGTAGTGTTGCAAATAGTCTTCGTAGACTTGATGGCATTTGATAGGTAGTGGCCTCTATCATGCATTCTTCAATGTTGGTTTCATTGAGAAGTAACCCCTACTTCTCCGCAGCCTCCCTAAAGGTTTTGCACATATATCCGTCAACAGCGAGCAAGTCATCGTATGATTTTGGTGAACGGTTGTGCAAAAGTAGGAAGCGAAGATAGTATCGTTCTCCTTCTGTTGGGTTAACCGATGCTAGTCTTCCAACCACGTCTTTGCTTTTTCTTTGGGTCCAAAGTCTTTGTTGGGTGTGCCACAAAAAGTATTCTGGGAATTCAATATAAGAGAGATTTAGTTGTCGTGCAACTTCGTTATAGGTGTTCATGTGGAAGAATTGCGTTAGCATGGTGCGCGTACTTATATCTCCAGCAATGATTTGTTTTACCCTTTGGTTCCCATAGAAGTTGAGATATTGATGGTTTGGCAAATGAACTGGTAGATGTATCACTGCTGGTTTTATCTCTGACATTGTGAACCCATATATTCGCCACATTGCCTCCGGTGGTGAAACCCATCGGCCTTTTTGGAAGTTAGTGATTTCATCGATGACCTCATTTTCAGGTTGTTGGATGTTGAACCCAATTCTATCGTGACCTTTATAGATGTACTTATAAAGGTACTTTACTAACTTCACAGTTGCACATACTTCCAAATTAGCATGACAATCATATTTCATCAATAGGTAGGGGCTATAGGGGACCACGCAACGATTGTCAAGAGTGCAGTTCCTTACATCCACTGTGTTTGTGCTAAGTCGCCTACGGTATATGGGAAAGCAATCTTCATCAAAGTTTGTTTCTTCTGTGTTTGGTTTTGGGTATTTGCTTTTGCACCCTGGTTGTTGATTTAGGGTTTTTCTAACCATGCAAGGGCATTTGGGATTAATCGGTCCGCAAGGCCCATGAATCATGTGTTTCTTCACTCTGGAATATAGTTCTGGATATTGTTTTGAGTCGGGTATCTCGGCGGAAATGATCTTGTCACATTGTGATGCAGAAATAATTTTGTTGTGCCTCTTTAACACTATTAAGAAATGGGCATGTGGCAGGCCCCTCTTCTGGAATTCAATGACATAGGTGTAAGCAGAGACTTCGCCAAAGATCTTCCTTTTGAACAAGTTTGTTTTGAGTTCGTGTATTCGGCCATTGAATATTCGTGCGACTAAGTCGGGTCTGTTTTGTGCTTTGTCAGCATACCGCATCTGGCCAATTGGGGTTGCAAGTAATTGTTAAGAATAAGTCTGGTTTCCCAAACCGTTGCACCAGTGCCATGGCGTCCATGTATCGTCGTCGCATATTGCGTGGTCCTCCAATGAAGCTTAGTGGTAGCACAACTCGTTTCCCAAGTTCTTCACCAAACTCTAGTCCCATCTCAATGCTTTCTACAACATCATTTAGTGTACTTGTACGCTTGTTTTTTTGCTTGTTGCGAAAGTAGTCCAAGCGTTGTGTTTCCAATTTCACATACATATCAACCACGAATTGCTGTAGTAGTCTCCCTGTGTGTAGTAGGAATGACTCATTGTTCGGCCGCATTTGTAGTTTGTATGCATAATACTCGCGGCATGAAACTGTGTTTTTCTTTTCCTGACCATTGTTGAATTGTTCTTCTTCAGCTTCAATGAGGTATGTGACGCTTCCAATATTAGTGGATGTGATATTTATGTTTATGGAGGCTTCGTTTGTCACTGTGGAGAGATTACAAGATACTTTCTCTATGCCTTCATGCCACCCCATTTCGCCATAGGGGAATAACAATGGATACTGCAGGGGGTCATAGCAGCTGTAATAATATTGAATGGTTTGTGAACGGCCACCTTTTGCATAGACCCGAATATGCCTATTCTCACTTACACCATTCGCATCTTCTTCTACCCAAATGGCTGCAACTTGTGATGTTGTAGGCATATGTTAGGGGTGAACCGGGGGTCTTATCAAGTTGATAATTTAGTGGCGGATTTGCGGAGGAAAATAGAAGGGAAATAGTGGGCGAAAGTATGGAGGGTGTTTTAGGAGTTCTTTTTGGTAGTTTATGGAAGAAAAGAATAGGATTAAGAAGGAGAAATGGGGAGGTAAGAAATGGGAGAAAATCGGGGATGGATAAACCAAGTTGGTGTTTAAGAGATATTACACACTCTTATCCTAACTTGGGGTTTGAATCTAGAATTTAATTAAGATATGACACACTTAATCAAATATCTAGAACCTAAAACTCACACTTAAGATAACCACCCTTAAGATATAGAATTAGGAATTTGGCTAAAATAGCATCACACTATTTTATGGATACTCAAAGAGTAAAGGATTTTCAATGTTCAAAG
>OOIL02006791.1:1031102-1056120 GCA_900332095.2 Cuscuta campestris | reverse complement strand
CTAGCAACATCCTTCTCCAAAGCATGGGGTAATCTTTCTTCATTCCTGTCTCCTGGGTGGACTAAAATCAGGGATGGGGCTGGGGTTTGTGGGGGTTTTGAGCTTTGGTTTGTAGTGGTTGTTTCCTGGGTTTTAAGGCTATTATTTGGGTAAAAATGAGGGGTTGTGTTTGGCCAATAAAAGGGGACAAGGCTGGGTAATATTAGGGGTGGTTTTGGACATATGGGTTTGGGTTATTGTGAGGAAAACATGGGCAGGAATGAGTGGCTAGTGGTGGGGTAGGGTTTTGGCTCTTTGTGGGTGTTTATGTTGGGTTGTGAGTTTTCATTGGCCAGGAAATAAAAGGAAGGAAGGGAAGGTTCTACTTGTTTATTAAAAGGCTTAAAAGAAGAAAAATAACAACAAACAAAAGATTTTTGGTTTGCACACTCTTATTTTTGGCCAGGGGCTAAAATAAAAGTAATAAAAACTTTATTTTGAAATGAAGTAAATGGCAAGGAGTTTTGGATATTATGGGTTGGATTGGACAGAGTGGGAGTCGGCCTGTGGACCCTTGGGTCCGAAGTTATTCTGGCCTCTTGGGTTGAAGGACTCGGAATTCTCACTAAAACGGATCATAATGTTTGAACGTAAGTCCTTTGGTTTTTGCGAGGGTGTGGGACATGGGGGAGGGTATCATAGGGCTAGGCCCAGATATAACAGCATATTGTATACTCTTTGGTCTAGTGACGGATTTGTTTTCAGAATAATGCTAAACTCGTCAGTAGTGTTCATCTCCTTCAAGCTGTGGAAGAATTTGGCATATGGGTTTTTAGCTAGACTTGTGAGAATAATATCTATGACTTCTTTGTCCATCCGTGTGCCATGACAGTGTAACGTTTCTTCTGATATTGTGTCTGTATCATAGAAATACAATTGTAAATTTCTTGGCGGGCATCCATCTGACAACATGTCATTGATGAAATGGTATATCTGTCCTTGTACTTTGAATGTGTAAATGCCTTTATTTCTGCGACATAGGCTTGCATCATAGTTATGAATTCCAATTGAAGTGAAGGCGAAAGTGTTGTTGTATGTTCTGACGCATGTTTGAAAATGTCTTGATGCGTCATTTGTGCCAGAGAATAGATCTTTTAACACTGATGGAGTAGCCGGATTTGAAAGTACTATTTGGCCTTTTGCACAGCAAAATGTTGGTGGTTCATTTATGAAACGTTGTGCTCCACAGTACACGCAGTCTGGCGCCGCCTGTAACTGGTATGTAGCAATATGCTCTGTGTTGCTGTACGAGTTTATCTCTCTTGGGATAGTTGGCTGGCTGTTTCCTGATGATGATCCTGAAAGTTTTTGTGGTTATTTTAAATATGTATATGTCCTTGTGGATGTATAATAGATCGTGGGTTATTTGAATTCAAACCTTCTGTTGTTTGTCTTGATTGGTTTCGTGGTCGTCCTCGAGGTTTCTTTTGCGGGACTCCTTCAGTGTGTAGGGATGTTGTTGCTTCTGCCTCATTTGCTTTTTCGTTGTAAGCTAATCTGCGCCTGAAGTTTCTTTGATCTAATCTTTCACGTTTTGACTTTTGACTCCGCGTTTGCGGCATAGCTCTGTTCCTGTAGTAATGTATGGCTTTATGTATTAGAATTGGGTGAAGGTAATACATTTGGTGTATTTTCGATGAAATTATTACGTGTTATAAACTATCGGAAGCATAGTTCAAGTGGGTTTTTTTAAATTTAACGATATGATTTTTAAGACGAAAGTTTATGATAGAGGTATGTGGAGAATTTCAGTTAGTGCAATTATAGTTTAACATATCAAAGTTGAAAGTATAAGAACACATTAAGAATATGGAGACTACTAAATACCCAAAAAAATATGTAGTAAAACGAGATGTAATATTATTTGTTTTGACTTGTTAATGTTTTTTTTCAAAGGAAGTGCAATTTTATTGATAGTTTAAAGTACTGGAGTGTTTTGTTCCCAACAATCTGATCATACGTGGACTGCATTGTATAGTTTTGGTACACACCTAAGTGAACAGGTTCTTTTTCATTGTATAGTCGAATTATAAGTTCATCGAAGTTGTTAATAACTTAATAATTCTTTGAATAATGTATATATTGTCTCCCCCCCCCCACCAACTCTCCCGCACCCCACACTTGTTGCTCTGTGTTTTTTGTTCTTTAATGAGCAAGATATGCGATGATTTGTAATCCTCTTACGGTTGAATAGTATAAAATCTGCTTCAAATAACTTAAAATAGACGTTTTTAAAGTTTTGTTTGTAGTTTAAATGAATAATCTGATTATTATGAGTATGTTTTTATTTGGTTTTATCTACCTGATTGAAAATTGGGAGTACTAATAAGTGAGCCTGAATTAAATAAATGAAGACACATATTAGAGCCTAGGTATTACCTGACAACTTAAGATGGAGAAAGTGTTTGAAAATTGAGAAATTTAAACATTGTTCACAAGAATTAATAATTTAGGACATTATATTTTGTAATTGATAAATGTAGTTTGAACATTGTATGTTTGTAGTGGGAATAACACCCCTTTATTCAGTGAGTGTAATGGTTGGATATTACATTTTTGTACACATACATGGAGTTCAGACACTTTGAAACTTTTAAATATTTAAATATAGTTGTACAGTGATTAAAAAAAGGCAGCATTATTAAGCACGATTTATTAAGACAAAATTTGTGGGTTACAAAATATAAGGTTTAATTATGTGGAGCAAGGAGTAGGCTGTTGAGACCAATTAAAATATATATTGGACATGGATAAAATTAAGATAAAAAGGAGTAGGCTGTTGAGTAGGCTGTTGAGACCAAGGGAGCATTATTAAGCACGATTTATTAAGACCAATTAATATACCTTTGTTATCATGATTTGTCTTGTCAAGGATGTTTTGGTTTGGTTTACAAAATATGGTGATGTTGAAATAACATACTGCACGTAGAAGCAAAAAATGCTGATGTTTCCAGCAAAAAAAGCTGACGGTAAATATTAATCGTGTAAACATTATTGAAATACCTTGACTGTCAGAGTGATGCAGTGGATTTATTCTTCTAAGAAATACAATTTAAGGAATTCATGTTGGTAGTTCTAATTTTCTGTTCCTATGAAAAATTTGATTGACAGTATTGGAATGTTTATGATTCCTTCATACTCAAAGACAGGCCCAAACCGCAAATAAACGGAACTTGTGCCAGGCCAAAGACCTAAAACCTTTAGATTAGAATTACAAAGATACGTGAAACTAAAGTTTTAATCAGCAATATTTGTTACGTAATATATTCCCTGTTCAGTATATATTCTTATTGCTCTTAAGAACCTAAACTTTAAGGTAGAAAAAGGTTTTATGGTGAATGAAAATGCTATTCGATTTAATTTGATTATAATATGTGTTTAAGTATAATGAATACTATAATACCTGATGAATCAACTTTTGCTTCCCTTGTTTGCTATTGTCCCCAATCTTTAACGCAGGAAGTGATAAAATTCTGATGAGCAGTGATTGTGCTTTTCAAGAATGCCTTGCTTTGCTTGAAGGGAGAATCTGGTGTTTAAATTAGACAAGTCTAAACAGAATGGAACATGAAGTTTATGGTAAAAGTATTGGGTGTTAAGATTGTATGAAGGTTTATTCGTATATAGGCAAGGAAGAACTAAGTTCTGGATGTATGATTTTATAGGGTTCTGATAGGATATTTGAAAAGCAGCAATGAAAATCCTGATTTTGAAAATTCAAATTTCAAACGATAATAAACTGACATTTCATTTAATTAGAGTTAATGTGAATATTATTGGTGTAAATAGGCATTTATTGGTATCCTTTAAATTTTGTTTACTCATTAATGTTATTTGAATTATTTTGAATATGGCAGTTACTAATACAAAATGAATGGCACATTTCCAGGTTATTCTACTTTTATTTGATGCTGGTGATTATGTTGGAGTTCATCGTACCTGAACATGTCACCATTTCCTGCTTTTTTGTATTATAACGTATTGCATGGATTACCCCTGCGGCGTAAAAATCATTAACAAATAATATGTCTAGTATTTTAATGTGGAAAAAGCTTGGTAAAGAAACAGGGTTTGGCTTCGAACCATATTATTTTCGGATGAGAATAGGTCTAATCAAGAAGACAGGTTTAAGTCATTATTATCACAAGAATCTTTGCTTCAACAAAAACATCTGGCCTCTGCACAAGAAATATGAGTGCGAGTATACTTATCATTTACTACGCACAGCGTGAGAAATGTTATGATATTAATTACATGAGTAAAAGAAGAAAGATAGTCCAACTTGAGGGTCATACAAAAAACTTTAGAGCTATCTTTAGTAGTGCATATGTTTTGGACTGGCAGCGGCTGTTCAGCGTGAATGCATGCACTTGAAGTTGACATATATTTGTAGCGTTGTTCCGTTCGGTGCACAAATTTTAGTGGCCGATTAAAATTTAGGAATGTGTTTGTTGGGCAATTTTTCTGTCTAGTTTTGCTTGTGTTTATAAGTCAGCATAATGTTTGTTTAAGTGAATGGATGACATGAAGCAATGGTTATAGTTTGAATATACGAACATACAGTGCAATTCAAATTCTCACATGGTGTAGATATATATATATATATATATATATATATATATATATATATATATATATATATATATATATATATTTGAATAATGAGTTGTTTATAATTTTATTTAATGTTATTTGTTAAATTTATCTCAGTGAAACGAGAAAGGAAAAAGACGTAGTAACCATATCGCAATGAGAAGTTATACCCTGTGCAGTTAGTAATTTTTATATTGTCAGTGAGAAGATAGTAAGGTAAATATGAAGCAAAAATAGTGCACACCTATTTCTTTTGGTCATCAGAAAAAGACATAGCATTTGAAACATGCCCAGCCTTCAGAACATATTCCTCCTGTATTGACATTCAGCATACATCAGTGAAGTGTAAAATAAACTATTATCCAGAACAAACAATGGTTTACGGGTTTTTACATGTGTAGCACTATCTTTAGAACAGAAAACCTAAAAAAGTGAACCTCATAAACTGCAGCAACTCCGTTTTTGCTCTTTTTATCATCCTGCATCAAATTAAAAGAAAAAGGTCATGGATGTTACCATCACTTTAGTCACTAAAGAATCCTGAGGAGTGGGAAAGACACATTGTTGAATAACAATAGCAACAAAGCCTAATCCCACTACGTCGGGTCATCTACACGCATTGTTGCATAAACGACATTAAAAACTCAAAAGGGTATCAGTCCTAAGATAAATTCACTGCCAGTTCATTCATTTCTCTTGGCGTTCGGGATGGCAAAGTAGAAGGCTTCTGAACGTCATCGAATTCTTCCTGCAACTACCCATAGTATAAATGCTGCCATTGCCTTGCCAACCCACTCCCTACATTTCATTTCCAAATTGCTAATTTTACGTACAGCTTATAGTTATACTCTATAAGTAAATAAAAAGGGATCAGAACTTAATTATAAGACTGGCATGTATATTATTAGAAGGGTTATCACAAGAACCATGGAAGTGGTTCTTGGCCTTTTCCCGTGCGATAATCTCTTGGAAACGAGGCACCAAGGCTCCAAATGGTTTGACAAGACCCTGCAGCCAAAAGGTATATTATGTGTTGTGGTTCCTTTAGAAGCAATCAACAATGCCATACCGAGTATGATATAGTATTACATAATTGTCTTCCGAAACAGAAACTTACTTGAAGAGCCAGAATATTGTGAGCAATTCCTTCTTCTCTGACTCCCTGAACGGTAGCTTTAGCAACGTTTATTTCTTTTTCTTCCTCCCTTGCTTGAAAAATTGCATCCTCCAGGGATGAAACATTTTCAGGCAGAGCTAATAAGGGGCTGCTGCTTCCCTTGGCATCATCCATTATCATCTCTGTCTCTGTAGAGGATGTTGATGGTTGGGAGACACTAACAGTCTTCAAGATTGAGCTTGCACTGCATGGATGATAAATATTGTGCATCTTCAAACTCCCTGCAAGCTCTTTAAGGACATAATCACCTTTGGGTAGCTCATCTAGCAAGTTGAAGATTAAGAAGCCTTTGGGGAGGGGAGGTGAACTTCTTAGCATTTCCCTAGCAGCATGAAGCCTTATTATTCCTAATATTATTCTGGCATGCATTTCCCATGATTCTACCTGGGATTGGACCTCGAAATTCATCATGAACTTGTGAAGCAACATAATTTCTTTCACAAGTGCAAGCCAGTGTTCACGTCTTGTGGAGCTTGTTATTTCTGGAAATTCTAGGACAACACCTTGCCTGCATGCAGGTTATCCAAATACATGGGCATGCACTCATATTCCAAACACCCAATCCATATATGCATATTTCATTACTGACTTGAACTTGATTTCATGATTTTGAATGATTATATACATTAGATCTCTAATGTCTCATCAAAACTTTTAGGTCATGCCCTTTATTAATTTTAATTAAATTGCAGAGAAAAAGCCAGGACTTCAATTGCAGTAGTACGCGTACATTTGCTTGAAAAAGGACGTACTTACAGTTGGGAAGATTGGTACACTATGGCTTTGTCAAAGAGAGGAGCACCCCATAGACCAGTCGCGACTGGGTTTACACTTTGGTCATTGTCCTTGGAGAGGTCAAGCCTAAGAGCATCTTCGTATGAAATGATTCCAGAAGCCTCAAAGTAGAGAGCATAGTTTGTCAATGTCAACCTACCTAGAAAATGTGTGCGTGGTGTTGTGTAACCTTCTTGAAAATGATTGTCCTTACAATGGAAATGAGAGTAAAATTGCATCAATAATAGAGAAGATCAAAGGCGGGCGGCATACCAGGCCAACTTGTTCCTCCAATATGCCGCACAACTCTCTGCGATGTCGCGGTTCCTTCCACGTGCAGTATAAACTCATTTTCCGCGAGTTCTATGCCGGTTGGTTTGGCTTGTTTCTGCAAATGCCTTAAGCATCTTAAGGAAACAGAAGAGAAATATGATGTAGTTATTGTACACAAAAAACAATACTTTCAATTTATTTGGAGTCAAATAAGCAGTACAGTTTTCAAAATAATAATTACTTGTCAATCTGTTTCAAGAACACATTGTGGGCAGGATAGTGGAGCGTACTGCCAGAAGAAGCTGTAAGAGTCTCGAAAGTAAAGCGTGCGTTCACGACATCCGCTGTCACCGGTATAAGCGTTGCTAGCCACACAAATGCATCTTCACCAACACTTGGCTCCTCATCAACCTGTCAATACATTTTATAAAATAACAACCTAAAAAAAAATCAAACAACATATAATAGGAGTACCATTTAACACACCAAGTTTAATCTTGTTATATGTTTGTTGGTTCCAAAATAAACTTCTCACTTCCTTATTTGGGCCAACCAAAAAAAAAAAACTTCCCATGTCTTTAAAAGGAAAATATTGTGTTAGTCTTATATCATGCACTACTTCATTTAAATTTAAGTCACATGGACCACCACATATCAGAGCATACCCCACCCTTGTCATAAAAAAAATATCTTAAACTTTGTGCCATATTCAAATGGGAACCTTAATATAGGACAGAGAGAGTAAAAAGGTGAATTTAAGACTCAAATTTCTTGACAAATTAAGTATAAAAGCACAATTTTGTAAAGGGAAAAAATATAAAACAAAGGTGAATATCAAATCTCTCTAAAGAACAAATCCTACATACAATGTTAAAAGATTACTGACATTATAGCATTAAATACACAAAATTTGCAAGGGCAATCACCTCAACAATCAGTTTGCGGATCAATTCTTCTAGAGACAAAGTAACTTCCTCTGTAATCACTGGTGCCAGTCTCATATTGTGCTCAAAACCTAAATCAACCTCAAAGGCAGTATTTTTTTGGCCTTCTGGAAGCAGTTACCTGACATTTAGGGCTAAAGTATTGAGTACAATTTCAGATGAATATAAGCATATTGAGACTTAAGAAAACCACAAACAATATTTAACCTCTCCTTCAATAGTCCTTGGTTTTGGTTCTATGTTTTCTTTCTCCATTTCCTCTATTGTAGAACGCAATTTCCTCATACCAATACACAGGAATTTCATTCTGTCAGGTATAGTAAAATATATAGATAATACTCCATAGTACACACTATGACTATGTGATTGCTAGCCCAATTCCCTATTTCCCTAAAGAAAAGAGGTTTCTAGACATTGACTTGTCTCAAAGTGGCAAGTCTTGGTCTAAGTCTCATTTTTAGTCTATGGGCAGCTCCAGGATTACTCAGCGATCTTAATCTATTTTAATCTTCGTGTCCTGTTTGAGTATAACAAGCTTAGACCTATACTAATGACTAAAACTCACTCCTTAAAGTAAACATATTGTTACTTTCCCCCACAAGCTACACCTCAAAACATTATACAGGAGATGAACCACACAAACCAAATATCATTCCTCCATTAGAAGCATTATAATTAGGGCAGAAAATAATGGTGGCACACATATCTTTAAGTACTTCCCCAAGGTATAATAGAACATGATTTTGTAATTGTCTGGGCGTGGTCACTGCAGCCACTAATTATATATACCTAATTCATTAATTTCTTTAAGCTGTTCACTGCAGGTACTGGCCTGCTATTGCTGCATCATTACATAATTGTTTTGGCCTTGTTTAATATTCATATGATAAAAGTAGAGTAAGAGTTGCCTGAGGTGCAACCAAGTTTCCTTAACCATATGCATTAAAAATCATAATTTAACCAGAATGAGACAGCTTGTGATACTGGCAGTCCTATGGACGTCTACAATTATGAGAGAGGAATATTTTTTGTACTCCTACATTTCTTATCATCAGAGGCATTATGAGTTTGAGTTACTGACAGGGGATTTACCTATGACATCCCATGCTTGGTTATTAAGAAAGCCCAGAAAACTACATCCTTAAGGTTAATAATTATGAAGAGTTCATCATGACTTTGTTGTACGTTTTCCACTAAACTGTGTCCGGCAATTCTTGATTTCCGCTTGTGTACTTCAAGCATATGGTTGAATCACCATCAACAATTCACAACTCCTCAAGGGTATTACCACATATATAATTCAATATGTGAGCATAAACGATAGTGTGCTGTGAGAGTGTCTAAGGTCTAAAAACACCCGAACGTAGCAACCTTCGCAACTCACAGGGATAAGTAAAGAAATGTCTACGCAACAGAAATAACAGCAAGTTTCTCCATTCACTCTTGTTTACCTGTTTCCCTTTAATATAGTGCTTATTAATATAACCATAAATGAAACAGGCATATTTAGTCTAATCTTTGAAAGTGATTGGACCATTTCAACTCCTAATGGGGGAGGGCATAGTATACCCTAAGTTTTCGCTTTCAAAAAAAGTGGCCACATATGAAGTACATACCTATAAATTCAGTTACTGACAATAACAAAACCATGAAAAGTATTTATTATTTATTCTAAAGATCTGGGAATGATCCTCATCTGTTTCAAACAAAAGTGAACAAAGGAAGCTGTAAAACATTATTTAAAACACAGACTTTGAATTCTTTAAGTGTTAAACCCTAAGAGTATCATGTTTTGCGTTTCTTGGATGGCTTTTCTTGTGGGCTTCCTTTTTCAAGGGGTGGATTTATATCTCCTTCAAGCTGCTGAATTGTGCCATCGGAGCTCAAGGTTTTTATATTACTTCCTTCAATACTCGTTCCCTCATCATTTCCTCCGCTTCTTTCTTCAATGGCAGGATTTATAATTCCTTCATGCTCCTCCAAAGCCTCATCAAAGGTCAGGGTTCTTATAATACTGCGTTCCGTACTGGGTCCCTCACCATTTCCTTGTACGCCCACTGACTGTGACACCTTAACATTTTCACAAACACCATTTATAGTGTAAGTCTGCTTGCTCTTTCCAGGAAACTGTCTTCTGTCAAGTCGTACTTCACAAAAAAACTTCTTTCCATCCAGCTTTGCTTGAAGTTTAGCAATGTCAATTGATCCTGATCGATGAATAGTGTTTGTGATCTGCAACAGGCGGTTGAAATCTTCATCAAAAATTGTTCCTACTATTTGTCCCGTTTCATCTGTCAACTCAACTTCAATCTTGTACCTAAAATTGGACCGAATAACTTAATGTAAACTGTAATGTAAACATTGTAGGTGATTATAAACTATTTAACAATACTCACTTCTTTTCAGCGCGTGCATGAGGATTGCCACAATCCAAACATCTATAGTTTCCCCCTTCTGGCCCACAGACTTTTCGATTACAATAGTCACAGCCGATGTAGAAACTTGCAACGTCGTCTATAATTCGCATATCTACTTCCACCCAAACTCCTTTTTCCTAAATGCGGAGACATTAATTAAAATGTTTACGTGTTGCAACGAATGTTGTTTCAAAATCACAATTGTAGTGCTGATCCATGATTCATACCTGGATATTCATTTCGGGAATGTCAACAACTTTGGTCTTCGGTTGGCCAGGAGGGTATGCAAGCGCAATTAAGGCATTTTTATATGTCTTCAGGTTGATGTACCGCTTCAAAAGGTCAATGCTATCATCTCGCCTGTTAATGTTATTTATAAATTTTACATTCGTATTAACGGTTAAAGATGAATTTTTATAAAAAATAGTAGTACTTTGATACCATTTTTTTAGACTTTCAGATTTTGAATTCGTGGGATTGACTTCAAACATGGAATCAAATCGAGTAGATAGGGAAACACCTGTTATACTCCGTTAGCATGTAACAATGATTATGTAGTATACTTGTGTAAATATGTACGTTGGTAAATAATGTTTTACCATTAAAATTGTTGACAATAACCCTCTTCCCCAAAAATATTGGGAATCGGCCACTATCCAACACACATATGATTTCCTTCCCTTGATAAATGGCAAAATCGCCCCATAGCGTCAGTAGCATTGGTTTCATGCTAGTCAAGGAATCATTTAAACCGTTGGTTCTATGTAGCAAATTTTAAAAAATGCATTACGAGTGAAATTCCTTACTCTTCATTAACAATTGTGAAATCGTATGCTGTCTTTGCCGTCTCACGAACTGAAATATATTCTCTAGGCATCTTTTCAAGAACAACGGCCATGAAATCTAAATAAAAGGATAATGAAAAATGAATTACGATTCAAAAACTGTGGATTTCTTTAAAGATAAATTGAAATATATTACTTACTTATTGGAGTCTTAGTTCTGATAAGGTTGTAGAAGTCATAAAATGTTGTTACTGTATCTTCTTGCCCATTTAATATTTCAATTTGATCTGATTCAGGGGCTTTCTCAATATAAGTCTGCCTACTGAGCATCCAGATATATTTGTAATGTGGCGATGGCGGAGGGACATTATATTTACTTGGCAACACAACAGCATTACTTATGTTGTAAGTTTTATTTAAATCAAGTACTCGATCTACTTGATCAATGTCTCTGCTGTTTGCCATGGCAAAAACTTTTGTTCCCTATGTTTAATAGAGTACATAAATTAATAAATAAATAAACTAATCGAATAACTATAGTTGGTTTCATTCTTTGATACGATTACGAGAATATTACACTTACCTCTTGATCTTGCAAGATATAAGGTCTATACTTATTGGGACTAAACTGTGAATCTTTTATATTACGCTTCTCCACAACCCTAACCTTGCACTTCCATTCTAGGTTTTTGTCTTTAATATGCGTAATCATTTTTGTTGTTGTCATCCCTTGAACATTATAAAAACCAATCAACTAAAACAGGGGTAGTATATTGTGAATGGTTATTAATTTCAAGTCTAAAATAAGTTATCAAATATAATAAGAAAATACTTTTCAACTGATCAGTAATAAAAACAAATAAGCTTCAATCACCAACAAAGATCAGCAAATAATCCTTAATTAATCAACAAACACCACCAAGCCATCGTCAAATAGGCATCAATCACCAAGCCATAGCAGATTCAGCAAATAATAAAAGCAATATCGGGCAAAACAGTAAACCATCACAAAATAGCCAAATGACCAGCAATATGACTAAAGCAAGCACCCCAAGCCATCAACCATTCCCACAATCAGCAAAAGTGAAAAATCTGCCAAGGCAGCGGTATCAAAATCCCAGGAAAAGTTTTGGGCTGTAATCGTGAATTAGATCCCTCTTATTATACAAATGTAGAGTCTAACAGAAGGTATCATTTAACTCTCTCCCAACACCTCATGAAATGGTTTATGACTGCTAACAATACAAAGTTTGAAGGAAATCTTTAAGGAATTGTGTTGGGAATCATAGCTTGTGTTGATAGAAAACCCCAAAACCCAATCCCAAAAATAGACCCAGACACTTAACCCTAAACTCAAAACACAACCCAAAAACCACCCCAAAACCAATCCCCAAAAACCAGTCCCAATCACAAAACCCAAAACCTAATCCAGATTCTACCCAAAAGCAGACCCAAAATAATGCCCTGAGTCTCCCTTCAACGACTTTTTAATATTCTTTAGTGACCCGACAACCGTGATAGAAAACCCCAAAACCCCAACCAAAAAATAGATCCAAACACTTAACCCTAAACTCAAAACACAACCCAAAAACCAGCCCCAAAACCAATCCCCAAAAACCAGTTCCATTTAGTGGCACGACAACCCTGATAGAAAACCCGAAAACCCCAACCCAAAAATAGACCCAAACACTTAACCTGAATTTCAAAACACAACCCAAAAACCAGCCCCAAAACCAATCCCCAAAAACCAGTCCCAATCACAAAAACCAAAATCTAATCCAAATTCTACCCAAAAGCAGCCCCAAAATAATGCCCGGAGTCTCCCTTCAATGACTTTTTTATATTAATTTTAGTGACCCGACAACCCTGATAGAGAACCCCAAAACCCCAACCTAAAAATAGACCCAAACACTTAACCCTAAACTCAAAACACAACCCAAAAACCAGCCCCAAAACCAATCCCCAAAAACCAGTCCCATTTTGTGACCCGACAACCGTCATATAGAACCCCAAAACCCCAACCCAAAAATAGACCCAAACACTTAACCCTAAACTCAAAAAACAACCCAAAAACCAGCCCCAAAACCAATGCCCAAAAACCAGTCCAAATCACAAAAGCAAAAACCTAATCCAGATTCTATGGGCAGTGGCTTTGTTTTCCCATCAGCTCAAAACCTAACACCCAAAAAACATACACTCTAACCCAAACCTAGAACCTAACCCCAAGTAACCAAACCCAGCCTAAATAGGTTAAACCTGTAAACTATTAGTAAAAGCATAGCCAAGAGTAAACCTCTAACCAACAGTATTTGTTTCTCATATTTTGTCTTGTTCAATATATCTTGTTATTGCTGTCAGAAGCATACCCATTGTTATTCAGAGTTGCATTTTCAGTCAAGGGGGAAAAAATGGATGATCCAAGAAGCTGATTTGTGGAAAATGCTGAAACAAGACCTTGACCCAAACTCAAGACCTAAAACCACCAAACCAGAATTAAAACCATACCCATGATCTGCCACAATTTTTATTTACTTTTTGTTGACTTACACAACTTTGAGTGTCGTCAACAAAAAGTGCATCTTTTGGAAATGTTAGGCTTTTCGAAAACACCACTTCCAAAACACAGTCACAAAACCGACATAAAGACTAAAACCAAAAGTTAAAACCCAACCCAAAACCTACTCAAAAAACTGCCCCAAAAACCAGCCCCAAACACAAAACGCCAACCCTAACCTAGAACCTACCATAAAAGCAGCCCTCGAATTTGTATGTCAATATCTTTTCATCCACCAACTTGCTATAAATAATGGAAAACAAAAATTATCTTCCAAAACCTATCCAAAATTTGTCAAATGCTAAAATATACATCCAAACACAAAACCCTGACCAAAAACAATCCCCAAACACCAAACCCAGAACCTAAATCACACCCAAAACCCAAACCAAGAAAAGAATCCTAACCCATTACCTAATCCAAATTCCCAATATCAAACCTGAACCTAGACCCTAACCTCAAATAACAAGACCTTGACCCAAACTCAACACCTAAAACCCCCAAACCATAATTAAAAGCATACCCATGATCTGCCAAATGCCAACATGCAGATCCAGGCCCAAAATCCAGTCTAAAAAACAAGAGTAAAAAACCACTTCCAATGAGACATGGTTTGCCTTGTCAAGGAAGTGTTTTCTTTGCTTTGGAAAAGATAGTTTTGTTTAAATGAGACACTGCACAGAGAATAAGACACTTCACCGAGTTTAAGACGTCAAAAAATTCTGGGTATTTGGGATATTCTGTAATGTAATTATGCAAATATAGCTATCCAATTATTTATACACGCATTGAGGCTGAAACTGAAATACAGACCCATAGGCAGATTCATGTGTTAAACTCGGCCATTTGGTACGGGATGTGTGGTGACTGAGTTGGACCTATGACCTTAACCTTAGTTTGTTGGGGGACGGTTTGCCTAAGTTTTGTTAGAGAAGTCTCATAGTATTACGAAACTAAACACTATAAGCAAAAATCAAAATGAAATCCCAAGTGTAACAGTAAATCCTACGCCAAAAACAGTGTCAAGGATTAAAGTCCAACGCGGCAACCACAATTGACCAGACCTCTAAACCAGATTTTAAATCATGACAAAGATTAAACCTTTAACCACCAGAATTTGTTGCTCTTTCTTTGCCTACTTCAATATGTATTATTATTTCTCTCAACAGCTAAAAGTTTTATGTAGCTAAGTGTTCTATATTGAATGAATATGTGATTGTAAAACTCAACGAATCCATGACCTTTTGTATGTGAATATTTATTCATTGAACAGTGTGCTATATCTAATCAAAAAACCAAAATGAGAATTGAAAAGCAAAACATAGGTCCTAACCATGAGAATTGATTTTATCATTCCATAAAATAAAAATAGCATTTGTCATTAATCAAAAATCCAACAAAGCAAACAAAACAATCCAAATAATCCAAATAAAAACAATACTAAAAATGCAGAAAAAAACTTAAATATTAGAAATCGATAAATAGAATAAAGAGAATGAATTAGGATTTTTGACATACCTCAAGAAATAATACTAACCTTAATAATGATGTAGGAAATTAGAGCAAATGAAATTGAACCTGGAAATTTAAACATGGGGATTATTCACTTGTGAATTGAAAACAATCTGGATACTTGCAAATAAGCATAACAATTGGACGAGAAAACTCATCCAAAAACAAAGTCTGTAAATTCGAAAAAAACATGAAACAATTCTCTAACCTGGAACCAAAGAACACGATTGACTGTGATTCATTTCATCTCCAAGCGCCGACTATATATAGCGGTATGATTGACCAAAAAGTAACGTGTGTTTAGATTATTATTATTATTATTAATTAGGAGTATATTATGGAATTTACAACCCAGAAATCATCCAAACGGCCAAAAATATATTAAAGTAATGCAAATCAATTACCTGATTTTTTTGGGGAAGCCGCAAATCAAATAAAATCTGTAGCAATGCATTGAGTGAATCCCTCAAATTCCACAATTCAATTGCAACGCCAATTCTAGCATTTACTCCAGCAGGTGAAGCCGAGGATTTCGCTAGCATTTACTCGGATTACACAGAAGAATGAATTTGCATCGCCATTGAACTGCATAGCCTCTAACCGGCCGGGTTGTGTTTGGATGGATCCGCATACTGCAAAAGAAAACTTGAAGGTACTGGATACACGTGTTTCTAACGGCTGGGGTATATTGGGGACCACAAATTCCATAACATAGATAAATACACTAATCATTCATGTGCTATTCATGAAACCACATAGATTACCACTACTACAATTATAAATGTTCAAAGGGACCAGTGCTGGTATTAATTGCAATTACCACAATATCCCCACAATTTCAATCAGCCATAAGATTACTACGACATTCACAAAGCCATAAGATCACTACAACATTCACAAAATCACAATTTCAATCTGCATGCCCTAGGTGGTCCTCCTCTTCTTCAATATTGGTTGTTCCATGGTATTCTTCTTCAGGGTCCAATTCAGCTTCGCTATCTTGCTGACGCTCACGCTCATGCTGCAACATGTATCGAGCAAAAAGATCTCCTGGACAAATAGTAGTTCCCCATGAAGCAGGTGGCGGGTTGTCTCCATTATCCCGCGGCCCCCATGGCCATGGAAGTGGCAAGTCCGGCACCGGTAACAATTCCAGTTCAGGTACTTTCTCCTCCTCTTCTGCAGGTTGCTCCTCCTCAAGTCTATCGTCACACACAAATTGTTCAACCGGAACACCGGGCCAGATGTGTCCTTGTGGAATTTCCCCACGAATCTGAAGAACCATCCTTGCAAAAAGCCAGAAAACATAGGCAACACTTTGCTTTGACTTGTTGTTTGCAGGAATAGCAATGTCAAGATGGCGGAATGAGGAATCACTGCCACACAATGCAATGACAGGGATGTTGAGGTCAGCCAGGAATGCTTCTTGGATAGCCAGGCGATCAGTTGTTGGATCAGCAACGATTAAGAGGCAAGGCTTAAGGGATGAATCATGGAGTCGTTGAGCAAAAGTCTTGGGACTGCGACGTCCATCTGCAATGACAGTAGCACCAATTACTTCAGCAAATTTTGAGACTGGCCTTAGGATCATCGATTGCAACTACGGCCCTCGCAGCCAACAAGGTTTTCTCCCATGTTCTGACCAGATTAAAACCCACATCCTCGCCAAAGTAGAAGGCGTAACGCAAGTTACCATCATCTTCATTGTTCACCAAGTGGAGTTTGTTCAAATACATCCGCCGGAGGTCAGCGCGGAGGGTTTGGAGTATCATCGTGTTCCTGAATTTAGGGTTTCTAGAGAGACTACCGAGGATTTGGAGTATCATCGTGTCAGCCATGACTGTAGGGTTTCTAGAGAGACTACCGTAAGGGATTCTATATATATACTCCAGTCTCAATTTATTTGCAACACTTCGAACGACGTGCAAAATATCATCTCTTTTAAAATCACTTTAATTTCAAATTGGTAGAGTAATAAAAAGTAAAAATTACACCATTTAAAAATATATGAAAAGATCTACAAAACAAGATACGACAAGAATATTTTATTTTATCAAATGGTCAACCAAAACGAGTAAACAAACAAAAATTATCGAGAGACCAGAATAGTAAACGTGGCATTCTTTCTGGGACGGAGGGAGTATATATTACTACCTCCGTCCCACTATATTTGTCCAGTTTTGACTTTTGGAACTGTTCATCTAAGGACTCATCAAATTCTCTCAATGTGTAAGCCTAAATATAGTCATGTGTGATCTTGTTTGATTTGTCTTAGCATATAGATTATTAATATATAATTTCTATAATTTTTTAATATACAAATAACAAGATAAAATGGATTAAAGAAGAGCATTGGATGGTGTATAAAAATGAAAGTGGACAAATACTCTGGGACGGAGGGAGTATATACGAATCGACATACTCCATAAAACGTAATTAACTTAATTTTTTGAAATATAAATTGTGGTAGAAAATTCAAAGCATTTGCTAGGCACTTCATCATACTCAATAATAGTGAAAGAAGAACACTAAGGGGCTGTTTGTTTCAGCCTCTTAATGGTTCAGATGTCTGAATGGTTCAGCACTTAATGGTTCAGACTGTTTGTTTCAGCCTCTTAATGGTTCAGATGTCTGAATGGTTAAGAGATTTGCCTCTGAATGGTTAAATATTATACAGAGTCTGAATGGTTAAGACCTCTTATCTGAATTGATCAAATATTTAATTCTGAGGGGGCGTTTGGTTCGGGGTAAGGGAATGGGAAACGGAATAGGATTTCCCCATTCCCTCTTTGTTGTGGTTTAGTTTAAAAAAACAATCATTCCCTTTGGTTTTGGATTCCCTGTTTTAAGGCTTTTCTCAACTTTCGGTTTTCTCACAGCTCCCCTTCCCCAACCTTAGATTTTCAACTCCTCTTCTTCCTCGCCGAGTCGCCGCCACACTCCTTCCGTCCGCCACAGGTATGTCCTCCCCCTCCCTTCCATCTTCGATTCCCTCCTGCTGCAAATTTGTTAAAAAAATCCATTTTTTTCTCCGATTTGAGGCAAAATCCGTTTTCTTCTGCAAAATCCGTTTTCTTCTTCAATCTCCGATAAACAAGCTGCAAAATCTGTTTTCTTCTTCTTCTCCGATTCCCTCCTGCTGCAAAATGCTGCAAATTTGTTAAAAAAATCTACTGCAATTTGTGTGGATTTTGTTTAATTTTGTGTTTGATAAAATAAATAAGTTTTAAAAAAAAATTAGTCATAGCTGTTCAAATTTTTTTACAGATTTTTTACAATTTTTTTTTTTTACAGATTTTTTACAATTTTTTTTACAGATTTGTTACAAATTTTTTTCACAATTTTTTTGTGATGTGTGAATTTTGTTTATTTTTAACAAATTAATCATATTTGTGTAAAAAAATTTGATTCCCCTGATTCGAACCAAACAAGAATAAGGGAATTCTGTTCCCTTTCCTATACTGAACCAAACAGACAAAGGAATTCAGGGGTAATCATTTTCATCCCCTTGATTCCCTTTCCTGTTTCCTTTCCCTTTCCTCTGCATGAACCAAACGCCCCCTGAATAGTTAAACAATATACTAGCTCTTAATGGTTCAGACCTCTTACTGGTTAAGCACTTAATGGTTCAGACCTCTTACTGGTTCAGCACTTATCTATTCAGAAGTTGCCAAACAGCCCTTAAAATAAAGTGTTCCAAAATACGGAGTACTTAGTATAACAAATTCTTTTCTTTTAAAGGAGAGTGAAATTTTTCTTGATAAAGTACAATAATTGTTACTTTTTCTCATTGTTTGAAGCTCAAATAACAAAAAGGTAAACAAAGATCCAATTGAAGAATAATAAGAACAAAAAAATGAATTTCTTATTCTGGGCTTCAATAGAATGCTCATTGTCAATATGACAAAGACTCATCTATTACAACATCTATGACCATATCAGTTCCCTTAAATCCTATCAAAATTCCCGAAACTATACCCTCCCATCACATCCGTGCCACAATATTTCATACAAATATCATCATAAAAATTTAAAAACAAAAGAAATCTCAGCAATCGTTTTTTTTTGAGAAAAACAAATAACAAATGGAGACCAACCAAAAGAAACCCCAAAGAAGTTTCAAACCTTAGCACTGAAAATGTCGTTAAGTCGCTGATGATAATTAGCTCCAACAGCCATCGCCCTCTGCTCCTCCATCCACGGGCGGATTTGCTTGAGAACAATTGGGGGCCGATGCCCCCAACTAAACTTTGGTGTTAAACTAATTCTTTTTTTAAAAACAAAAAATTAATATACTTTGGGCTTCATGCCCCCATCTAAAATTGGGATTGACCCCATCTCAAATTATTTACTCCCTACAAAAATGAATGTAGCCTTATTTAATTAAGCTAATTTTTAATTTTTTGTTTAATCTTATTGAAGTAAAGTGTATTTTGTTGCATTTAATTTATTTTTTAGAATAAAATTTTACATTATCGATTAAATAAAATTTTACATTCAATAAATATTTAAAATAAAATTTATTATTTTTGTCATTACAAATTGTCTATTTTTCTAAAAAATCAGGGGCGCTGCCCCGACCAATTGTGCCCCCATCTACCAGAATTTCTGGATCCGCCACTGCCTCCATCACTGTGTGTTTGATGTGCGCACTGTGATTTTGATGAAACGATGCTATATTATTACTGTAAAACTCGTTCTGCCATTGCAAAATCCATGTGTCACTCAAGCCATTAGAGAAATTTGTCTATATAAAGAGAATTCTGCTAATATCGAACAAAACTAAAAATCAGAAAATAATCAATTTGACAAATATAATACAACTTGTCTATTTAATAGATAGATTTTCACTAGTAATAGTTTACCAAGTCATTCCTATTCAATTCATTATTGATCCGATGACAGCTTTATTGGTCTGGTCGGCTATTGATGCAGAACATGGAATTACAACTTTTTGCCACAAATTGATGGAGGTCAGAATAAATAACAATCCAAAAAAAATTAAATATCTAACACTAGAATCAAGCGCTAGTGGAAAGAAAATAGAGATGAAGAAGCGACAATAGAGGATTCAATCGAAGAAAGAAGAGGGGATGGTATTAATCGATGGAGTAACACGTGGCTGGCTATTACGTGTCAAAAAACAGGCCATAACAAATGCCACATTCTGAGAGTATAGAGTCTGCTTTTTAAATATAAACGATACTCTCCCAATCAATTTTTTTTCCAATTTGACTTGGCATGAAAATTAAGAAAAACTAAGAAGTGCAAAGACTTTTCATGTTTGTCCTTGATGTGATGGAATAAAATGAATAGACGATGTAAGTGAAAGTTTAATGAAGCACTCATTACCAAAAGTGCCAAAATAAGAAACGAGAAATAATTTTTTGGACGGTCCAAAAATAAAAGTGAGAAAAAAATGAATGGATGTAAAAGCATATTCTATTCAGCGAATGTAGGCCCAATTCTCACGTTGGCTTAAAAAAAACCCTGCTCTAGCAGCCTCCAGTCCTCCATGCATCATGTGACGCAGCTTTCCAACGCCCCTTTGCACACCGTCGTCTACCGTTCTTCTCCTCCGTCCATCCATTGAGCACAGTCGCATCTACAAGTCTCCATTTTTGTCCAAGAATGGATGTCGAGGTATGCAATGTTTTTTGTCAATTCTTTTTCCATTTGAAAGTGTATGACTTTGTCAATGGGGATTCTGGTTTTTTTGCCCACTAAAAATGGATGATTCTGATTTTTTTTTTGTAGTAGATTTTTTCTTTTGTAAATTATTTCTTCATGTTCTTTGTTGTCATTTATTTTCTCTATGATCTCAGCTAATTGTAGCCGTGTATATGAACCTGTTTTTTTAAACTTGAGAGAAATACATGTTCTTTATTGTCGATTATTTTCTCCATGGTTTGAGCTAATTGTAGTCTTGTACCTGTCCCATAATTATCCTCTCTTTACCCAAAACGAAGTAAAATTTTAAGTTTTTTTCAATTCTTTTTGTTTAAAAATTCGTATATATACAAAAAATAAAACGTACATATTTAAAAATTACATCAAATTTCTACAAAACAAGTGGGTGACAACAATATTTTATTTTATCAAATAATCAACGAAAATGCACAAATGAACAAAAGTTCTCGTGATTTTGGAATAGTGAAGAAGGAACATTATTCCGGGAGTATATGATTTAAAGTTGAATATCTCTTGTTTTACTCCGCTAGAAAAAGTATAAAAAAAAATCAGGCCCGGACCGGTTGCAAACAAATGACGATTCCGGTTCCGGTCCTAATCGGGTCCAATCTGGTTTTGGACTAGTGCACACCCCTATACACCACCACTCAGTTGCAGGTTTCAGGTATATGGGTCCTTTTTTTCTTTACGTAACCATTTGTTCTGATTTATGAATGATACAGGGGGGGATTATGACTTCGCGGCAACTCACTCCAGAGGAACTGGAGAGGAAAAAAAAGAAAGAAGAGAAGGTATACGAGCTATAAATGACAATCTTGTGTGTAATGTATCATTTACAAAGTGCACGCATATTATTGGAACAAGCATGGTATCACTGTTATGTATGTCATATTATGTTAATTTGGTGATGTTAGTTTTGAAAGATCTAGGTAAGTTTTATAATGCTACATGTTTTTGGTTGTGGTAGTTTTAGTTACAACATTTATTCTAAGGAATTTTTCAGGGTTTTCATCCATAGTTCTGATCAAAGTTAACTCTTTTCTTATCTGCTTCATAGGCTCAAGACAAAGAACGGAAGAAACTTAAGGCTGTGCAAAAGGCGGAAGCTTCTAAGTTTCAAGTATGTCCCAAGACCTTCCCATCTTATCTGTCACAGTTGATTCTTGTTTTGGTGTGCACATGATAGAATGCCTATAAAATTGATGTTTGTTATCAATGTACTATTCTTTGCTTCTGTTCATCTGCACTCAGACAAAGCCAACTTCTGGCGCTGAAAAGGCAGTGAAAAAGAATTCTAAAAGAGACACTAGGGAAGAAAACCCCGAAGATTTTCTTGATCCTGAAACCCCGTTGGGACAGAAGAAAAAGCTTTCCCGTCAGATGGCGAAGTCATTCAATCCTAATGCTGTGGAGAAATCGTGAGTTTGAAATTTTGTTTGTGCTTTATTTAATTTTCGAATTTAGATGACAAGGTGATTTTTAATTTCTGTCAGGTGGTACCAGTGGTGGTCAAAATCTAATTTCTTCGTAGCTGATCCAAAGAGTTCCAAACCTCCGTTCACGATTGTGAGTATTCCTTAGGGGCATTAAACTGTTGCCTTTTGATCGTTGCAAAGTTGTTAATCTTTCTTTTCGCTAACTGCAGGTTCTACCACCACCTAATGTCACTGGAGAACTACACGTTGGCCATGCCCTGACCATTGCCATCCAGGTGCTATATACTCCCTCCGTTCTCAAAAACACTTCCTCTTCCATTTTTTTCACTTCCAACAAAACACTTCTCCTTTCTATTAAAAAACCACTTTTACCCTTACTTTTTCATACCCTACCTATCACATCATACTTTTTCTCTAATAATAAATCCATCACATCTTACTTTTACCCATCACATCAGGGGCAAAATTGGAAGTCAACTATAATTTTACACTTCCTTATTTTGCCTTATAGTCAAAGTGGGAAGGCTTTTTCCAAACGGAGGGAGTAGGACCTTTCCTTGGTAGCTAATTTTGTTTTCCTTTTGTTCAGTTGTTCACTGATTCACTAGTTTTCCGTGTTTACAGGATACAATTATACGATGGCGAAGAATGTCTGGGTATAATGTGTTGTGGGTTCCTGGTACAGACCATGCAGGCATTGCTACACAGGTGGGAATTTTGTATTATTACTGGAACCCCTTTATCCTTCAAAAAATATACCTAACTTTGAACATTGGATCTGCACGTCTTTGCTGTTTTCTGTTCACAGCCTTCTTCTGATATTTACGACAAAATGCTGCTTATAGGTGAAAGTGGAGGAGTGGCTTATGGACAGAAAGCAATTGACAAGGCATGATATTGGCCGTGAAGAATTTGTATCTGAAGTGAGTTTGAGTTTTTCATTTTAGTACCGATAAACATTTTGGTACAGAAATGTTTTCTGTATAACTCATGCCTTTTGCCATTACAATCAGGCTTTGAAAATTTTTCTTCTTATGTAATTCAAGAAGATCGTTAACCTTTTTGTATTGAAAGAGTTTGTTAATGTTTTGGAAATAGGCTTATAAGTGGAAGGAGAGATTTGGTGGAACCATTTTGAAACAACTTCGTATATTGGGTGCGTCCCTTGACTGGTCTCGTGAGGTGAGAGTTAATCTTGAACGTAGGGCATGAGTCATGCATTCGTAATTTATGTAAACCTTGCTACTTTAACTGCTTGAACTTGGAAAACAGTGTTTTACTATGGACGAAAAAAGGTCCAGAGCTGTTTCCGAGGCTTTTGTGAGGCTTTACCAGGAAGGCCTTATATATAGGTATGCAATATTGGCTTTCTCTCCAGTAATATTACCCTGATATAAGATGTCTTTCTCAAACAAGACTGTTGTAGTGTCCCGTTGCCAATTTAAAATTTTGTTCTTCAACCTAGGGATCTTCGGCTAGTGAATTGGGATTGTGCCTTGAGGACGGCAATATCTAGTGAGGAGGTATGCTCTTTTTGAATGATGCTATTTGATGCCCATTCTACCTTCCACGTCCAATTCTTCCTTCATTACAAGGCCCAGCTTCGCTAAACTTGCAATGGCATCCTGCTTGTGAGGAAAGAAAGAAGAGCGGCAAGGTTGGGCTATGCTGGCCTAGAAACCACCACCAAGGATTCCAATCCCAATAAGTCTGAACAGACTGAGATTAGTGATTAGTCCTTTTATACCTGCTGCCTTGCTCTTTTTCTGTCTATTTCCTTTAAGCCACTCATAGTTTAGGGAGCTGCTATCGGTGTTGGAAACATCCTTAGTTTCTCAATTCATTCTTTGGAAGTGTTATTAAGCTATGAGTGCAACTTCCTATCATAAGTCAATTTTTTCTGCAGCTCCAAAGGACCTGCGCCTCTATCCTGTCGTGGAAATTTCATTTACTGTTATTTAGCTATGAGTGCAACTTATACTTATTTAAAAACGATTGGTGTTTCTAGGTGGTTAAAGTTCAAATTAAAGAGAGAACACCATTAAAGGTTCCCGGATATGAAAATCCTGTTGAGTTTGGAGTTTTGACATTATTCGCTTACCCTTTGGAAGGGGAATTAGGAGAGATTGTGGTTGCCACTACCAGAGTGGAGACAATGCTGGGAGATACAGCTATTGCCATACATCCTGAAGATCCAAGATACCATCATCTCCATGGGAAATTTGCAATTCATCCCTTTAATGAGAGGAAAATTCCAATAGTTTGCGATCCAATAGCTGTCATGGAATTTGGGACTGGTGCTGTAAAGGTATTAAATGAACTTGTTCCTATCAATCTTTCTCATACCCGTAGTGATGTTAGTTCTAATGGAATCAACATGCTTCATTTCCAGATTACTCCAGCACATGATCCTAACGATTTTGAGGTTGGTAAACGCCATAATCTGGAGTTCATCAACATTTTTACCGATGATGGGAAAATTAATGCCAAGGGGGGTCCAGAATTTAGCGGAATGCCACGTTTTGAGGCTCGCGTGGCTATCATTGAAGCTTTACGAAGAAAGGTGATTTGATAGCTTACCCCTGCATACAGTATGACATGTAAAGCTCTACGATTATTGAATCTGGTCTGATACTTGTATTTGTTGGGCTTCAATATCGTATGCCAACGTTTGCATGATCTACTCTTGATCAATTCCAATGAATGAAATGTGTTTTATTTTGCAGTGACCTTAATTATGTTATTATTGTTAGAAATGTCAAACAAAGGAATAGTGTCAAACAAAGGAATTGATTGTAATATCTTGATAATATCCTTGATTGG
>OOIL02006791.1:1008550-1026564 GCA_900332095.2 Cuscuta campestris | reverse complement strand
CATATGCTGTCGGAGTGGTAAGTCAGTTCATGCACAAACCACAGAAGGAACATTGGGATGCAGCTATCCGAATTGTGAGATATCTTAAGGGGACCATTAATATGGGAGTTACATTTAAAAAACATGGTCACTTAGATATTCAAGCCTACACAGATGCTGACTGGGCAGGGAATCCAAACGATCGAAGATCCACTTCAGGGTATTTCACCTTTGTTGGAGGTAATCTGGTCACATGGAAAAGCAAGAAACAAAAGGTAGTTGCTCTATCAAGCGCAGAAGCAGAATTTAGAGGTATCGCTCGAGGAATTACCGAAGTTCTTTGGCTAAGGAAACTCCTTAAAGATTTGGGGTATCCGCCAAAGGGAAAGTGTATACTGATGTGCGATAATACCGCTGCTATTCGTATATCAGAGAATCCGGTACAACATGATCGTACCAAGCACATCGAGATTGATCGTCACTTCATCAAAGAGAAACTCGAGGCAGATATCATCAGTCTTCCATATGTCCGATCTGAAGATCAATTGGCAGACATTCTCACAAAAGCAGTTCTGGCTGAAGTCTTTCAAGCAACATTAAGCAAGTTAAATATCCGGAACGGATGATTCAACTTGAGGGGGAGTGTTAGAAATGTCAAACAAAGGAATAGTGTCAAACAAAGGAATTGATTGTAATATCTTGATAATATCCTTGATTGGAATCAAATTACCAATCAAGATATTTGATTAGGTTCCAATCACCTTCCTTAATTGTCCTCTTTATGTAATTTGTAATATTTATAGACACCAAGTGTGATGTATTCAAATAAAAAAAGATGAATATTATGCTGTGAATTCATTCTAATATTTCTAATAATTATGCTTTCATACATTTCAGGGCCTCTACAGAGGTGATAAGAATAATGAGATGATCCTTAACATGTGTTCACGAAGCAATGATGTTGTGGAACATCTGATTAAGCCTCAATGGTATGTGAACTGCAAAGATATGGGCAAGCAAGCTCTCGACGCTGTCACAGATGAAGAAAACATGAAAATGTATATCCTCCCAAAACAGTATACAGCTGAATGGAAGAGGTATTTGACAGTTGATCTCTGTCGAAAATGATGGGTAGTTGGTGTTATTCAACAAATTTATCTAACTTGACTCTTGGATTTTTGGTTTATCTTCAAAGATTAAATGTAGATTCAATAGGCCTAGTTTTTGTATCATGTTTTAGCCTTGTACCCACACCCTCCCCATACCCTGCTTTCGAGTAGGGGTAAGATCTGCACACACACACCCTCCCCAGACCTTCGTGGGATTCTACAGGGTTGTTGTATTTGTTTTAGCTTTGTACATACCCCCCGCTTCATGTAAAGCAAGCTGAAAAAAGTATCATGGGTTTTAGAATTACAGCCATTACTCTGCTCTACTTTGTGTTATATTAATGTTGAGGTCTGACCGGTCATCTTCAATCCAAGTGAAAATGTGCGATAGTCTTTAAGTAAATTGACTCGTCTTTAAATTATAAGTTTCTTATTTTGTTTATCATTGACTATATTTGTTGATATTCGAAAGGATTTAATGCTGCAGATGGCTTGAGAATATTCGTGACTGGTGCATCTCACGGCAGATTTGGTGGGGTCACAGGATTCCTGCTTGGTATGTGACTCTAGATGATGATGAACTGAAGGAATTTGGTTCATATAAGGATCACTGGGTTGTCGCCAGAAATGAGCAGGAGGCACAAGAAGAGGCCAGCAGGATCTTTGGTGGACAAATATTTCAGCTTTCTCAGGATCCTGATGTTCTGGACACATGGTTCTCTTCTGGGCTTTTCCCATTATCTGTGTTGGGCTGGCCTGATGATGCTGAAGACTTGAAGGCATTTTACCCCACTTCTGTCCTTGAAACTGGACATGATATTCTCTTTTTCTGGGTAGCTCGTATGGTCATGTTGGGAATTAAGCTAGGAAGCGATGTTCCATTCAGAAAGGTGGAGTAAACACAATCTGCTGCATGCGTATCATCATTGATTTTTTTTGGATGTGTTCTCATAATTTGTGTATAGGGCTTGGGGGTATCTCACTCATCAATGCATATTTCTTTATAATCTCTATTTTTCTGTTTCAGTTCATCTAAGTGGGGTGTGGGGAATAAAAATTGAGTAACTACGAGCTTGTTCTCTTCGTCTTATCTGATTGGATTTGTGGTTTTATTAAGGTCTGGTCTGATATGTTTGTAGTTATATTTAAAGATGTTTCTGATTTGGTCTGATCTGATTCTAATAAGAATAAGTTGAAGAGAACAAGCTCTACGTGATGACTCAATGCATAGAAAATTAACTGGATGCCAGATGTGACAAAACTTAGATTAATATTCTCAGTAATGCCAGCAGCACTAGTTAGATTTCATGCTAGTTAGAATAATGGAAAGTTGGCAGGTCTATCTGCACCCGTTGATTCGTGATGCCCATGGACGCAAAATGTCCAAGTCCTTGGGGAATGTGATTGATCCTCTTGATGTCATCAATGGGATTACGATTGAAGGACTTCTGAAGAAACTGGAGGAAAAAATGAAGAAAAGAGACTTGGACTTGAATAAATTAAAGGTTGCTAAAGAGGAACAGAAGAAGGAATTTCCTAATGGTATTCCTGAATGTGGTACTGATGCTCTTCGTTTTGCTCTGGTTTCATATACAGCTCAGGTTCAATGGCTCTCGACATCGTTTACCTTGTCTTCCTTCGTTTGGCAATATTTATCTCTGAAATTTCCTTTTTTCTTTACAGTCTGATAAAATAAATCTTGATATTCTAAGGGTGGTTGGATATCGTCAATGGTGTAATAAGTTGTGGAATGCTACAAGGTTTGCCATAAGCAAGCTCAGAGATGATTACACTCCTCCACCAGATATAGTCCCAAATATAATGCCATTTAGCTGTCAGTGGATACTATCGGTTTTGAATAAAGCTATTTCAAGAACTGTGTTATCTTTAGATGCATATGAATTCTCTGATGCAACAACTGCTGTTCATCAATGGTGGCAATATCAATTGTGTGATGTGTTCATTGAAGTTATTAAACCATACTTTGCTAATAGTGATCCAGAATATGACTCTGCAAGAAAATATGCCCAATATACTCTGTGGGTTTGTTTGGATAATGGTCTGCGTCTGCTTCACCCGTTCATGCCATTTGTAACAGAGGAATTATGGCAGCGCCTCCCTTCAAGTAATGATTACAAGAAAGAATCCATAATGATATCAGATTATCCATCCCCATAAGAGGTGAGATCCCTCTAATCTGTTTACATTTATCAAAAACAATGTGCAGGCATGTTAGTGTCGAATCATATTCCCCAAGCTTTTAGTTTAAGGAGGAGAAATAATTCCATGGCTCCTCTGTTTATGTGGAGAAAACATTTCTCTATTGATTAATAAGCAAATCAAGCTTATCAAACTAAATTGCAGCTTTTCCAAAAAAAAAATAAATTAAATTGTTTCTTTCATCTGTACAAGATACATGACATGGTATGTAATACACTAATACTACGTAGTATCCATCTGCATGGTTCTCGGTCTCTCTCGGCTTTCTTTGTCCATGTCCGGGTTCCTCTTCGCTTTCTTTTTAGTATGCCTAAGAACTCTTTACTCTTCCATTTTACCTAGTATTCCAACGGCGTCCTTTGGTCAACAAATGCATGAAATTTTCCAATTTCCTGTACACCTTTTTTTTTTTTTGAATTCTGTACACTGTAATTAAGATTTTGAATCCAACTTTACTGCAGACATGACATTCTTCCTGTCATTTATTAAACACACTGTAATTAACAGGTCCCAGAAATGACTCTTTTTTCTTGTAGGAACTACAGTTAATTATTTTTAATGATATGGGATGTCTTGCCTATATTGTTTTTAGCTGCTGATCTTGAAATAATTTCGAACTGTTTTATTGAAAAACCCAGGATTGGAGCAATGAAATTGTAGAATATGAGATGAAATTGGTCGAATCTGTCGTGAAAGAGTTGCGGTCAATGAGATCTTTGATACCTAAGAAGGAAAGACTTGAGAGGTGATTTCCCCGAACATATCTGTTACACTGATTTTTGTTTCACGATGGCATAACAATGAACTACCCCCATGACTTTTTCTTCATGTATTTTTCTTTAAGGAATAATGGCTTATTACAAGGTATGCTGTAGTTGGTTTGTGCTAACATCTAACAGAGGATGCAAAGAAATTTATGTTACAATCTTTGAACAGATATTTTCCATGCAATGCTTCACCAAAGTTAATCTCTTTCCTCAGTGAAATTGCTATAGCTACTTTGGAGACTATCCTGTTTGATGTTTGCCTAACTCTTCGTCTCTATCCTATGTACACAAATTGACTTTTGGAGCTGCAGCACAAATTGAAAAGTCCAAAATGATGAGCTCACCCTTTTTTGAGATTAAATAATTTGTCTGTCATCAGAGCATTTCTAATAATTGAAATTTGACCTGTGTTCATGTGACAAGGCCTGTTTTTGGAGCATTGCCTCTAACTGAATCCTAGTTGTTTCTTCTCTGTATGTGTCGCAAATTGATCTTACATTGCAATTTGTCGAAGCCCTTTGTTATACTACACCCTGGAATAAAAATAAGCCTCCATCTTCAGGCGAGAAGCTTTTGTGCGTGGTCAAGTGAATGATGATGTAGAGATCATCAGAAAGCATGAGCTCGAGATTAGAACACTCGGCAACCTGTCATCTTTAGAGGTTTGTCCATTAATGTCTTAATGCACATTGGTTTTAAGATTCTTTGTGCTCATCCATTTTATTTGTCACTTTTTTGGTAGAGAACCATTTGAATGCAAATATGAATTTGGTACTGTATGTTGGTTTATAATTCTGTATTTCAGTTCATTCTTCTTGTCAATTTTTGGTAGGGATTGAACATGATAGTTGAGCGTGTATATCTATAGACACTGCTTATGTTGTGTATGGTATGGTCCAATGAGTTGTATTGTATGAATAATAATTTTAATCTCTCAAATTGACTTGTCACACTTACTTTTGAGATCTTGAAATTGTATTGACTTTCCAAAACTCTCCTTCTACACCATTCATCATCTTCTTCATCCTCCGCCACTGCTTCCTTTTCACCTGGATTAGTAGCTCCCTTCACAGCAGATGCCATCGACAAGGTTTTGAGAGCACTGTAGGTGGAGTCTGCAAGTGGAAGTGAAATGAGAGAAGGGTTGGGAATTTGCTTAGGTTTCCGGTGTAGATAAGTCATTTAGCACTAAACATTTTACCAAAATGGGAAATAGAAAGAAATTTTTCAGACAGAGGGAGCAGTTCATTGTAACATGTTTCCTAAGTACCATCTGTGTCCTGTGTTTTGATATACTGAACTACAACTGACATGATGCAACACAACTGGTTAGCATACTTGTGGGGTTGGCTAGCTCTAACATGCGAAAGAGGAAAGTGAGAAGGCACTGAGTGAGATTTTATTACTATAGAAACAAGATTCAATTTTAGACATTCTTGTGCTAATTCAAGTTATCTTTGGTATGTTGATCACTGAAATGTACTGGTCAGCCTCTAGGAGTTTTACATTTTGTTCATGCAATTTGCACCCTCCATCGTCTTGCTTCTCTCTAAAGTCTAAGTATATTTTTTTTTCCAATTCTTGTAGTCTTATTTCCTCATCTGATTGAATTCTCTGGCTGGGCGCATATATGTTAAGCCCTTTTTTTTTGCTCGTTGTTCATGAGATACAATATAAGGTTTTAAAGGTCGTGAGTGATTGTGCCCAGGTTTATGCCAATCTGCTTCATATGCACTTATTAATGTGTTTTTCAATTGAGTCTGTAATTTCTCTTGGTATAATGGGTGCAAATTTTGTCCAAATTTCCTTTACCATCCTCTTGTTCATATGCTTCATTGGGATTTTATGGTTTATGTCATCCCAGGTCCTAAATGAGAACGATGGTGTTCCGGCTCGATGTGTGATAGGGTTTGTCAACGAAACACTTTCTGTTTTCCTCAAGACACAAGGGACCATTGATGTGGACGCCGAACGTGAAAAGCTAAAGAAAAAGATAGAGGATATCAAAAAGTGAGAGTCACTTTAGCACCATTTCCTCTAGTAACTTAATGGAGCAATTGACTCATCATTATTTTTACTTCGTTTTTTCTAGGACGCATGATAACTTGTCTAGGACAATGTTGCTAGGCTTGCATCTTACTTGCAAGAACTATGCTCATTGGAGGAGGTAAGTAAGCACCTTGGCCTTGAAAGCACTAATGAATCATTCTAGATGGAGTTAACTATTTAGATCAAGCTTAATTCTTTACAAAAGTGCTAAAAACCCACTAGGTTTGACACCAAGTGTTTCATAGACGCACAAACAATGATTGTATGTGAATTTCTGTGAAACATTTGGCCTTAAACTCTTGGTGTCAAATTTGGTGGGTTTCTAGCATGACTCTATATTTAAATTAATTGTTTATTTAATCAAATCATCAAATTAATAATAACAATCTTATCTTTAATTCTATGTAATGGTGTTGCCATGTCAGAATCATGCTAGTTACAATTTCAGAAGAGTGACAATGGCGTCACTCTTTGTTGTTTAATTAGAGTTTAGGTTTGAGGTTAAGGTATTTTAGAAATGCAAAGTCACACAAGCAGGAACAAATTTTATGCTTGTAAATAATGAAAATGAGATACTTGGTAAAAACTGGTAAACAAATTACTACGTACTAACAAGTACAACTAAAAGTTACTCTTTCCGTCCATAAATCTTTCCATTAGTCTTTTTTCTATCTCCCATATATTTTTTTATTTACCCTTTTAACATTTGAAATACTACAACTACCCAACAACTAATGGTAACTTATATTTGAATGATGTGAAAATTTATCAAAATACCCTTAATAAAAATGGATGGAGTGAAATAAAGGAGGGTGGTGAGATGTAATAATTAGAGCAAAGTTTGTGTGCATTCAAATATGGAGGGTTCATCGAGATTTTACGTTATAACTCTGAAATACAATTAATGAATCACTTGCTCCCAAATAATTTTTATATTCACATTTCACTTTCACCTTGTCTAATTTGTCCATTTTTATTCCACATGTTAATGAATTTTTTACTGAATGTTTTGATTGAGTTAAATGTGTAAGATTACTCATATGAAATAAAGTACGTAGTACAATGTGTATGCTTTAATGTTCGTATGGTATTAGGCTATATGGAATTATATTTCCCATCCCACTATTCACATTTCCAACATACAATGCCACATATTATGTTTATAATATTTTATTTCATTGACTCGTCATTTCTCACGGGTTACAGATAGTTGAAAATGTATAGTCTTATATCAAAATTGCTATTTCAAGGCCTTCAAACTCTCTTGTATTGTGAAGGGTCGTTAGATTTACCAATTACACAAGCCATGAAAAAAATTTGAAGTTGCTTATAGTTGCCGAAATAAGCTATTTTTTGCACATGCTAATGCAGCTTTGAAATTAGATACATCTTAAAATGGAAAATTTTATCTGTATAAGAGATAATTTTTCAGCATCAAATGATGCATTAGTTGTAAGGAGAGAGCTGAGAGAGAGAGACTAGCACAAAATTAAATGTTAGTTTAATTAAAAAAATGTGTAGTGACATTTTTTGTCAATGTAAATCATTACACTTGCATAAAATGTCGGTTATGTCTTTAGAGTACAAAATTAGATACAAATTTTAGTGTATAAATAGCTTAATTCTTTTTTGAGTAAATTCCCAAAATAGTCCTTTGTAATAAGGGATTTTCCCAAATTAGTCCTCAATAAGTTTTAATTACCTACATGGTCCTCTATAATTGAAATTTATTCTCAAAATAGTCTTTTGTAATGAGATATTTTCCCAAATCAGTCTTCAATAAGTTTTAATTACCTAGGTGGTCTTCTATAATTGAGATTTATTCCCAAGATGGTCCTTCATAAATAATGTTACTCAAATGAGGATTAATTAAGGTTATTTTTTCTCTGCTAAATTTAGAATTAATTTTTAAAATAATCATTTATTATGAAGTGCTTTCCCAAAATGGTTTTTCTAATTAAAGATGTGTATTTGATTTGAAATTTAAAAGATTTTTTAAGTTTTAAATAATTCATAAATTATTTATGAATAAAATTCTCAAAATGGTCCTTTGTAATAAGATGTTTTCCCAAATCAATCCTTGAATGAGGATTAACTGGGAGATATTTTGGTATTTTGATAATCCAAATTTAAAGTATATTTTTGAAACAATCATTTCTGTACAACTAAATGTAAAACTTAAAAAATACATTGAGTATAAATAATTTATGAATTATTTAAAACTTAAAAAAATCTTTTAAATTTCAAATCAAATACACATCTTTAATTAGAAAAATCATTTTGGGAAAGCATTTCATTATAAATGATTATTTTAAGAATTAATTCTAAATTTAGCAGAAAAAAATAACCTCAATTAATCCTCATTTGAGTAACATTATTTATGAAGGACCATCTTGGGGATAAATCTCAATTATAGAGGACCACCTAGGTAATTAAAACTTATTGAGGACTGATTTGGAAAAATATCTTATTACAAAGGACTATTTTGGGAATAAATCTCAATTATAGAGGACCATGTAGGTAATTAAAACTTACTGAGGACTAATTTGGGAAAATTCCTTATTACAAAGGACTATTTTGGGAATTACTCCTTTTTTTTATTAGCTTTCTTCTTTTTTGAATACTGCGTACAATAATATATGGAGTGTAGCTTTAATTATCTACTATGACCATTTTTTGTTCTTTATTTGACTTTAATGTTTACTTTGATTACAAATGAAATACGGAGTATAATTTTTACTAAATAAGAATTATAAAAAAATGATATATAAAGGAAAATTAATTTAAATAAATTCAATTGGGTTGGGAAAACTTTAAAATAATTGGGAGAAAAATGAGTTTTACTCATTTCAACTTTTGAGGTCTTGTTTCCAATTTTTTCAGTTTCAAGCAATTAATTTATTTTTTCTAACTCAATCTAACTTATTAAGATTAAATTTTGTTTCTTTCAACAATAATTCAAAAAATTTTAAATCATTACGGAAAGAAACTAAAATTAGTTTGAATGAATTGGATTGAGTTCGAAAAATACAAATAAGATAGAAGAAATTAAAAAATTAAAAATATTAGGAATACATTTATTAAAAAATTGAATAAGTATAATATAATTTGTACACTCTTTCTATCCTACAAAAGTTGTCCTTGGTATAAAAAAATTATTGTACATCAAATTTTTAAATTTTTTATTACAAATTATATTGAATATGTAATCAAAGTTAATATTAAAGCAAAATTAGGACAAATATTTTGAGAAGAAGGAAAAACAAAACAAAAACCAAAGTAGATAATGAATGCTACTCCACATATATTGTACGGAGTACTAAAAAAATAATGTCATGCGTGGCACTCAAAGAAGCATGAGACAGGGGAGGAGGACACGCGAATGGATGGAGTAGGTGTACAGCTGGCAAAACGGTCAGTCACGTCGGTTTTTTGTTCGATCACCTTGGGTTCAGGTTACTTCGAATTCAGGTAAGTTCGGGTTCGGATTTGGAGCTACATGTTCATGACCCAATGTCATTGGGTACGGGTCGACCCAATGAGTTATAACTTTCATTTATTTTTTAGAAGTTTAAGTGATTTTTATGACCGATTATCGATATTACGAATAAAAAACTAAATATGCAGAAAGTTTTGAAAAAAGTAAGATAATTATGCGATATCATTAAAATTTTATATGAAAATATAAATTTATACATTAAAAATGAGTACAAAGCAAATAAATATAATTAAAATCTTCTTTTTATAACATTATATTACATATTAAAGCATATGATTTGAAAAATTCTCACATTAGCGGGTCGGGTTCAGGTTCGGCGGGTTTGACCCATTTTCACGGGTAATTTTGGGTTCGGTCAACTTCGGGTTCGGTTAGCAAACTTTTGTTCAAAACCCAGTATTTTCGGATCGAGTCTCAGGTCAAAAACAGGTCGGATCATTTTTTGTCAGGTTTAAGTAGGTGGTAAGATTAATTGATGTGAGGTATGTGTTCTATAGGTATGTAACTTTTGTCATTTTTTAAGGAAAAATTATCTCAAATAATCCCATCTTTTCGCGTTCTTTTAAAAATAATCTCACAATTCCCTGGCACTGGAAATAATCGGACGTTTCCGCATTTGTGCAAGTTTTAGGTCGCGTTAAAAAACTAACGGCCATTTAACGGAATTTTTACAAAAACCCTATTTTTCGAAAATAAATGAAAGGTGAGATTATTTTATACAAATTTAGTTTTTACTTTTTTATTTTAAGTTTATAATTAATATTTTTAAAAATGTAATAGTACACTCTTGTTAAAGATTTGTCTCATGATTTACAAATTTTGTTTTCTGTTCTGAAAGATATAAAATTGAATTATCAAAAATAATTCCGAGTATCGATCAAGAAAGAAATTGCAATATAAAAAGATTGTGGTGAGTTATAAAATTTATTAGTGTCATTCCGGAGAAAAAAATATTGTGCCATTTTCACAACTTTTGAAATACTATTTTGGAGAAAAATTTGTATTGAATTATCAAATAAAATCACAAATTAGGTAGTTCCCTTTTAGAAAAATAATATAGGCAATAGAAGATTATCAAAAAATGAAATCCCCATCAATAGAACTAAAAAACCTAAAAAGTCTAAAATAGCAAAGCTATTGCTTCTTTTACTTTCGTAGGACCGCACCCTAATTTTCTGCCTTAGATCCAATTATTCTTAGACTTTTTTCAATGTCCTCGATGTTTGATCAGCCGAAAATCCAACCATGGATGAAGTGAATTGGCAATGACCGGCACCAGTTTTTGGATGATTTTGAAGTGATTCAGCATCAATTTATGCCAGCAGAGTACGGTCACCATCGTCGATGCCCGATGGTAGTGGCAGATGAAGTGAAAGTGATTCCTATCAACTATATTGAAATTTAGAATTCTCTACCGGCCTCTCCCTCGCTATCCGCTCCACCTTTGTCTCCTCTGCTTCCACCGGGAGGCAGTGTGGCGCTGTAGCGGTGGAGGGTGGCAGTGTGGCGGCAGAAGGTGGTAGTGTGGTGGCAGAGGGAGGTAATGTGGAAGCATTGCTGGTTGTGGTGATGATGGCAGTGTGGCGGCAAAGGGTGCGTGGTTGTGTGACGTTGGTAGTCGTTCTGTGGCGGAAGCATTGGAGGCAGTGTGGCGACGACGTGGTGGTAGTGTGGCGATGGAGGTGACAGCGTGACAATGGAGATGGTTGTGTTGTGGAGGAGTTTTGCAGTGTGGCGGTACAGGTTCGTACAATCTAGTGATGATGATGGCAGTGTGGTGGTGGTTGTGGAGGTGATAGTGGCAGGGTTGCAGTGGGCCGGTGGCGGATTCGATGGAAGTGTAGTGACGACAACGACAGTGTGGTAGTGGCGCACAAAGAGATATGTGGTGGTGGTGGTGGTGGGCGGCAGTACGTGTGGCGACCATGTTTGTGGTGATGATGATAGTGTGGTGCGAAGGCAGGCAATGCGGTGGTAGATGTTGTAGTCATGATGACAGTGTGGCAAAAAACCAGGCGCTAGTAGTTAAAAATTTGGTGATACTTGTTATAAAAGGGCAAAATTGGCATTTCAAGCACTCATCGCCATGCGGGACTTCCATTCTGAATAACAGTGCTATTTTGGGCATTAATCACATATCCTAGTCCTATTTCCGTACTTCTCCCTAAAATATTTCGGAGTGTTGTTCATGAAAAAATTGTAATACACCCGAAAATGTAGTGAGTTATATAAAAAAACTTCCATATCAGAGAAACAATTATTATGTTATTTATACAATTATTGTAATGTTGTTTTGCAAAAATATTTATATAGAATTATCGAAAAATATTCACAAGTTTTGTGGTGCCATTTTTTAAGAAATAATAATAATATAGTATTTGCTCAAAAAATAATACTCCGTAATATAGTATCAAAAAACAATTTGAAGTGCCGTTCAAGAAAAAAATTGCAACTTACAAAAAAAATATAGTGAATTATGAAGAAAATAAATTAACTCTACTGTGTAGAATAGTTTATTTTTCAATTATTACCAAATTATCGATTATTGAAAAAAAATTAATTTCACTCTAAAAAACACTTAAATTTTGTATTATTTTTTCAAAACAATTAAAAAAATATATTTAAATTTAAAGTTAGAAATTAAAAAACAAAAAATACAATTTACCTAAAATAATCTCACCTTTCTTTTATTTGGAAAAACATGAATTTTCAAAAAGAGGGGCGAATGGATGGAGTAGGTGGTAACATTAGTGATTTGGGGTATGTGTCCTGTAGGCATTTAACTTTTGTCGGTTTTTTTAAGAGTAATAATAAATGTTGTGTTATTTATTTCTCTCGTCCAAAAAATCTTTCTTGTTTTAATATTTTTTCAAAGAGTGACACTCTTTGATTAGAAATTAAAGATAATTTAAATATATAAATGATAGTAAATTTGATATATCAAAACTATATCCAAATATGAATTTAATTATATTGAATTTATATTATAATTAAATATAATTTTCTCACAATTTATGGTCAAAAAGTGTCAGTGTTTAACAAAAAAATTAAAACACGGAAGGTTTTTAAGAACGAAGGTAACATTTTTGCTCTAGCTATAATTATTGATAAAAGATGAATACACATATTAAAGTAGGGGAAGGTTCAAGTGACATTGAACCTTGATATCATAGGATGACCGGAGGGAGCTCCGGTGCCCCGTTCGTAAAATTAAGGGTTCCTACCCCCCCTAACCCCACCGGTAAACCCCCACCCGGCCCCGACCCGAACACACCCCCTCACCCTCTTCAATTGCACCCTACAAGTTGATTTTGACTTTGGAGTCTTCCACCATAAAACTAGCTACAAACCATACTGCTAGATCATCGTTCGGCCCAATTTCCAAGTGGCATCTTGCATATCTTGCCATGACCGATGGACAATTCGGATGGACAATTGTAATGCCATAAAAACACGCATAGGAATTAATCACTATTCTAAATAAATAAATAAATAGGAGTATTATTTATTTATGACAAATTAATTATTTTAAATAATTGAATATTTTGTACGGACAGGATCGAATACATTTTGGTTCAGTCTTCATTCTCATAAATTTCGATCTTTAGTCCGGTCTGAGTGTGGACTAATGAGAGTCCGAGTTATTTCATAGAGTGCACACCCTTCATTCTTACCGTACATTATTTATTTATTTATTTATTTTTTTATATCAACACTTGACTGTGCGGTGGAAAAACTTTAGATAGATTTGAAGTACATATTTTGGTGTACCTCTAACATTTTTTATGTGATAATTACTACCAGTTGTCATATTTAGGGTGATTTAGAAATGGGATTTTTTTTTTGGAGGGAGGGAATACAAAATATGTGTTATTCCCTTTATAAAAGTTTGATGATCAAATGTTATTAATGAATAAAAAATAAAATTAGGACAAATACTTGTAGAAGAGGGAAAAACAAAAAAAGCCAAAGTAGATAATGAATAGAGTAGGTGGTAAGATTAGCTGATGTGGGGTATGTGTTCTGTTGGCGGGTAACTTTTGTCGATTTTTTAAGAGTAATAAAAAATGTTTTGTGTTATTTGCACCATAAAACTAGCTAGAAATTTCAAACAAGCTAAATCCATTACGAAAAAAAAACAACATTTAATTTTAAGTACTGAGTACAAAAGAAAAAAAGACAAACATACATCGCTGCCCTCAATAGTTGTGATATTCCTGTCCCAATGTCTCTCTAGAAACTAAAAAACTCTTCAAATATTAGGTGATTGTAGAGGTGGCAATCGGATCAACCGGATCAGTTTCGGGTTGGAGTTTTTCGGTTCCAGTTCTGTTTTGCCAGGTCTAGGTGATTGAATAGCTCCATTGCCCTTATGATTTAAGAAATGAGTACCAACACCCTCTTGTTCTCTTTTTTATTGCATTTCTTTTTTCTTCTCTTTTTTCACAAGTGTGTGCAAGTTCTTTATTGATTCTAGGTTGTTGTATTGATTTTATAGAATCAATTAACCAATTTGTTTCCTAAAAAAACATCCGATTACTTTTCCAAATCATATTCCAACGGGCAAAATCATTCACTAGAGTTTTTTTATTCTGATTTGCGTTCACATTCACTTTTGGTCTTGTACGGATCAATCTAAAAAGTTCCAGCCCGGTTTGGTCCTGAATAAAATATATTTAGGTTCGGTCTTCAGTCTGATAAATTTCGATATTCAGTTCGGTATGGGTTTGGACTAATGATAGGAGTTATTTCATATAGTGTATACCATTCATTCTTACTATATATTAGGTATAAATTTATTTATTTTTCTATAACAATACTTAATTGTGTGGTGGAAAAACTTTAGATAAACTTGAAGTATATACTAATGGGGAAGTAGAAAATGTAGTCATACATCACAAATGCTATTTCAGTGCCATCACACTCTCTCATATGGGGAAGGGAGTCAGATTCACCCATTACCCAAACCATGAAGAAAAGTTAAAGCTACTTACAATTGGCAAAATAAGTCATCTCTTGCACATACAATTTTATCTTTAAAATTACATATTACTTCTGTCCCAGAGTATTTGTCCACTTTCATTTTTACACACCATCCAATACACTTCTTTAATCCATTTTATCTTGTAATTTGTATATTAAAAAATTATAGAAATTATATATTAATAATCTATATGTTAAGACAAATCAAACAAGCTCACACATGAGTATATCAATTACTTCAATCTCAAATTTTGGCAAACTTTTCAAATTGTTAAAAAAGTTATGGCTAAATTTTTTTGCTATATAAAAACCATATGGTGAAATTTAAGGCATAAAAAACCCGTACAACTAAGAACTATTCTCTAAAGTTGGTCTTGAGCACCTAGAATTACCATTGCATTGTTGGGTCAATTTTTCAATTGACAGAAATGATGAAATTAGGAGTGAATATTCTTTTTTTCTCATTTATAAAAAAATTAACATAATTGGAAAAATTATCTTAATGCTTTATGGCTAATTTTCAAATTGATAAAAATTAACATAATTGAAAAAATTATCTTAAATAATCTAACCTTTTTGCGTTCTTCAAAAATTAATCCTATTTTTCACTGTTACAGAAAATAATCTCATCTTTCTCAAGTGTGTGAATTTTGGCTTGCCGTTAGGAAATTAATGGTCGCAACAAAACTTTTAGAAACTACCTATTTTTATAAATAAATGAAAGGCAGAATTATATTAGGTAAATTCTTTTTTTTCGTTTTAATTAATTTTAAACTTGAATGTTTTTTAATAAACAACACCAAATTTAGGTTTTTTTCATAGAGTGACACTAATTATTTTTTCAATAATTGATAATATGATAATAATTGTTTTATCCAAAATAATACAGGGTATTACAAAAGTTGTAAAAATGTACAATAAATTATTCTAAAAAATTAAACTAATAAATTAGCCTCGCATAAACAATAATAATAGTAATATAGTACTAAAAAACAATTCGAAGTGTAGTTCAAAAAAAGTAATTGTAACTTAGAGAAAAAATATAATGAGTTATGAAGAAAATAAATTAGCTCTATTGTGTAGAATAATTTATTATTATTTTTAATTATTACCACTGCCAGATTATCAATTATTGAAAAAAACAATTAATTTCATTCTAAAAAATTACCTAAAATAATCTCACCCTAATTTTATTTACAAAATAGACATTTTTCAAAAAGACAAGCAAATGAGTGGAGTAGGTGGTAACATTAAGTGATGTGGTGTATGTGTCCTGTTGGCATTTAACTTTTTTCAGTTTTTTTTAAGAGTAATAATAAATGTTTTGTGTTATATATTACTTCTAGTCTTAAAAATCTTTCTTGTTTTAATTTTTTTGTCAAACACTGCCATTCTTTGATAACAAAATAAAGATAATCTAAATAAATAAATGATATTAAAATTTGATATCAAAACCATATCCTAAGAGGATTTCAATTTTTTTGAATTTATATTATAATTAAATATATTTTCTCAAAATTTAAGGTTAAAAGGTGTCAGTATTTGACAAAAAAATTAAAACAAGAAGATTTTAAAGAACATATATAGTACATTTTTGCTCTAGCTATAATTGATGATAAAAGATGAATACACATATCAAAGTAATCTTCCACCATAAAACTAGCTAGAAATATCAGACAAACTAAATCTATTACGAAAAAAACATTAATTTTAAGTACAAAAGAAAAAAATTCAAATCCAACCATGAGTATTATCCACATCCCTAAATTAGTTAACATCTGCAAATATTTATTTGAGGATGCATATCTTTAAAATATATAATAATAATAATAAAAACTATTGCCAAGCGAAAGCAACCTAATAGGCATAAATTTTAGAGTAATGCTAGGGGTACACCAAAAGGTGTACTCCAAATGTACACCACTCACTTCTCTACTACCCATTTTTATTTTATTTTTATTTACTTATTTTTTTTAAATTTTTTGCTTTTTTTTGTGGACAAAGAGGGGGTGGGGGACAAATGGGGCACACATTTAGTGTACCCCTAGCATTTTTCTAAATTTTATTTGAAAAAGAGCAATGTTAGGGGTACACCTTTGGTGTACTCCATTTGTCCCCCACCTCTCTCTCCACCACTCAATTTTATTTTTATTTATTTAATTTTTTTTAATTTCTTACCTTTTTGTGGTTATGGAGGGGTGGGAGACAAATGGGGTACACCTTTGGTGTACCCCTAACATTTTTCTTTGAAAAAATAGTCATTTTTCAAAAAGACATGCGAATGGATGGAGGAGGTTGTAACATTAAGTGATGTGGGGTATGTGTCCTGGTACTTTTGTTTGTTTTTTTAAGAGTAATAATAAATGTTTGAAAAATGCTAGGGGTAGACCAAAAGTGTACCCCATATATCCCCCACCCCCTCCTTGTCCACTAAAAAAGGCAAAATAATTAAAAAAAAATAAGTAAATAAAAATCAAATAAAAATGTGTGGTGGAGAAGGGGGTGCTGTACATTTGGGGTACACCTTTTGGTGTATCCCTAGCATTGCTCTAAATGTTTTGTGTTATTTATTCTCTTTAGTCCTAAAAATCTTTCTTTGGTTACAAATTAAAGATAATTTAAATAAGAGTTTATTGCAGCGTCCCCCCTCGTGGTTTCCTATATGTTCATCGGTGCCCCCTCTACTTTTAAAACTTACTCCATTCCCCCTTCATTTTAAAAAACCCTACATCAATGCCCCTTTAGCCGGCACAGTTAACCGAACTAAACTCTGTTGATATTACACAGCCTCCACCCAAATCTGTCTGAACTCTTGATGCGCCGTTTCCTCCACAAAGGTATGCTTTCTCTTAGATTTTCTTTCTTTCTTTCTAAATGATTTCTTTCTAACTTCTTTATTTCGGTGGAATTGTGCTTTAATCCACAAATTGGGTTTAATTTAGGTTCATCACATCTCTTTTTTTATATAATAACATTAGGGTTTTTTTTAATGAGGGTGATTTGATTTCAAGATTTATTTGATACGAGTAATTTTTTCATAGATTATTTTCTTTTTTTGTTGATGTAGATGAATGATATTGTGTGTAATATTGATATGGGGGGTGTTGAGATTCAAGACTTTGGTCTTCTTAATGAAGACAATGATGGTGATGGGAACGAAACAGAGGTTGAAGAAGTTGGTGACAATAATGAAGAGAATACATATGATGTTCGTTTTGATCAAGTTCTTGAAGCGGAGGAGGGACTTGCAGATGTCCCTGAATTTTTCTTTGAAGATGTTGAGGGTTCTGATGAGGAAGATATTCTTGTTGAGGTGCCAACTAAGAAGAGTAATAAGGCTAAATTAGTGGAAATGAAGAGGAGAGAATATCAATTGTTGCATCCACCAAAAAAGAAACATGTCAACCA
>OOIL02006791.1:903755-1005699 GCA_900332095.2 Cuscuta campestris | reverse complement strand
GAGAAATATCTAGCCTCCTTGGAGAACGAACGGGACAAGCTGCTAGCCGAGGGAGGGGATGGGAGCTCCTCGTCAAAGGCGTAGGGAATCTAATGTGTGACCCAAGTGCGGGTTTGTGTGTCAACCCATCGTCTAAATAAATTCCGGTGCTTGTTCCGTGTTTGTGTAATAAATTATCGTGCTTGTCCGGTGTTTGTGTTTGAATGTTTGTTCAGGCCTCGTTTGGTACACGGAATTCAAACTATGGAATTGGAATTGAAGGCTTCAATTCTAATTCTGGTGTTTGGTAGCACAAAAATTATGTGGATTTGGAATTGGTAGTGTAAAAAATGAATAGGAATTGGTGAATTCAATTAAATTCCAATTCCATCAATTCCGTGTACCAAACGGACCCTTCAGTGTTTATTTGGTGTTTGTTAAGTTCTTTTTTTATTTTTAAGAGTAATAAAAAAATGGTGTTATTTACATTTTTGCCTCCCTGGACTAATCTACCCATTTACTAGACCAAATCTCAATTGCCTTGCAGTTTGCACTTCCCAGCCCAGACAAAAACTGGCTTAGGAACACACCCACATACTATACAAAACTGACCTGTTATCATGATACTACTAATATTAAAAGATAAAGGGAAACACACCACAGGAAGCTTGGCTATTTTCTGCGTTCTCTGTGCTCGGAGGCTCGGCAATTTCTGCCTGCCCAATTCGAAAGAACCGGCAACTTCTGCGTGCGAACCGGCGATTTCGGCGTTAGACAAGCTCGGCGATTTCGGCGTTCTCTGTTCTCTGAAGCTCGGCGATCTCTGGATTCTCTGCGATTCCCAGTTCGGCGAATTGAAGGTCTTAGGGTTTAACTCCTTCGTAACTAGTAAGGCTTAAGGCGGCCTGTGACCCAGTGTATTTAGTACGGAGTATTTACTAAAAATTAAAAATAATATTGAAGTTTAAAATAAACGGTCCGATCCGAATCCAAAATACTTTTAAAATTGGGAACTAACTCATTGGTTCGAGTTACGCGGGTAATTCAAAACATTTAAAGTAACTTAACTAAATCGGTAAGTTACTTTTAATAATTCATACGCACATTATGTAACTTTAAATGTTACGCGGGTAATTACAAAACATTTAAAGCAACGTTTAAAGTAACATTTTAATAATTCATACGCACATTATGTTACTTTAAATGTTTTGAATTATTGTGCGTATGAATACCAATTTAGTAGCAACCAGTTCGCTAACTCGTTGGTTCGAGGTACGCGGGTTAAGGTGTTACAGGTTGAACCGTAGTCAACTATAATTAAAATAATCCTCTGTCCACCATAGATCTTCTCAGACACTATTCACAGGGTCAAACTTAATTCACTTTGTTTGTTTATTTTTACTACTAATTTCATAAAATAATATAGTGTTGTCACCTCTAGTTTTGTAAAACTTTTCATGTACTTTATTACTATATATATTTTATATTAAATTTTTACCCCTATATTCAAATAAATTGAATTGAAAATAAAGTCGGTCAAGCCTCGTAACGCGCAATGGGAAGATCTAGAGGGAGTAATACTTTATATTTTATTGTTATATACGGAGTATTTAATTTTTAATTGATAAGGACTTTTAAGGGTTAAATATGCTTTTAGTCCCTATAAAATACGCAAATCTTGTTTTTGGTTCAGTAAATAAAAAAAGAGTAAATTCTATAATTGGTCCTTTATAACAGGGGGGTTTCTCTATTTAGTCCTCTATTGTCAAATATTACCCAAGTGATCCTTCTTTTATAGGTACCTTTCCACAAATAGTCTTTTTTTTGATCTTCTATCATGTTGGTGTTAATTTGAGGGCTAAAAGTGTAATTTTACAATGATAATATATCTTTTTTGTCATACACAATTCCAAAGGCTGTTCCGTTTGCGTCGTTTGTGAATTACAGTCGCTTTTTACGACAACTATAGTCTACAAATGTGATCTTTCGTCAGAATTCTAGCCCACAATCATAGTCATTATTTTTGTGTTATCCGCTTAACCAATATCAGAACACGTCACTAGACATAATGTTGACGTCAAATTATATTTTTAGCCTTTAAATTAACACCAACACGGCAGAAGATCAAAAAAGGACCATTTGTGGAAAGGTACCCTTAAAAAAAAGACTACGGAGGTAATATTTGATAATAGAGGACTAAATATGGAAACCCCCTGTTATAAAGGACCAATTATGAAATTTGCTCATAAAAAACTATTAAATCATCCTTACGATTTTTTTATTTTGAAAATGATCCATGACGTAGTTAGAGCATTGGCAGCGGAAAGGCAAAGCCTTGCCATGCCATGCCACATCAGCCTCCACCCTTATTTGCAAGTCATTTTTTTAGGCATGCACCTCTCTTAGCGTGTCATAGGCGAGTCAGTTTTATTCTCTTTTTTGCTTTTCTTTTGTGAGGATTGGTGTAGAGAATTGAAAATGAAGATTTTTTTTTCATTCCCTATTTTGAAGCTACTAGAAGAAATAACGTAGCTAGTTGATTATAAATCCACCAAGTGCAAAAAGGAAAAACCGAATATATTTCCATTACTGCCAAAACCCTTTTCTCTCTTTTTTTATCTTAAGAAACAAATAAACTTTTTATGAAAGTATTGGAAATATATATATTTTTATGATAAAAAAAATATTAAAAGTATTTTTTAAAAAATTTAAAGTACATCAAAAAATGTAAATAAGAATAATAATGACTTTGACAGTAAGGATTGTTACTCTATTCAAGTTTTTTTTTCTAAAAATGAGTACATCTATTTTTATGAAAAAGATAAGTAAATTAATTTTTAATTAAAAAAGTAAAAAATGACAAAAATAGAGACTTGCCACTGCACGACACTTCACTCCACACCTTTGCCACACGCTGACTAGGCTGTTTTTTATTGGCTATAGCATTCCATGTAAGCATGTGGCACTCCATTTTTGCCTCTCCATTGCTCATGCTCTTAGCACTCTAGTTTATTGACATAACCCATTTATTTCATACACAACATTTTGATGTAGCCGCCAATATTGAAAAAGACTTATCAAGTTGTTAAATTTGACTTCATTTTCCATTTTGAGGAAAATATCCAATAGTTTTTGGGGTGTTTGGGTGAAAGTACGAACATTCCATATTCTATTCTTGTTCGGTTCATTTTCCAGAAGATGAATATTTATTTGGAAGCAAAAATCAAACCAGAACAAACAAAATTAATCAATTCATTACCAAAAATTAGACATGCCCACGATAGAATCACTGAAGAAAATAAGAACCAAACATTTGAAGAAAATCAAATCTTTGACGGTCTCGGAAGAAAATCAAAATTTAACCAAACATCATTTGATAGACTATGTTTCCATCGTTGTCGCCGGCAAAAATGGCATCCTTTCATTCCTTTGCACCTCTAGCAACACCGGATCGAATTTTCCTGAAGACAAAATCACGATTTGTGCCTCCATTTTCATGTTGATTTTCCTGTTGACTTCACTTTTTTGTCTTTGCCAAAGATCAAGAAAGGGGAAAATGACTTTCCAAAGTCATTTTCCCCTTTCCAAAGTTGATTTCGGAATGAATAATTTTTCACTCCAAAGTCAACTAAATTTGTGGTGAATTGACAGGGGTGGGAGCCAGTTCGGGCCGAAGTGGGGGTTCACCGGAGGGTTAGGGGTAGGAACAGTCAATTTTACGAACGGACATCAGTAATAAATTAGACTAAAATCATTTCTCCATAACAATATGATGTGATTTTATTACCAGTATGATGGGAACTGAGGATCCACCTCCTGGGTCCACGCCGCAAGGCCGCCTATTATGTCCTTTGCCGAAGAGAAGCCTGCCCTGTGGAGGCATTCAACAGCCCTCTGTGAATCATTGCCTCTTCTGCAAAGGACATAAAGAGAGACACATGATTCTTGACTGCCCTCTTCCTTATTATCATCACCACGTAGCATTTCAGAAAGCTCAGCAAGCCGATCCTCCAAATCGGGGAGTGGGATGTTTATGGAGTTGGGAAGTGAGGCAATCTTGTAATGGTGTGCCGGGCGTACATCTAGTAATACATGGGCTTCGCCTTTTGAAATTTTCTCCCTGTACTCGCTGCAGCTGATTCTAGCTTCTGGTGGAAGAAGATTCAGCTTCAATGGACCCTGTGAAATCATTATCAACAGTACTCAAAAATTAAGCCATGAAATGAAGAGGACTAATTCTGTTGATGAACAATCAAGGAAGGCGAAAACCAGAATGAGGCTACGCAGGCCTTTTGTCCACAGACAATCATGGCTAAACTATTAGGGTGTGTTTGGAGCCTGAAATTCTAGGGAGAGGAAAACAAATGGTAAGAATAAAAAAATGAAATGAGTTTGAACAAATATTTAAAATAAATTTATTGAGTTTAAACCTCCCGAAGTAATCTCTCTTAATGTTACTCCCTATTTTTTCCATATTATCTTTCGATAGTACTTTCAGGGTTAAGGACCCTTACACATACTGAAATCCCCTTTATGCTTGAATTTTAGAATATTTGTTGAATTTAATATTTCTTCCGCTAGTAGTTCCTTTGACATTACTATTTTAGGATCTTGATCCACGATTTACGATCCTCTACCCCCCCCCCCTAACAACCTTGGTTACTTCACACATTTGTTTTTCTCTTCACACTAAAATGAGGTTTACTTGAGAATGAAAAAATTTACAAAAGGAAGTGAAAAATGAAAACAATGCACACCGTAATAATTGGCGATTGAGTAAATTTTTCATAGTCAAAATCTTCAAATTGCTGTTTTGTCAGTGGTTCACTGTCACCACAAGCTTTACATTGCAATGATCTTCCTCGAATCTTCACCTGAGTAAACAAAACATTTTGGAATTAGGAAATGCAGACAAGAACCAGACAAAACAAACTTATATCTTCTATGAGATAACACTCTATAATATGAAGAGCATTGACTTTAGGACATACCATACGTATTCGTCCTGACAGGGCATCGAACAGAAGCATCCGCTCAGAGAGTGGTTCACCAATCTCACTTGCAACTTTTATAGCCTCTAGGGCTTGAAGGCATCCAATAACTCCAGGAACTGTGGATTGGATGGGAAAGCAAACTGACTAGTTTAATAACTGGAGTGAATTTTCAACCTTTTAAAAATAAACACAGTTTTGCCCGACTGAGAAAAATCATGATAAATCCATCAATTGGTTACACTTATTTTTTAAAAAAAATCATTACCAGCAAAAATCACTGGGAAAAAAGTTATTGTACAAACAAAATCAGGCTGAATCGTTCTTAAAGACAGGTCATTTTCTTCATTTTAAACTTTAACAAAACCACAAGATTTGGATACTAAGATCTCGCTTTTCACAAAATTCCAAATATAAGACAAGGGAAGACATTTATGACGTATCCAATTCTCATTAAATAAATAACTAATCCAGTGACTTAGAGGAATCCCACATTAACATACCTACACCTAATACACCATTGTCTGAGCACCTCTGGCATGCAGTTGTGGGGGGTGGGGTTGGAAACAGACACCTATAACATGGACCTCCATTGTAATTGTATACTGTCAACTATAATGATAAGTACACGAAAAAAGAATATGTGATAAGTGCAAAGGAACTCATCTCAGTGTCAGAAAGTTTATAATAAAAGGGTAAAACGATGATAATCTACTATAAATGATACCTGGCCTTCTAGACCAATTGCAGCTCCGGATATAAGAGGCTACAAGCATAGCAACAGAAAGTGATCGGTACAAAATGACACCAATTACCATTAATCCAACTTTATAAAAAACAGAGTATGTCAAAACTTTTTGCATCAATTGTTTATAGAATCAAACCCTTGTGCATAAACTCAAACCAAGGACTAACAAATTCACATATCATGTACTCCCTCCGTCCCATTTAATTCCTTACACTTTGCTTTTCTGAATGCCCTAAAAATACCTTACTTTATTCCCTATTTGGGTAATGAATGTGGCTACCAACAATTCTCTCTCGTCTAAACAAATTCTAACCACACACTTTTTACTTTTCAACAACTTTCTTAAACTCTGTGAATTAAAAGTGTCAAGGATTTTATGGGACAAAGGGAGTATTACATACAGTATTTGACAGTAAATCAATATCACAGAAAGAAATATAACCTTTCCCAACACGACACAGCAATCATTGATCATGTAGCGACTAGGAGCATTATCTGTTCCATCTATGACAATGTCATATCTATTGATAGATTTGAGTCATGGAAAGTGAACAGACAAATGAAAAACAAGAAGATTTGACACCAATATATTCAACACACAACATCCAAGCACAAAGTGTATTGGAAAGGATACTGGCTTGCGATCTTCAAAGCATTGGATGTACGGAATGCTTCTTTGTGTTCAACAATCTGAATGGAAGAGTTAATCCTACAAAACCAAACATGAGTTTTAAGACAGAAATTAATGATGTCATTTCTAGTCTTTAAAAAATCAATAATCGATGAAAAACTGCCAAATAGAGGAAATTACGCGCGGCAAGCAGCAGCAGCAGACTCCACCTTTGAGCATCCAACATTTACTTCAGTATGTATTATCTATAGCACAACATGAGCAAAGTGTAGCAGATCTGCTAACATTGAAAATGAATAAAAGTAACATATTCCAAGTAATAATTAGATTTCATAAGCACACACCACAAACACCAAAGAGAAGACCTTTTGAATGAATTGAGATCACTAGCCAATACCATGGTTTTAAAAGGCGTTAGAGGCGGACCGCCTCGAGGCGGTGAGGCGGGCCTTTTAAGCCTCAGAGGCGTAAGCCTTGGTAAGGGTATGTGAGGCGTACGCCTTGCCAGGCCGAGGTGGTACGAGGCAGTGAGGCGAAACTGAGGCGGTAGCCTCGCTTCAAATTAAAATTTCAGCACCTATGGGTTAAATGATACTCCGTACAAAACAATTGGGCCTTTAAAAAAATCTGGGGCATTAGATTTTTGTTAAAAACTTCTTACACTTGATAAATAGGATTTCTTTTACTTGTACTTCTGCCTCTCCATCTTCAACCTAGCACAGTGCAGCTTCTCTCGTGTAGCACTTCAGCCTCTCCATCTTCTTCAACTTCAGCACACACCATCTACAACGCACCTTTTGTTCCTTCGGTCTCTCCATTTTCATAACATAATTGCTTTATATTCTTTTTTATCGACAAAAATTGCTTCATATTCTAATTACTTTACCTTTTTTTCAAGTTTTTGTTCCAACTTTAAATTTCTGTCTCTTTTCCCAGCATTACTCTCCCTCTTCATCTATGGTTTTTGTTTAATTTGTATGAAGGTTGCTTAACTACAAATTCCATAGTATTATGTAGTGGAAATAAACTTGTCTAATTTTGGGTTATGAACATGAAGTAGATAAAAAAATCATGAAACTTTATCCATTTTATCATGCTTGACGACGGATTTGAGGCGTTTGTGACTTTGTGTTTTATGTTATTGTTTAAATTTTTTAGAGTAATTCTCTCTTTTTTTTTTGTATTTTAAAAACTATGATAGGGTATTACTTTTTGCAAAAATCAGGAATTGAAGCCTTTAGATTTCAGCATCATGATTATGGATTATGTATTCTATAATTACCATGGAGTATTCATTTTAGCTTTGTTTTTTACAAACTAAACTGAGGCTTACGCCTCGTTCTGCCTCGAGGCTTACGCCTCAAAGGCATTTTTCTCCACTGCCTCGAGACTCATTTTTGCTTTTCAAAACCTTGGCCAATACAGCAGTAAAAGTGCTGTTCTTTCTTACTCGAAAAGGATAAGTACCTGTCTTTGTAGATTAGTAAGCTCAACAACATCATGATCGACAATGCCGATTCGACCTACAATGTTTCAAAAGGAAATGCTAAGCTCCAAAAACACTAACCAGTAAAAGAATAAGTGAACCTGAAATATATGTACCCTAGGTATCATACCAACACCAGAAGCTGCAAGATAGAGCAGAGCAGGTGATCCTAAGCCTCCAGCCCCAATAACTAAAATTGAAGACTTCAATAGATTTGCCTGACCTAATGAGAATGAAAACAAAAAATATTTGGGCTACATAAATCAAATCGTTTGATAACAGTAATTTAAAGTGAAATTCAGAGCAAACCTTTGATGCCGAATGAAGAAAGCAACAAGTGACGACTGTATCTATGAATATCATCAGGAGACAAACCATGACCGGAGCTTGACCTTCCATTAGATAATGGAGCATGACGGACGACGAAGTTTAGGCTGGTTTGATCGTTTGCGCTGAGCCGACGAAGTTGATCTTCAAGAACTGAGATCCGTCGCTCGATTCGTAGCTTGTCTGCCTTAAGTGAATCGAGTTCTCCGAGGATTTGTGATGCTTCTACTCCATTGGATTCCATGGCTAGAAGGCAAAATCAGAACACTGAAATCCAGAACTATACCGCAAATTTTATCCTATAACCGGCTGTACGGGAAAAACCCTACAGCCGGCGGAAATTAGGAGAGATCCAATCGATTGGGAGCAGAGAACCGAATTCAGCTTCCCGTTTGCGAAGCGTCACTGTACTGCGAGGGCTCTCCGTTCGCCGTCAGCTGTGCGCCCAGGTGCTCTCTTTGATTCCCTCGCGTCCAGCGCCGATAGAAGAAGAAGAAGAAGCCCTCCTCCAGTCCGTCCTCCGTTGGCCTCCCGATCTAACTTTGAATTTTCATATAAATTAATTATCAATAGATTAATTTTGAAATAAAGTTTTGAAATACTCTCTCCATCCGGAAATGTTCTTCCTATTTGACTTTTCACGGTCTCCAATATTGCGTTTTGACCATTAATATTTACAGTGGCGGATCCATAGCTTAATAATTGGGGGCAATGGCCCCCTACTAGTTTTAAGTTTTTGTTTATCATGTGTATTGTGATACGGAGTACTTTAATTTTTTAACTTTTTTTTAGAGTTATGTAATATATGACCCCAACTAAAAATATTAGAAACCCTAATAAAAAGTATTAGAGGCCTCAATTAATAGTATTAAATAAGATAAAACTGAGAGAAATCAAATATTTAGATATTAAAAAAATATAATTTTAAAGTGAAATACTTTAAAATGCAAAGATAAATTCTAAAGTAGTACACTAAAAATATACGGAGTGATAATTAAACTAATTTATAATATTGGCATTAATTTTTTTTATTTTTTTACTATTTGAATAACTATTTAAGGGTAAGTTCATTTTTTTTAAAGTCTCGCATTACATGTATAAAAAAAATTTGGGAAGCTGTCCAAGAACACTCGAAAGGTGACCCCTATTACGGAGTACTCCGTATTTAATATCCTGGATCCGCCACTGAATATTTATATTTATACATAGATAGATTTTATAAAAATTTGATATTTGAAAACTACATTTCATTATGAATATGTTGATATTAAATTTACATCATAATACAATGTGTTTTTTCCACAAATCGTAGTCAAAGTTTACAAATTTTGATCAAGAATAGTCAAATGTAAAGAACATTTCCGGACGGAGGGAGTATGTTATTTTTGCAATATATATTCATATAAAAATGGAGATATTAATGGTCAAAGTGTCGCATTGGAGACCGTGAAAAGTCAAATGAGAAATTAATTTTAAAACAGAGGGAGTATTTTTTTAGAAGCAACAACAACAACCTGAATCCCACATCAGTAGGGTCTGGGGAGGGTGTGTGTACGCAGACCTTAGAAGGATAAACATTATGCTATTTGTTACCGAATACAAATATATTGAACAAATGTGTGAAAATAAGTACTTCGTTATTTCAAAATGAGTATTACGTTATTTAAGAATGAGTATAATATCATTTCAAATGAATACTTATTTTGTGTGAGAATGAGTACTACTTAACTTTAAAATGAGTACTACTCGGGTATACCTATATCTAGATACATCTGGATGTACCTTATACACTCTCGAACTATACTTGTGGTGTTTGGGGTGAAAATATATGTACTTTTAAGAGAAAAAAAATGAGAAAATGAGTGAAAAGTAGTATAATTTTATAATGATTATACATCTTTCTTGTTGTAATCAACGGCAGAGATCGTTGGCGATGTTTCATTTATCCATTGGAGTCACCGCCCTAGGGAAGCATACGAATCGAATCAAATCAATTAAGTAATAAACTGAAAAAATAAATTGAACAGAATTGACCTGGAGAGGAACCATCCGAATACAAATTATGAATCAAACTAAACATAGTTGAACTGTACACATGCCCACACCGCCTCATTGCAATCATAGCTGATAGCTATAGTCAATTAGTCACTAGTTAGTCCGCCCCTTGCGTCGTCCTCGCATCAGGGGCAGTGTGGGGGGGTTTCAAGTGTCTGGTGGATGCCACTCTTCACGTGCGCTCACATTCGGTTGGGGTGGCAGCGGTCTTGTTGAGGGAGGATGGGTCCTTTGGGGTGCCTTTAGTAGAATCTTTCGTTGTCCTTTTGAGGCTCGAGTTGGGGAGGCTTTCGCAATCAAGGAAGCATTGTCTTGGCTAAAGGAGAGGGGAGTCACGGAGGTTGCTTTATTTTTAGATTGTTCGCTGCTCATTCAGGCCTTTAACAGGAGGCAAGCTGATGATCGTTCTTATTTGGAATTATTGAGAGTGAGTGTAGGCTCTTGGCCTCTTCTTTTTCACAGGTTCAATTCTGTTACTTTTCAAGGCGTTTTAATTCTATTGCGCATGTTTTGGCAACGTTTGGCCTTCCGATCCGCCTGCTTGTATTTCGCACTTAATTAGTTAATGGCATGTTTTGCTTTCAAAAAAATTAGTCACTAGTTAGAATTCAAGTTCACAACTATTCTCATTATTATTATATTATTTGTCAAGCCAACACCAGAATATATGATCAAAATTATGATCGATATTTATTTTAAGCCATTAATTTATAACCAACACGACGCAAGGTCAAATAAAAGACTATCATTAAATATACTCATAAATGGATTCCAAATGTACTTTTCTAATAGAAAACTAAATAAATAAAATTATCAATTTTAAAAGATCTTTTATAAAATGAGGGGGCTTATGCTTACAACAAATTTTTTTATAGCAAATCATACAATAATCTAAATGAAATATTTATAGTGTTTCATTCATAAAATTGATTGTTCTTACTCTCTAACCCTCTCCCTAAAAACGCTAATTTGGCAGGCCAAAACGGTATTTTTATGCTGGGGGCTAGGATGGTAGGCTGGGGGTGAGGCTCGGGTTGCGGGTTTAAGAGGATAAAAATGATCAATTTTACCAAAAGAACATTATAGATTTCCCAATTGGATTGCTATATATATGATTTGTTGTAAATATAAGCACCCCTTATAAAATTTACTAAAATTAATGAGAAATTTACTTAAATAGCACTAAAACATAATGACTTTCTCTAAATAACATCACATGTGTTTTTCTTCCTAATGTAGCATTTTTAGTCATTATGCATTAGTCATTATTTAAGTAAATATTTGTCATCACTAGACATTATAGACATTACTAAGTGCTATTTAGGGAATAAAACAATTTTAGTGCTATTTAGGGAAATGATTTAAGTTTTAGTACTATTTAATGCAAATATTTCAAAATTAATTGAGTAAATTCTTTTGAAAGAACTTTTTTTTAAAGAAAAAAGGCCTATATAAATACAATAAAAATAGAACGATACATTAATTGAGTAAGTTTAAAAGACCATTTAATTTGAATTGTTCGACATGAGATCTTGAGAATTTAAAAGACCATTTGGTTTGACCGTTTGATTCTATATGATTCAAATTTTTGAAAAATTTCAAGATCGAGCATATCTATACTACTAAGGATATTCTAGGGGTACACCCCCAAATGTACACAACCCCCCTCTTTATTATTCATTTTATTTTGTTTTTTTTTACTTTTTTTTTTGAATTTTTCTTGTCTTTTTTGTGTGGTGATGGAGGGGGTGGGGATGTTTGGGGTACACTTTTGGTGTACTTCTAGCATTTTCCAAAATGTACACCACCTCCCTCTTTACTCCAATTCTTTTGATTTTGTTAGTAGTATGGAAAAGGCTATGTGTACACCATTTGTGTACACCATCTGTATACCATATACCCCCCTCTTTCTTCTCTCTCTATACCCCTTCCCTATTTTCTTTCTCTCTCCCTCTCTCTCTCTCAGATCTCTCCAGGGAAGCAGGGAGCGGGCAACTACCGGAAGACCAGCCCTTCTCCCTGCTTTCCTCCTTCGTCTTCCTCATTCTTCCGCAGTGACATTACCTACTTCGCCTTCCTCCGTCTCGTGCATCGGTGGAAGATCCAACTTGGCGGAGACTTCATCCTTCATCTTCTTCTATCTTCTGCGCCCTGACCACCGTACAACAGCAAACTAAAGGTTATAATAAACACTTTTTATTTCAATTTTAGGGTTTTTATTTGTTAAAGCTAGATTCAATCATTCAATTCTAACCACAAATCAATCCTTCCCTCTTGTGAAATTAGTCGTTTTTAAATGTTTTTTTGTGAATCATTGTTTCTCAAACTTGTTCAGTCATTTAATTCTTTTTTTAATCTTTTCAATGGCTGATTTTTTGTTAAAAACTTGTGGTAATTGGGAATTTTTCATGCTTATTACGAAATGTCTGTGTAGTGCTTGTTATTGGTGCAAAATGTTTGTATTTTATTTAAGAGTCTGCTCAATTTCATAACTTGCTTTGAAATGTCTATGATGTGCTTCTTGTTGGCACAATTTCATCTGACTCAATTTCATCTGACTCCAATAGCTTCTAAAATGTGTTCCAAACGAAGTGATATTTCTTAATTGTTTGTTAAGTTTCAGAGTTGGACTCGTGTTCCATTGTGGTTGATTTTGGCGTGGAAGATTGGAGATGGCTGCTTTCGGATTTCAACTATGTTAAGAACCCGTTTTAGATTTTGGCGTAGGTGATTGGCCTTGGTATTTAATTAAGTTTTTAAAAATTAAAAATTAAGAACATACTGTAATGGCGGAAGATTTTGTATATTATATTTGCAATGCCGATTGTACATACGCTAAAGTAGGAGTTTTTCAAAGTCATACGCTTTACTACTCGTTTTTTATGTATAAATTTATATTTTTAGACAAAATTTTAATGATATTGCATAATTATCTTACTTTTTTCTGAAACTTAAGAATTTTTTAAATTCCTTATATTGATTTATATATCTAAAAAAATTTAGAATTTAAAATAGAATAATCTAATAGATTTAATACATATTTTTTAATATTTTAAATTTATTTAATAGAAAATGTAAGTGTTTATGTTAATTTAAAAATTTAAAAAACCAAAGTCATAACCCGTTGGGTCAACCCAAACCCGATGATACTGGGTCATGAACATACAGTTCTCAACCCGAATCCAAATTGACTCCGATCCGAAATAACCTGAACTCGAATTGACCGAACCCGAACTCGACCTGACCGACCGATTTGCCAGCTCTAGTGAAATGCATTACTCTAAGTGTCGTGTCACTAGACCAAATTATTATGGTTTCACATTCCACATTTTTTTTGAATGCTATTGACTCTATTACAAGGTAGTATCTGTTCATACTATTCTCAAGCTAATGACGCACAAAGAGCCAATGCTGCTGCCTTCACATTCCACATTTAATGGTGTATGAACTTGCAAAATACGGAGTACTCCGTAAAAGCATGCATGAAAGCAATGCTTTCAAATTGGAACATTGCATGTATCCTTCAAACCAAGGAATTCAAATTGGGAATTTTAATTCTTAAACTTGCATGTGAATTCAAGATATTTATTTAGATAAGTATTACTTTGCTAATACCATAAAATGGTTGTACACTAAAAAAATTTGTAAATGTATGTCCAGCTAAATCGTGATTTGTGATTTCTATTCATTTTATATAAAGAGCACTTTGTGTAAAGCTAAATCTTCCATACATAACATTTTCTTTGTGTTTGTGAGAATTTTCAGAACACTTTGAAAAATAAACGATGAAAAAATGTATAAAATCCCAACTTACCTATATCATTTCCTAAGAGTGAAGCGAAGAGAAAGCTGAGGGAAAGATAATGAATACGCGGTCACAATAAAAAAAGGAAGCTTCGGGATAAAATAACCAAATTACAGGAATATTTTAAATAACCAAATATGCAGGAATATTTTTTCCCAAACTAATGCACCGTACGAACATTAACCAAATTACATACCCATTTCCAATTTTAAATTCTTTTTTTAAACTTAAAACTTTTATTTATTTATTTTTCCAGAAAATGAACGTTGTATTCGTTCAAGAACTGAATACATGGACAAATGGGATTTAGCATCCAGTGAGCACTTAAGGCGGAATTCTTCTCAAGAAGCCAAGGACAATCATTGTCTGGCGTGGTAATTCTTATCAAGAAGTCTGTATTCAGACATGAACAATTATATGTTATAGTATCAAGAGTCACAGATTGTAGTGGTTTAAAAGTATTAATATGTGATGAAAATGGGGAACCAGCAAGCTCGACAATGAATGTAGTTTATAAAAAATTCATCCCCTTTGAACCGCATAGTAATTTGTTATGTAATCTCTTCTTTCTCACTTCAATTTTGAAAAACAGTTTTAAAATTTCTCATCAATTTCAATGTATATCATTTTCTAATATTAATCCATTTGCATATATGGAAAGCTTAAATAATTTGTAATGCTCATTCTACAACGTATTATTGATCGTGCAACGCACGGGTATGAATCTAGTATAAATCAAAGCAAAACTAAAAATAAGAATGCATCGTCAATATCACATAATGTTTCACTTTTAACACTATGTTTGGCTCCCAGAATTCGGAAGAAAAGAAAAAGAAAGAGGTTCAGAACGTTACTCTCTCCTTAATTTATTTTCTCCACATTCTTTTCTTTCTATTTTTCTCTTCCTTTCTAACCAAACAAGAAATTACTTTCCTTATCATTGTCTTCATTTTTCCCCCCATCAAATTCCTAGAACCAAACATAATGTAAGGAAGAAATGAAGCTGCAACCTAGGAAATTGACCAAATTAGTTTCAGGATATGTAAAAGTCCCAAGAACATTTGACCAAAAGATCTCCTAAAATGGTACACAATTTTGTCACAAAAAGAGAAAAAATGACGTTGGCAGATCAAAGAATTTTTCATTTCATCCCCATTTCTTTCCAGTCATGGCGTTGGATCAGCATTGTGCCATCCCTTCGTGCAAGGCGGAATGGCCATGAAGTCATCAAATTCCTTCTCATGAATATCACAGCATTTCCACTACAATGCGACAAACACAACATTACGAACCATTAAGAGAAATGCTAAAGTCACAAACAAAAAGCCACAAAATGCACAAACCGACCATTTATGAATTTAAGTTTTCACGTTTTTAAATTTTTTGCGACAGTTTTATTCTTTTAGTGGGTTCACAAATGACAAGTTTGTGCATTTTGTGGTTTTCTTTGTTTGTGACTTTTGCATTGGTCAACTATAAATGCAGCAAAAGACATGACAAAATGGACAAGGTACACCCCATAGTGACTCACCCCTCTCATTCGATCATGGAACACAGCTGGGCCGGGGTGATAATTGCAAGCACTGTCGTGGTTTTCTTTCTCTGTAAAGGTCTCGCCGCATCCCTTATTCTTACAAATTTGAGGCTCGTTTATGTCAATTTTTTTCTTTGGTGGGGGATGATGGCACTCTGGTAAATCTTGAACACTTTCATTAGAGTTGGTGAATGCTGCTGTATTTGAAGGCTTTGGATTCACCTGTCTTAGTTGAGAACCTTTAAGAGCATACATAACAAGGAAACAGCAGATTTCAGTTACCCAACCACAGAGATCGATAGATTGAGTTTCAAATGAGCTCAAATTTGGAACCTCAGGGCAAGACCATTTCATTAGATATGTTATGAATCATGAACAATTACAAGTATTTACCCAACTTAACTCAAGAAATAAATATGCATACCATACCATGATCTGAACAGAAGAAACCCTGGCGACACCTAGGACAAGTTTCTCTGGGAGATGCACTTGCAGTGGGAGTTGAAGCGGGGACTGGTCGGCCCAGAGCAGCAGCTGGCTTCGTTAAAACTGGTTTTTCTGTTGTGTGTTTCCCTGTCTTGCACCTTCATAAGCAAAGCAAACAAAATATTATGATTGAAATAAACTATTGCGTGTTTCGCTTACTGAACTTCACTTTTTCCTTTACTGGATGTCACAAATACAATCTACCATTCCTTTTATGGAAAGAAATGTGTGATTGATAATATTTCATTCCTTTTTAAACGCATATCAATTACACCTTCTCCACTATTTTAATGCACGTGCACAAGCAAAAGTGAAGTTTATTTGGGGCCAGGGGAGTAAGGATTATAGTTTTGCCAGCTGGATGGAGGGGTATGTTTTTCCCTTTGATACGCATTGATTTTTGAAATGATTCAAGACCTATATTAAATAGATATAATCCTTCTGCATTGTAGTTGTGCACAGCTTAAAGGAAAACACACCAATCTTACATTCTTACCCTCTTGTTATGTGCCTCCAAATATTAGGTCATAAAACAACCCAAAAGAGTTGAGATGACAACAACAAAGAGTTAGTGTGTGTGTGTGTGTGTGCACTATTCTACACAGTAACACATTGAATAGACTTGTTTTGCCCTACCAAAATTTACATCAAGAGAAAAGCCTTGTGTTCCAGCAAACAGATTTTGATCAAGTCTAGAGATTTATAAGCCTAGCTTGTGGTGTTTCAAACTCTATTATCTCTTATCTTGCATTCTTGCCACCACTCATCAAGCCCACTTCAGCTCACTCCCTTCACCCATACCAACCTCCTCTATTGCAAGGGAAGTTGATGCCATCAAAGGCTGCAACCCCCCAAACCAAGAGCCTTTTGTTACAATTTTAATGAGCAATATGCTAAGGGTCACTAATAGAAGAAGGTTATCTTTTGTTGAACTTTTAGAAGACAAGCTTAATTGGGAGAACGCACCACTGACACCAATCTTACCCTCTTGTTACGTGCCTCCAAATATTAGGTCATAAAACAACCCAAAAGTTAAGATGTAAACAACAACAAACCCAGTGAAATCCCGCAAAGAGTAGGGTGTGGGGTGGGGAGGGTTTGTGTATGCAGACCTTACCTTATTTCAGGTCTTTAATTGGTTAAGTTAACCTGGTAGAGTAACTAGAGTTTCTCATTGGTGAAAGAGAACATGAAAGTTGGCCTCTCCAGCATAAAGGAAAGCCACATATAGACAAGAATGCAAAATCCATACCCAGGAATTTCTAGAAACAAGCTGAAATCATGACTTCTTTTCTTGCAACAACTCCACTCTTTCATCCCGTCATGGAACATAGGCTGTGAGATGGTAGAAAAGGGTGAACATGGAAGCAAGATATCCTCAAATACGGAGTATTATATAAAAGAGCTGGGTATATTTGACTTACACCCTGATGAAATGTATGTGCCCAGCAGCACGATCAGACATATGCATAAGATAGCATAAAAGTCAGTAAATCAGTATACATCCAAATTCCTTAAAGATCAACGCGATCAGAAGGAAACAAAAAAAGATCAATGCATAAAAATTTATTCATAAACTACAAGATGAAGCTCCAATTGATCTCATGTTAAGTAAAATTTCCCCCAAAGACAAAACAATACATAAATAGATAAATTAACAAAAACCAAGTACAATTCTGTTTGGCTATGGGAGATGAGATGTATACAGTCTTACCCCTGTAAAAAACAGAGAGGCTTTTCCCGTTTCACCCTATGTGCATTCTCCATTAACTACCCACACTTCATAGAAAGTATGAAGCATGGGAAATTTAATGTGTCATTTTAATTCAGTACATTATGTGTTCCAAAATAAAACATTGTCAATAGTTACTCTTTTAGCTTCACTGGCAATGCACAGAGGTAGCTAAATTAACAAATTTTATAACTTCATGAAGTGCATATGAGGATAATGCAATTTCACACATGCCAACAATTTTGCTGAGAAGGGTAAACAGGGGTTTGTAAGACAAAGCAACAATTTTATTGCATACCTTTTCAAATTTTACAGGTTGAATAGCTAAAATACAACTCCAATGCTAAGATGTGGCCAGCTATTTATTTTAGATAGATCCTCTCTACAAGCAAAGTATGTTAAGTCTTCAAGGCTAACTTGTTCTTTATTCATTTTTTACATCATCTTTACATATTCCAATACCATTAAAATATTATTATTAGAAAATGAAAAACATCCCTTTACTTGTATTTATACAATAATCACATGGAATAGCCAGTCCAGGAATAGTATCTGCACTTCCAAGTGTGGTCGATTTCAGTTATTGCCTAAGTTGTTAAATTGTTACTCGGAAGCTACTTGATCAAATCACTCAAATGCCTACTCTATCATATATTAGTTAAGCTGTAAAACTAAAAATCTAGATGCTAGAGATTTCTAACCATATTGATCTTATTATTAGTCATGCACACACCCAAGATGTGGACAACTTTTGCTGTGGTACTCGGGTGCTTTGATTAGAAAGAATGGGTTTGGCATATTGGTTAATAAGGAGATTGTGATTGTGGTAACGAGGATTAGTGGCAGGTTGGTGACCACTGAACTATCAAATGTTAGCGCTTATGCGTCCCAAATAGGCCTTGACGAGGAAGTCAAGAGAAACTTCTTAGGAGTAGTTAGAGATATCATGCTGTCAAAGAAGTTAGTCATAAGAGGCGATTTCAATGGTCACATTGGGCCCTCAGTTGATGGGTACCCAGAGGGTCTGGTTTTGGTGGGTGTCTCTCTTTGGAGTTTTGCTAGAGCAAGTGTCTAGGTGACCGACTCATGGCTAACTCCAGTGTTGAAAAGCACCGTAGGAAGTTTGATATAGGTCTTTGCAAGGACTCGAAAGTAATCCCGAGTGAGATCCTAACGACCTAACATAAGCTATTGGTAATGGATTTTTCAGTGAGATGCGAGAGAAAGAGGGGAGCTTTGAGTGGTGTACCGTGTACCTTGTATTTGGCAAAGGGGCTTGGATAAGAATAATATTCAAGAGCTAGTGGAGAAGGTATAAGCTAGGGGTGCTTGGACGACTAGCGGGGATGCTAAGTTGCTAACGCCATGTTCTCTAAAATTGTCAACTCCATCAGGGACGAAGGTTGCTCAGGAAGTGTTAGGAGTTAGGGAGCGCGAAAGGTAACTCAAACAGCAACAGTGGGGACTGGTGATGGAACAACAAAGCCCAATGAAAAGTGAAAGCCAAAAAAGCAGTATACAAGAAGATTGTGGAGTGAAGATGATGAGAAGAGGAGACCGAACCACGATGGGAGTAAGATTGTGATGAAAGAGGCTAAGCTAGCGATATCAGCCGTTAAAGCAATGACTTTTGAACATATCTATAAAGAATTAAAGATCTTGAAGAGAAAGGAGGAGAAAGGATGAAATAGGATTTAAAACAAGTGAGATGTGTGAAAGATGAAAATAGAAAAGTACTTTTGGAAGCAATAGCCACTAGGAATGAATGACAGTCATATTTCCATAGCATTTTAAGTGTGGAAGGGACAAAGGTTCTGTGTTAGGTGAGTTGGGGTATTCTCAGATTCGTCGAGATTTCAACTACTAGCGGCGTATTAGGCTGGGGATGGAGTTGGCTACTGGCAAGATGAGGAGGGGAAAAGCTATGGGACCAAACAAGATCCTGGTTGAGCTTTAGAAGACGGTTGGCAAAGAGGGGTTGATGTGGGCATGTGGCTCACTAAGTTTAATTCATTTTCAAGACGGCTAAGAAGCTCGTAGAGTGGAGGGAGTGCACAGTGATCCCATTGCACAAGGACAAATGTGATATCCGAAATTGTAATATTTATAGGGCATTAAATTACTCAAACACACCATGAAGGTCGAGAAACACGTAGTAGAGATGAGGATGAGGAAAGAGGTGACTGTTTTTGAGAATTAATTCAGATTAATGCTAGGATGGTCGACCACATGCGCCATTCACATTTAAGAAGGTTGACGGAGCACTATATAGATAGGAAGAGGGACCTACCCTAGTTTTTATTGACTTCGAGAAAGCCTATGACTGAATCCATACTCCATAGGGAGGTCCTGTGGAAGAAACTGAGACTGGGAACACTACTTGGTAGAGATAAGAGTTTAGGACTACACCAGGTCAGCCCTCAGTCCTTTTTTTGTCTTGGTAATGGATGAATTGACGTGGTATATTCAAGGGAAAGTACCTTGGTTCATGCTTTCTGCAAACGATATTGCTTTAATTGACAAAACAGGGAGTCGATGATAGACTCCTAAGTGTCGATATGAACATGGAGTACAGTTTCAGAAAAATAACGGATCCAAAAGTAGAAGTGAGGATGATTTTCAATTTTTACCTAAAAGGGATAGGTTTCGATGCATTGGATCTATCATCCAGGCTGATGAAAAGAGAGATATTGGATGCCATCCATCGTATTGTAGTTGGCTAGATGAAATGGAAGCTAGCTTTAGGTGTCTTGAGCACCAAAAATGTATCCGCTAAACTGAAAGACAAGTTTTATCTAGTGGTTAGAAAGGTTATGTTGTATGGGAAAGATTATTGGGCGATGAAGAACATACATGTGCAGTGTGACAAAGATGAGAATGTTGAGATGGATTTGCGGGAACACAAGGACGAATAGAGTATGAAACAAGGATATTCAAGATAAGACAAGGTAAGAGTGATATCTCTAGAGGGTAAGATGTGTGAGGCTAGATTGACCACGTGTTGAGGAGTACACTTTTTAGTGAGGATTTACGAAAGGTTAGAGATGGGATATTTGAGGAGTCAAGATAGACTCAAGAACAGTTGGAACGAGGTAATGCAGGGTGATTACTGATTAGACTGGCCAGTAGCTTCAAAAACTCACTGAGAATGTGACCTTAGATAGGGACACTTGGATAACGAGTATTAGAATCATAGGGTAGGTCTTGTTTGGTTTAATTTCCTTTCAATGTATGTGTTTAGCTTCTTTCTTCTATCCCTCCTTTTTTTGTTTATCTTTACTTGTTGAACTATACTAATCTTTGTCCATGACGAAAAAATACTAACCTTTGTCCTTTGTGCTTTTGAGCCAGGGGTCTTTCAATGATCTTCACCAGGTCCATAGCAGACCTCAAATAGCCTACATTTGAGATAACCTTGGTACTTATGATGTATATACACTAACTTGAGGGGGGTGTTGAAGTGCTTAGTATGTAAACTAATATTTGTACAGACTTTTTGTAAAACTTTTTTAAGAGATCAGATAGGATTGTTGCTTTTGCTACTTGTGTATTCTATAAGAACCAAGGTCCTCAAATGAAGAAAGTGGTTCTTGACTTCATGTGTGTAGTCTGTAATGAATTGAGAGAGCTACTCTTAATGCAATACTTCCTTTGTCCCAAAATGAGCTTTCCTTAGTTGAATAAAAATGTTGAAAAAAGTGAAAAAGTATTATTTAAATTTGTTTAGAAAAGAGATTTGTAGCCACATGTTCCTTTCTTAAATAGTAAAAAAGGTAATGGGAGAAGTGTAAAGTTTAGACGCACAAGGAAAATGTAAAGTTCATTTTGGGGCAAAGGAAATATTTAAATGAATAAATTCCATAAAAGGTCTCTAGTTATAGGTCGTTTTACATATTTAGTCCCTACATGTCAAATATTACTAATTTAGTCCCCAATTATTATATTCATTTTCACGAATGGTCCTTTGTTAACATTTCCGTTAAGAACGTGGGTAAAATTGTAAATTTACATTCCTTTCTCTCCTGGATTAAGCTTCCTCCCTCCCATCGCACTCCTTTCCCAAACTTGTCGCTGAGTTTGAAGCTTTGAACCCAAAATCGAAATCATCACTCTTCTCTCAATTGTTTGTCTAACTGGTGGTACCCAAATTCAAAACCAATAACCTTCATGGATGAGTTTTAATGTTTTTCTTTGCAATTTCTTGAGACTAACCAATAAAACTCATTCATAAAGCTTAATGGTTTTGATTTTAGGTTCCGCCAAGAAGACTAATAATTGAGAGAGGAATGATCATTTCAGTTTTGGGTTTAGAGCTTCAAACTCAGTGACGAGTTTGGGAAAGAATACGAGAGGAGGAAGGAAGCTTAATTGAGGAGAGAGAGAAGTATGAATATGCAATTTTACCATGTCCTTAACAAAAACGTTAACAAAGGACCATTTAAAAAATGATATAATAATTGGAGACTAAATTAGTAATATTTGATATGTAAGGACTAAATATGTAAAACGACCTGTATCTGGGGATTTTTATGGAATTTACTCTATTTAAATACATCTTATACATCAAAAGAGTTTTACATAGTAAAGACATAAATTAATTTTTTAATTAATGATTGTCTAAGAATTGCAAACACTTTATGATACTTGTAATAGATGAGTACTTTTAAATTTAGGTATTCCCTATCAGTGATATGCCATTACTCCGTATTAAATTACGATTACCTAATAACTAAGTTCATAGAATCAACTACTGGAGTAAATTTTGGTTTAGAAGAAGTTGATTTGTTCAACCTTCTCTATGATAAATTCGTGAAATATAGACTATATTAACACGATATGTATTCACGTGAACAAGTCATCAATGGGCACCACTTAAATGACAATGTGGTAGCAGCTCATGCCTATAAAGGTTGGGTCATTCAATTTACTTTTCCCTTAGAATAATTATCATTATTATACACCCTTCAAGCCATAAAAAATTTCAAAGTTTGATTTCAAAGAGTTTAAGAAAAGTGTTAAAAGTAAAGAGTGTAGTTAGAATTTGTTTGGTAGAAAGAGAAATGATTTGAGTCACACATTCTTTTCTCTTTAAATAAATCAAGAAAGTGTGAAGTTTATTTTGGGACGAGGAAAAATATAAAATGTGAAGTTTGTTTTGCGAAGAGAGTTATATTTATATTAATATTAAATCAAAGTACGTATAATTTTTCTTAACATGAAATTAATACGAGGTGTCAAGCAGGTAGCCTTTATTTTCAATTTCTTGAATATTAACCAAAAAATCTAACTGTCAAGTGTCAACCAAACACTGCAGAATGAAAATGGTTTTTGGAAAAGAAGTTGTTTTCTTTCAATAGTCGACGCCCATCGTGGATAATCCGAAAACAACCACTCTATGTTCTAAACATATGGGGTCATTGCTGTGTACGTGATTTCTTGAGGTGCTTGAGCCGGTGGTCTCTTTGGAAACAACCTCAGCTCTTTACTTCTGAGTAGGGGTAAATAAAGTCTCTGTACAGTATACACACACCCTACTACTTTCCCGCAGGACCCTTATCTTAGCAAAGCACAACCAACACTGTTTTTCATGTCATGGTAGGCGTAGGCTTCCCATTCTGGAAGACCAAATGTACTTGTGCAAAACTATAGCAAATGTTATAGTTTTCCCTGGCAGATTTTCCAGTTTTAGCATCCAACCACATCAACTGGTAAACCCCTACCGGCTATCATCTTGAAGATAGAAAGTTAATTAGTATTCCCTCTGCCCTAATTTAGTTGTCCACTTTCTCATTTTCGAGTGTGGGGAGTTAGTTGTCCATTTTCTATGTGAGTAGTTTCTAAGCAAATCATTGGGAATTGTCAAATAAACTGTTGACAAAGTCTATAAGCATGATTGCCATCAATGAAAGACAACTGAAGTTAAGGAGTTCTATTTTGCAAATTGGATAACCAAATCCCTACAGAAAGAGTATATCCTGTAGAAATAATGAAACCCTGAAGAGTATAGAACTCTTCAACCTGAACGATTTTGCGTCCAGACAAATATATTTAGACAATAGAGAATGCACAGGAGCAATAATGGTTGCAAGCTTATGCGAAATGTGGATTGCGAAGAAGACGACCGAAGGAAGATGTACTGACCGCATCGTGATAAGTGCAGGAACCTTCTGGATTTTCATCCTCGGTGAAAACTGCGTTGCAGCCGATCCTCTGGCACCGCATCTTCTCCATCTTCTCACTTACCCCCCTCTCTCTCTCTCTCTCTCTCTCTCGTATTTCAGTGGGTTATGGGTATGAGGCTATTTGGGCTTCTGGCTTCTGTGCACCCATTTTACTCTCTGTTTTTCGGCCCGTTTGCCAATAAGATTTTTGTACTACAGGGTAATAGCATATGTGCCCCTGTGGTGTAGGGGTGAGCATGGTACGGTATTTAGCTCGTACCGATACTGTATCAAATATTTCGGTTCGGTATGAGATTTTACTGCGTACCTATCCTGATCCCGAAATATCAGTTCGGTGTCGGTTTCAGTACAAATCAAGATGAAGATACATACATACTTTACACGTTAAAATTTAACAATATCCCTTTATTTTTGAAAATTAAAAGTGAATTTAAACAAAAATCATGAAAAATTTAAAAAAATGAATATTTAAATGCAAGAGATGTGTATCAAAACTTAGTTTATATTTCACAAACTAAAAAATGAATGACAACAAAAGAGTATTTCGAATCTTTGTGAATATTTTTATGCTCATACACAAAAATTAAAACTCAAATAAAAGTATAATTTACACATAATAGAACTTGAACCAAATTTTTTTAAAAAAATTACTCCCTCCGTCCCTAAAAAAAGTTCCTCTTTCGTTTTTTCTTTATCCCTAAATAAACTTCTCTTTTCCCTTAAAAAACCTCTTTTACCCCTTACTTTTTCATACCATACATATCACATCATACCTTTTTACTAATAATCTATCTATCACATCTTACTTTAACACATCACATCAAGGGTATTTTTGGAAAGTCAACACTAAAATATCCCTCCCTTAAATCCTCAAAAAGTCAAAAATGGAACTTTATTTAGGGACGGAGGGAGTATTATTTAGTGAAGGAATATATAAAAATATTACTTCGGGGTATTATTTTTATAATATTTTAGTATATATATGTTCGGTACGGGATTTTCGGTATGGGACGTCATCTCGTACCATTCCCGAATACCGTACCAACCATTCGGTTCGGTACGGTTCGGTTCTTTCTCGGTACTTTTTTGGTTCGGTATTTTTCGTTTCGGTATTCTCGGTTTTTTCAGGAAATTTCGGTATCGGTTCGGTACTTGCTCACCCCTACCGTGGTTTACCAAAAGGGCGTCAAAAGTCCTTCTGTTTTCAAAAGTTACGTGTAAAGTCCATGTGGTTTCTAAATGGAGCACATATACCCCTTACCTATTTTTAAAGCAAAAATGACATTTATGCCTTTTGTTTTCCCCGATCTTGAATTTTTCCAATTTCAATTTCCTTTATTATACAAATATACTCCCTCCGTCCCGGAGTATTCGTCTAGCTTTGACTTTTGGAACTGAGCACTTTGACTCATCAAATTCTCTCAATGTGTCAGCTTAAATATAGTCATGTGTGATCTTGTTTTATTTGTCTTAACATATAGATTATTAATATATAATTTATATAATTTTTTAATATACAAATTACAAGATAAAATGGATTAAAGAAATGTATTGGATGGTGTCTAAAAATGAAAGTGAACAAATACTTTGGACGGATGTAGTATAAAATAAAATATATGCTTCCCATCTCAAATTAGAATTTTTCATTATGTACGTTGGAAAACAAAATTTGTTTGGAGAATGTTACAAAAGAAAATGAAAAATAAAATATTATGTACAAAGTAAAAATAATGATGGTTAAAAAAGGTAATGAAAAGAAATAAACATATAAAAAATAGTCTTTTTCTTTAACTCCATATTTTATTTCATCGTTCTGTTCTTCATTTTTTAAAGTCCTTAAAAAATTATTTTACTATTAAAAAAATAAGTTAGAATTTTTAATTAGAGATAGAGTGAGTATATGTTATCTAGTTTTTTATTTTATTTATTTTACTTTTACTTATAATTAAAAAGTGTATTTTATTTCATTTTTTGTAACATTTTCTAAGAAAATTATTTTTTTTGAGAATTGAATAAACGAAAAATTTTAATTTCAAAAAGAGGGCGTATATTTTAATTTATTTATTTGTATAACAAAAAATGTAAAGAAATGAGTGAAATTTAAAGCTAGAGAAAAACCAATGGCAGAAATGTCATTTCATGTCTAAAATAGACAAAAGGAGGTGTGTGTGCACTATTTAAAACCCACATGGGTTTTACAACTAGCTTTTGAAAGTAGAGGAGGTTTTGTCACTCCTTTTGTAAACCACGTGGGGCACCTATGCTATTACCCGTTTGTACTCCCTATATTTTTCTTGTTTATCCTAGATTCTTACCGGTGCCATGCACGGCAAATAAATTATTCAAAGGTTCAAACTACAATTATTTCATGAAAAATACTTTTTTTTTATAAATTTTGTTTGAGATGAGAAAAATTTTGTGATTTCATATGTTTGTTAAGGAGTATTTAAAAGAGTCTTTATTTGTGTTATTTTGTACTTGGTAGTATATATACTCCCTTCATTTTAAAACTCTTATCGGGTTTTGATAGATTTGAATATAAAAAAATATCCCGTATTGAAAAGTAGAAAATATTACACTTCATCATAAATTGTCCAAAATTGACTACCCAACTACTCCGTACTATTATGGCAATCTGAGTTATTTTGTTTGTATGTTTTTATTGAACATTTGATTAAATAAAATTTTATTTTCATTCCTTGTTTTGTACTCCGGATATAAGTTTTGATGTAGTTTTTATTCATGTGAATTGTATTTTTCATTTCTATAAATGTTTGTAAATAAATTAAATTTTAAAAAATTCAAAATTTTGCACATTCTTCAAATTGATCAATCTAATTTGGAACCGAACAGTGGCATATCCAGGAATTTAGATAGATGGCAGCCGTATTGGTCAGGAGTCCGGGGGTAGCGCCCCAAGATATTTTTAAATAGACTATATGCCATCAGTGGTTGTGGCAGTGTGGTGGTGATTTTGATGGCAGTGTGGCAGTGAAAGTGGTGGCAGTGTGGTTGCGATTATGATGACATTGTGGCGATAAAGAGTGTTAGTGAGGTAGGAGAGTTGACACTGTGGCAGTTGAGCCAACTCATTTTACTCTTATCCTTTACCTCCTCCCATAGGCTATCGGGTTGTATTTAGGGATGTAAACAAATTAAATACTCTGTATTTTAATTCGCTTCATGATTTGTATTCAAATATAATGATTCGAATTCGCATTATTCAAATACAAATTCAAATATCAGTTTTGATTCGAATATTAAACAAATACAAATACAAATAGGAGTATATTCGATACAGGTGATATTCAAAAATTTGAATATATGTATATACACACAAACCATGTTTCAACATCAATATAGTCAAGCAAAGTAATATAGAATAAAATGTATTTAAATTATTAAGAATTCAACAAATTAACGTAACTCCAAAATCTAAAGCATATGATTTTTAATAGTTATATTTTATAAAATATAATTTGTGTGAGGTAAAAATGTATTAATGTTTTTAGATAGAGTATAAGAAGTATTATAAGTTAAATTATTTAAAATCTATGTTGGTCTATCATATAAATTACGCAAAATGATTATTAAATTATTCGTTTAGGATTCGTTAAGTATTCGAATATTAAGCAAAAAAAATGCTAGGGGTACACCTTTTGGTGTACCCCATATGTCCCCCACCCCTCCTTGTCCACTAAAAAAGGCAAAAAATTTAAAAAAACTAAGTGAATAAAAATCAAATAAAAATGTGTGGTGGAAAAGGGGGTGGTGTACATTTGGGGTACACCTTTTGGTGTACCCCTAGCATTGCTCTTAATCAAATACAAATTCAAATCTTATTTTTAATTCGTCTCACATTCGGATTCAGTTTCGCACTCAAAAAAATTAAGCAAATACAAATTCAAATATCTCCATATTGGCTTAGATTTGGCCTAGTTGTATTTTTGTGGTTGTTGGGCCGCTGTACCTGGTCACGTTGGAGAGACTCACAAACTCTGCTTTTTCTTCATTTCAGTCACCCCCTCCCTCCTCCTGCGGCAAAGGAGCACACTGCTCAGTCAAAATTTCAAAGCCTTCTCTGCCATTCCTATAAATCTTTCTACGGTACGGCCCTGAAGCCACTTTTTCGCCCACTTGTCAGAGTTGCCGTTGGAAGTTCATCTATCTATTTTTCACAAGCTCGCCAGTGTTCCATTCGCCGCCGTCGTAGCAGTTTCACCTCTCGGCAGCGAACGGCGGACGCCGCTCCTTCACATCTCTCGGTACTGTCCGATTAATCTCACGGCGCCACTCGCGCAGATTCACAGTCAAAATACAGCTATATTGGTACGTATTTCTTCTGTTCAGTCGTCCTTTCATTTTACTTTCACAGAATTTGTCAATTTTACTTATATTTTGCTCGGATTAAATAGTGTTCATAATCAGATGAAATGAGAATGACAAGGTTAAATATTGTGCCCTTTGGATAGACGCCTACATTACATTCCTTTTCTTTATTTATTTTTTTTCTTTCTTTAGCTATGAATGATGTATACTTTCCCCCAGGGAAAAGTGTAGATGACAAGGTTGGTGAAGAGTTTTTATGGATGCAGAACCAGACGACATTACCGGGCTGTTCCCAATCCGGCCTCCAAAGAATTTGAAATCATCCAGTTTTGCAATTCAGGCCATATCTCCAAAGCCCTTAAGCTCCTCAGCTCTCTGGACCTGACAGACATCATAAATGTGAAACCAGTCCTGTATGCTACCCTTGTACAAGGGTGTGCGAAAACTGGCTCTTTCACCGTTGGTCTCCAGTTGCAGGCCCGTGTGATCAAGGCAGGCCTTGACACTGACCGGTTTGTTGGCAACAACCTCCTTTCTCTCTATTTCAAGCTTGGAAGAAATTTCTCTGAAACCAGACGCCTTTTTGATGGGTTAGTCTACAAGGATGTTGTTTCTTGGTCATCAATCATATCAGGTTATATTAGGGCGGGCAAGCCTCACCTTTCGCTTGTGTTGTATGAGGAAATGGTGGATTTTGGGGTTGAGCCAAATGCATTTACTTTATCTACTGCGATCAAGGCTTGTTCGGAGCTCCGGGAGTTGAGACTTGGGCAGTGCTTCCATGGGTCTGTGATTACACGTGGCTTTTATGATAATTATGTTATATTTAGTGGATTGATTGATATGTATGGGAAGAATTACAAACCGGGTGATGCACTGAAGTTGTTCGATGAAATTCCCATTCTTGATGATATTTGTTGGACCTCAATGATTTCAGCCCTTACTAAAAATGATTTGTTTAGGGAAGCTTTAGAAATCTTCCACTCAGAGCACAGGAAACAGAAGCTGCTTCCAGGTACCCATACATTTGGAAGTGTTTTGACTGCTGTGGGAAATTTAGGTATGTTGAAAGAAGGAAAACAAGTGCACGCAAAGGTTCTTGCTCATGGGATATGTGGTGATGTTTATGTTAATAGCTGTTTAGTGGATATGTATGCCAAATGTGGGCTTATGAACGAGTCTCACCGGGTTTTTGACAGCATGGATAAGAGGAATTCAGTTTCTTGGTGTGCCTTGCTAACCGGGTATTGCCACCAAGGTGAGTATGATAAAGTTATTGACTTATTTAAGATGATGGATGAGGTTGAGCTTCATGCTTTTGGAACTGTAATCCGTGCCTGTTCAGGATTGGCTGCTTTGAAACTAGGGAAGGAAGTTCATTGCCAGTTCTTAAGGCGAGGTGGATTCATGGACATTGTAGTCGAATCTGCACTAGTTGATCTTTATGCAAAATGTGGATGTTTTGGTGCTGCACATAACGTATTCACAAGAATGGATGTTAGGAATGTGGTTTCTTGGAACTCCATGATATCTGGGTTTGCACAGAATGGCAGAGGAGAGGAAGCTATTAAAACTTTTAACAATATGATTGGGGAAGGGTTCAAGCCCGATTATATCACTTTCGTTTCTGTTCTTTCTGCTTGTAGTCATAGTGGATTTGTGGACATGGGACGCAAGTATTTCTGTTCTATGATGAATGATTATGGGATTAAAGCCAGGCTTGAGCATTATGGCTGCATGATTGATCTTCTATGTCGTGCCGGGGAACTAGAAGAAGCAGAGTGTTTGATTAACAGGTCAGAGTTCAAAAGTGATCCATCTCTTTGGATTTGCCTGCTTGGAGCTTGTAGCAGTACCACAGATCCAATTGTCGCAGAGAGAATATCAAAGAGAACAATTGAATTGAAGCCCGATTACCATATGAGTTATGTGTATCTGGGTAATGTGTACAAAGCAACTGGACGGTGGGACGATGCTCTCAAGATTCGGCGTAAGATGCAACAGAAAAGGGTGATAAAGGTTCCTGGAAAGAGTTGGGTTGAGTCTAACGAAAACCTAGGCCACTTCCCTTACTATCGTTCAGAGCAAAATAACCCAGAACTTCTAAACTCAAAGGCCTAGAACCGGTATAGTGTTTGTTTGTTTGTGTTTGTAATTTCAAGCCACTTTTATTAAAAAAATTTGGTTTTTCTATTCGCACGCTCAAAATGGATTCTTGCTAAGACATATATTATGAAGCATGCTATGTAAAAACCAGTGAGGTTATTTCCATTTTTGAAAAGGGTTAGCAAAATGTAATTCATGGATTCTGAAAGAGTGTGGTTTAGCATTCATTTACTAACTTACCCCAAGTGTTGATGACTGTCTAGTAACGTAGTCTACTGACTATCTGCTATACCAGTATCATTTAAGTACAATATTACTATGCATTTCTGTTACATCACCCACAGAATATTGATTACTGAGAGCATTGTCCCATCATCCAATTATTTTGTACACATTAACCACCTGCATATGCTCCCTCCATCCCGCAAAAGTGTTCCATGTTTGACTTGACACGGAGATTAAGGAAAGTGAAATTGTGTGGCTGAAAGTGGTGCAAAGGAGATAGTAATAATATGAGCCACAAAAACTTTTCAAAAAATGGAAATAGAACCCTTTTTTTAGGACAGGCTAAAAGAAATTATAGAACGTTTTTGTTGGACGGAGCGAGTACATAACTCGTATTTAGCTCCAAGGTGAAATACGAAGACCTGAAGAAGTTCTGCAGTGAAGTTGGTGGGTTTGTCGCCATTCAAATACTAATTATTAACATACAAGATTCAGTGGAAATTCAAGAGTATCATTCATGTTCTCTCACACCCCTCCCTCCTTTTTCCGAGCACATCTCAACTCTTAAAAGGGAGAGAAGAAAATACAGTTGGTTATATTATGATACATTGCATGTAGATGTTACTCATTTTGTTTGGTTCTGTACTCACAAGAACAAATACAGTTTCTGCATGGATATGGGAGACAAGACATGTGAATGTTTTTATTTCATTACATTTTGCACCAGAGTAGCTTAGGTTTTTCAATGCTTACTTTGAGTTGTGAAAGAAGCACATATAATTTTGTTGAAGAGTCTTTCTTTGAGTCAATGCTAGCCATGAGCTGTTTTTTATAGGGATAAGTTTGGTAAAACTCTATGAAATGGAGTATATCGTAATCAAATGCATTCCATGCAATGTAAATTTCCACGGAGGTTTAATTTGGTACACCATAACAACATGTAGTGTAATCAAATACTCCGTCCGTCCCAAAACTAAAGTCCCGTTTGGGTTACGATGATTGATTGAATTGATTTTAACAATGATGTAATATTTAAAATACGAATTATACTCCCTTCGTCCCAAATTAATACTCCTAGTTTGACTTTGCACGGAGTTAAAGAAAAGTGAAATTGTGTGGTTGAAAGTGGTGCTGCAGAGAGAGAAAAAAGGTGAGCCACGAAAAGCTTTCCAAAAAAGGAAAGGGGAAGATTAATTTCGGACAGTCCAAAAAGGAAATAAGGAGGATTAATTTGGAACAGAGGGAGTATTGTGTGTGTTTTATAGTGCATTACCATTATCATCTTTTGCCTTTGTGATGTCTGTTTGAGGCCCTTTTTAAAAACAGTATTGTGTGTGTGTTTCATTGTTTTGCGATGATGGCTGTGTATGGTTTCTATATATGTACGGTTTGCAGGCTTGACATTCCACAGTTTTTAATTTTTCTAAGTGTACACTTTTAAGGGACATGATATGTGTTTTTTTGGTGATGATGCATATCTTGCTGCAGCTCTGGCAAGGAGCAAGCAAACAGTGCATGGGAAGAATCTTAGCATTTTGAAGCCAGATCCTCAACAATCAGCAGAAGAGTGGAAAATGAATGCCACCAAAGTGTGGTTTGTTGATAGTTAACCTAATTTCAACTGCTTTCTCTATACATTAAAAAATGTTGTCCGGGATATGACACATCTATAATTTTTTGATCTTGTAACAGAGTTTCGATTCAACAATGTACCAATGGATGTAGAGTTTCAGTTAAGCTAAGCTTGGAAAGCAAAAATGGTAGTGGAAGGAGAAAATATCATACAAAGGGAAAAAGTGTACGTTCCTTAGGAAATAAAATGGAAAATAAAATTTTAGATTTTGTGGCTTTTATTGTAACATAAATAAATAAATAAACAAATTTGGGAAAAACAACAAACAACAACCCAGTTAAATCCCACAAGAGTAGGGTCTGGGGAGGGTGTGTGTACGCAGACCTTACCCCTACTCGAAAGTAGAGAGGCTGTTTCCAAAGAGACCCCCAGCTCAACGTCGAAAGTTGCATTGCTTGACTAACTGCTACTTCATTAATTAAAGAAGCGCGGGATATCTAAAATTGATTGGTTGGGTTTGAACTTTTTTGTTTTAAAATAAGGGGAGATGGAGACCGAAAAGCAGTAAGACTGATGTGTTTAGGCAAGATTTGAGACTTTGACAGCTAACCGAGGACTTGATCTGAAATATGGCCATTTGGAGGTCAATCTTTAGAGTTGTAGGCAAAGCACCTCATGGTGCGCCTAGGGCTGGTTTGTCAGTTGGTTAGAGTAGGGTGGTTGTTTTAGTTCCTTCTCTTTGTTTGTCCTTAGGTGCCGTCTTTTACTTTTCTTCTGTCTCTCTAATTTTGTCTTGCTTTGCATCCATCCCTTGTACTCTAATGCCTTCCTTTACTGCCCTTACCCACTGGTTTCTCTAACAAGTTTTGGGCTTGTTTTCTAAGCTGGAGGTCTTGCAGAGGCAACCTCTCTACCCCTGTTGGGTAGGGTAAGGTCAGCATGCATCAACTTCAGCCAGACCCCACTAGTGGGATTTACTGGGCTGTTGTTGATTTTGGAGTTGAAGTAGATGTTGTCCTTGTCACCTTGTGTTTTACTTTTGTTCTCTTGTTTAGGGGTTGGATTTTGCAAGACCTTACAAGATAATGCCAACAAAAAATGATGCACATTGGTATTCAGGTACGTGGTTTTTTCGGCGCTGACAATTTTTGTGCTTATTGAAACAACAACAACAACAACAACCCAGTATGATCCCACATTTGTGCTTATTGAAAACCAAACAAAATTGTTTTTCGAGATCAACCACCATCCATGTTGTACAAACATATAACTTCAAAATCAGTTTTAAATTTCAAGACTATAATGCAATTAACGACTAACAAAACACATGCAAGGCATTCGAGATTCATCAACTGACTTTATAAAATGTGTTCACTTTGGACTATTATTATTCTTTGAGAAGTTGAATATTCGTTCTTCTTTTCTCAGTCCACTCATCCTCATTATTGCTCACCATGTTTCTGTACATTGATTTAACATGAATTGTAATACCAGTTTATTTGTTTATCTGACATAAATATGTATTTCTCCAGGCAGACCGAAAGAGAAGAAACCGTCCGAAGCAAAATATAATAGAGTGATGGTTTCTTTCTGGCTAGTTCAAATTTCTCTAAAAGGAAGCAATCTAGGAGATCATTCGAGTTGGATCTTGCCATTTCATCCAACGGTGAGTTGTAGACAATGGTTTTTCTATGTTGGCAATTCATGGTAGTTGTCCATCTAGTTCTGGCATTAAATTTCGGATGCCAAAAAAAGAAGGAAAGCAACTAAAAAGAAGAAGAAGTGAGTTTTGCCATTTCTTAGTTTGTAACTCATGAATTGTGTTATTCATGAGTTGACTAGTTTTGTTTGTTTGGAAAGTACTAGAGGGACCCCACTTGTATATACCAAGGCAAAAACAGATGCACAGATAAGTTTTTGCTTCGGTGTACACTTGGAAATTTTGGCATACACCAAGTGGAGTACCCTAGCAAAACCCTTGTTATTTTTACATCCCTAGCATTGGATACACGCCCATTTCTGGGAAGTTCAATGCTCAACTCGTTCTACGTGCTCTATGCTCCCATAGCGCCTAGTGCAGATTGTAGAATAGACCTTTTGACATAAGTTAATTTATTACGAGTAAAAAGTGAGTAATTTAAATAAATTAAGATTATAAAAATATGTGTAATTTGAAAAGTCTGAATTCTTAGTTGAATTTTAGATATATGCCGAGTATTCTCTTCTTTGCTAAATAGTTTTTTCTCTTACTTTGGATTTGATCATATTTTAATAACAATAAATATTAAGAACAAGTTAAAGGAAACAAACTCTAACTATCTTGGAACTTGACTTTGCATAGTTTTAAATCTTAACAAGCTAAGGATTATTTTGGTTACAGACAAGAAAATAAAATGAGTAACAAAATGTAAAAAAGAATTAAACAAAATATGATATACATATACTATGACATAACATGCATATGAGATAACCACATTAAGAAATATTCCTTCTGTCCGTAAAAGAATGTCACATTTGACATTTTTGATCAAACTATGACACCCTTTAACTATAAATTATAGAAAATGTATATTTAGTTATAATGTAAATTTAGAAAAATTAGATTTATTTTAATATAGTTTTGAAATATCAAATTTTTATACGTAAAAATTAATTATTTTAAATTATATTTATTTTATGTTTAAAAGGTGTCACAGTTTAACCAAAAAAGTTAAACTATGACAATCTTTTAGGGATGGGGGTATATGGTTTTATCTGAAAATAGGAAAAATATAAAGCCAGCTCTATAATAGAGTATAAAGGTTCGTGTACAGCTAGAGAATTTCGAAACTAACTTATGTAATACAAAAAAGAAAATAAATTATGACACAAGCATCAAAGATTTTGTGGTATAACGGCATCATGATGATTCTTTAATACGAGAGGTTACATGTTAAAACCTCATTAACGGCAGAAGTATAAGAATTATCCCACATAAGAGTAAAATATACGGAGTAGTATTTATTCTCAAAATAAGAGTTGCATGGTTTTATTTCAAAATATAATTTTTCAGTGTGATATTAGTATAGTGACATCCCATTATATTTTTCATGTACTTTAATCTTATTTACAGGATGAAAATATGAAGTCCATATTTTGATATTTTATCCATATTTTACTCCTAGTTTAGTTTTTTCCAAAAAAAAAATTTATGTATAAATACTACCCCGTACATTAGACCATGTGAAACACCTCCGTCACACCCCGGGTGTTGTCATGGTCACGACGTGGGGGGGGGGGGGGGGNTTAACACCCCATAACACATGGTCTTACAATTATATTCTTTTTTTATGTATTTAAATTTAGTAGATTTAATAAGTAAATTTTAAAAAATCTAATTGAAAAAATTGATCTTAAGTCCATGTTCTCTTCAGCTAATTTTTTACTTATTACTTATTTTTATTGGAATCAAATTAGACTAGACTAGATCAGGTCAGAAATAGCTTTAAATCTTCAAAACTTATTATAGTGACACAGTTAAAAGATGCCTCTAAGAGCATCTACAATGGAAAGTGTAAAAATAGGTAGGCTATATTTAGTTTTACACTATCAATAGTGTTTTACACATCCACTTTTTTATATCGACTCCAACCATATCTTCTATATAATACACTTTTATTTTATTTTAATATTTTAAGTTATTTAATTGTGATAATATATATAGTTTTAAAAATTCGGATGACACATATTTTTTAAGCTATGGTTATAGAGTATTAAGAAACAAGAAATAAAAATTTTAGTAAAAAAAGTAAAAAAAAAAGGCCTACTACAACATTTTAGTAAATTTTTTTTTATAAAAGTAATTGAAAGAGTAATAATAATTTACTAATAGCTAGATATTTTAAATAAATTATATTGGATAAGAAGAATTAACAAAATTAATCATGCATTATTTTAGTAATAAATTTTTTACAAGAGGTAAATGGGAGAGTGTATATATAGAAGTTGAGAATTGTAATTTGGACTATAGTGCATTATTTACCCTATCCATTGGAGGGGTCAAAATGTATACTACGTATATTGTAGTGTATAAAGTGTATATTTAACCCTACACACTTTTTACCTACCCTCTCTATTGGAGATGCATCAAATCTCCAATTAAAGTGTAGTGCTTCAAATACACCTCAAATTGGGGTTTTTTCCGGTTCTGCTACACCTAATTAACCTATCCGAGTCCCTGTTGTCCGTCCAAATGCCATACAATTGAGACCTTGCAAAAGAGTGTAGCAGCGGCCAGAGAGAATGGCCACCGCCACATTCCGGTTGCCGACGGCGTCATTGCTTCCGCGCTCTCATTCCTCTTCTGCTCCTCTCAAGCAGCGACGTAGTTCTAGAGCCGTGTGCTCAGTCAGCCGTAGAAGCAGTGCCGAAATCCCCTTCCCTCCGGTCAACCCTGGAGACCCCTTCCTGATGAAGCTGGCTTCTGCCGTTGCTAGAAACCCGGAAGCCGTCCTTAATCGGACTGTGAACTCTGATGTGCCTCCGTATTTGGACATCTACGACTCCCCTAAACTCATGGCCACTCCTGCGCAGGTTCGGAAATGTAAATTTTTTGAATTCCTGTCTCTTTATACTCCCTCATTCCCAAAATTAAGCCCTCACTTTGACTTGCATAAAAAAATACATTGAGCTATTCAATCTGTAATTATGAATATGTTTAATTAGATACTTTTTGAAAATGTAGCTATGAAATATCAATTGTACTTGCATTGAAGACATTAGATGCCATACTTATAGTAATTTAAATGTTTGTTGGAAGGGAAGGGATGGAAATGAAGGGTGTGGACACTCGGTTCCTCACACTTCTTCCCGCCAACCAAACACACTGAAAGTAAAAGATTTTTCAGGAATTTGAATGAAATGGGAATGTATCACTTTAATTGTCATGGTATTTGCATTTTGAAAAATATGTGCAAATGTTTGTTTTACTGGAAGTTAATTTGTCTCTCACTGGAAATGGGTTGAAGCTTTTTTCGCTGCCCGTGTTGTGGTTTGATGCATCATATTTATTACTTGATTCCTTCTATCATATGCATCCTTTTAATGGTTGTGTAGTACTTTTGTTTTAGTAGCGTGCTTATCATTTATTCACAATTCAACGTGTCACACTAATTGAAGATTTTTGTTTTGTTTAAAGTAGGTGGAGAGGTCAGGATCATACAGAAATTCTAGGTCACGTGAACCTCCTCCAGATTTACCATCATTGTTGCTCGAGGGTAGAATAGTATATATTGGGATGCCAGTGAGTTTTCTATTATTCCATGATTTAAGTAATCTACTCTAGGACCATTTCTTAACAATAATGACCTCCCATTATAAGATGCATGTATCTGTGATGCTCGAGAGTACTCTAAGACTATGTTTACTTATTGTGTAATATATTGACAATCCTAAGAACCTCTACTTTTATAGGGGTAAGATTGCCTACATCATGACCCCCTAAACCACAAGAGGGTACAAATTGTATTGGGTTTGTTGTTCTAATAAGAAATTAGTGAAATAGGTATTTTTGTCTCTAGTGAACTTACTTTCTAATGGATACTCTGACATGATACCATTCATAATCACCATAGTTTTTAGAACCAAACCAGTTATCAAATTGGTCACGACTCTGGTTCAATGGTTGAACTAGTGATTCAAACATATTTGAAAAATTATTTTTACAAATATACTCCTTCCTTCCCATTGAATTTTTTATAGGTAAGATTTCATGGAGTTTTATGCAAATGTAAGAATGTTCTTTACTTTCCATATTTTCCCTTCACCGTGTAATTCATAGTTGTGAAAAGCGCGCCTCAGGCGCGCATCGTGTGAGGCACAAGGCTCTGCGCATTCTTCGTGGTGATGCGGGTGATGTTTGTTATGCGAGCGCATAGATGTTCATCAGCGTAATAAGTGATGCGACTGGATGCGATAAAATGCGCGCATCGCAAACATGGATAAAAAAAATTTTTATTTATAATTTTTTTAGGGTTGACTCACCCAAAGCTTTCACTTCTCTCCGTGTTTCTTTCCGCGGCTTCGTTTCTTTTGCCACTTTATCGCTAGGGCTTCTTCTCTCTGGTTCGACTTTGCTTCCTCCCCTATTGATTTTGCTTCTGCTCTCTTTGGATTCTCTATTTCCTTGCTTCATATTCTGTTTCTTTTATATTTTTTTCATTGTTTTAATTGTGAGGCTTCCCCTTTTTTCCCTCTCTTTTGCTTTGTTTCTTCATGTTCATCGGCTCTATTTGGAATTTGCTGCCGGCACGTTTCAACTTAGTAAATGGGTTCTTTAATTTTTTTAAATCATGAGGCATCCTCTTTTTTGTTTATCACTTAATTTTGTTTCTTTCCGTTCATATACATTATGTATGTATGTATGTATGTATGTATGTATGTATGTATGTATGTATGCATGCATGCATGCATGCATGCATGCATGTGCATGCATGCATGTATGCTAATTTACTAAATTTAGAGCTACTATGCTACTACTCCATAACTTGTGCCTCATGTTCGTGATGCACGCGCACTAATGGCGCATCCCGCATCGAGGCTCTAGACCCCCTTGGTGCATCGGTGCACATCGCTCCTTAAATAACTATGGTATAATTATTAAAATATGAGGTGAAATTGGAGTGGGATATTAGAAATGATGTGAAAAGTGTCCAGAAGGTAAATAGGCTTTATAACCTCAGTGTTGCTAAAATCGGAAGTGTAAAGAACGTAATGGGACAACTAAAAACAAAAAGCGTATAGAATCATCCAAAGGGACGGAAGGAATACATAACACACACACACATATATATAGACACACATTCTCCATCTCAATTTGAACTGTCTGTTTCGGTTTACGATGTTTGGTTGAAGTTATTTTCAATAAAGTTTATTTGAGAATTTCAGCAGAATTAAAGAATAAAATTTACATATTAAAAAATTACATCAAAAGCTCTACAAAACAAGATATGACATGATTATATTTTTTTTTATCAAATGAGTCACAAAAATAGGGGAAAAAGTGAATGAAGTTTGACCCTGTGAATGGTAAAACAGAAATGTTCTTTGTATTAGTGTATGTTAGAGTATAAAAACTTTTCTTGAAATGTTCTTTGTATTAGTATATGTTAGAGTATAAAAACCCTTACCTGGGCCACAACCACAAGCATGACATTTTTGTTGACTTGGTTCTTTGACCTGGTATCAGAGCCTTGTTGACTAACAGGTTCTTTGACCTTGGTTCTTTCACATGCTAGACTCGAAGCGGCTTGGCCTCCACATGAGGGGGCGTGCTAGAGTATAAAAACCCCTTCCGAGGCTACGACCACAAACTTGAGCTGTTGGTTGGGCTGGTTCCTTGATAGTATCAATTATACTCCCTTCGTCCTGGTGTCTTTGTCCAATATTCCTTTTTAGACCGTCCCAGTGTGTATTCGTCCACTTTCTATTTTGGGTTGAGTATTATGTCATATGACCTACTTGCCCCTAACGGTAAATTTCAACTTATCCAACCAAAACTCCAAAACAGATAGAGCCAATCTCTCTTTTCTTCTTAGGCGAGCAACATCCTTCAGTGAGCACAGGTTTGGTGACAACAGTGATCCTTTCTGTATGAGGCGGCAACAGTATTCTTGTGCACAAAAAGATCTCTTTTCTGATGATGGTGGTTCTCCGGCAATGACATCATTCTTCTATAGTGATGGTGTTCTCTCTCTTACATTCTGGTGACGGATCTGCTGGATTCAATGAAGACGACACTAGATCTGAGGTTTATTTGTTGCTCACAAATTTCTTGTTCGGTTCAAGTTGGAAATGTCTAATTTTTTTGTACTCCGTAACCGGTCATCGGAGCACATGTGGGCGGCAGCTTCACGAATTCAAGATTGGAAGATAAGGTTCTGTAAGGACTGAGGAGGAGTAAAGCTCTAGAGTAGATGAGGTGGAGCAGAAAAGGTTTTGTACGGATGTGGAAGGGAATTTAGGTCATTTCTTCTACATAATTTCTTCTCTTTTATTTATGTGCCAAAAGGAAAGTGGTCATAAAGGAGGGAGTATTTAAGGTTAAGGGTTTAAATCTTAGCTATAATATTTTTTATTTCAAATTTTTATTAAAAGAAGAATTAGTTTTAAAATATTCACTCGTTTAATAACATCGTATTAGTATTACACTATTTTGAACAAGTAAACAACATGTCAACATGAAGCATTCTAGCTTAGTTGGTAAACATCTTAACATTATATCTCAGAGGTCTATAGTTTGAATCCTATGGGAGACCTTATTTTGGCCAATTTCTACAAGGAAAAAAACTTGTTCAACCGGTTTGGATGGCCAGTTCTAACCATTTCACCCCGGTTCAAATCTGTTTGAAGTTGAAAAGCTGTCCAATCCAATCTGGTCTGGTTTTGAAAACTATGATAATCACTGTTTAATACTAGGGGTTCTGCATAGGAAATTGGAAGAAGAGTAATAAAGTTGGATCTCGGAATGTGTAATAATAGGGAGGATGTATAGGGAAAATTTGTCCTTTCAATTAGAATTGGTTTCATTTTTAAAATAATGGGAACCTTATGTTGGGACACCCCAAAAAAGGAAAATGAGCAGCTATTTTGGGACAGAGGGAGTGAATTATGCGGCTCAAATTTTTTTTACAAGTTCAATATCAACCACACAATTTCAGTTTTCTTGAATTTGTGTGCAACTTTCTCATTTCACAAAATAGTTGGACATAGTGTAGTTAACAACAGGGACACGTGAATACATTTTAACTTTTCTTTTGATAATTCTTATGTGTATCAACGTAGTCTTTTTTATGTATCAATTAATATTGGCTGATGAGTGTTAAATGTCAATGTCTTTTCAGTTGGTGTCTGCAGTCACAGAGCTTGTACTGGCACAGTTGATGTACCTGCAATATATGGACCCTGAGCAGCCAATTTATCTTTACATCAACTCTACCGGGACAATCCGCGATGATGGAGAGATCGTGAGTTTTCCATGTCCCATTATTCCCATATTCCTTGAAAGTCGACACTTCATGCAACGTATTACAATTCCATTTGAACACTTCTGCCATGACTATGTGGTTCATGCATAGTTATAGTTAGTCTTTCCAACTGGTGTTAATGACTTAATGGCTACACATACCATATATGGCTTTAAAACATACTTCCTGACTTCTTCCTGTTTTGTGGAGTAAATTCAAGAAATGGCCGTTTGTAATTGGAGGTTTTTCATGTCTTGTCTACTCCACGAACAAATACTCCTTGTGTTCTTGCTTACGAGCATTTGATAACACTTACGCAGAAGCCATTTAACATTTTGTTTGTTGACTGTTGAATAAAATAAAAAATTACAACGAAAGTCCTTTGTACACGAAATTTATTCTACATTTAGTCTTCCAATAAAAAATTAAAAATTAAAAATATTTTATATAAAGTATTTATAAAATTATAAATGCAAATAAAATATACAAGTATTATTTTATATGAAGTACTAATTTTGTTATTGTTTGAATATATTGTTATTATTCTTTTATAAAACCTTTTGAGTTACCCTTTTTCAATAAAAATATTTTATATAGTCTTAACAATTTTTTAAAAATAATTAACTACTAAGTTTTACTATATTCTCAAAACATATTATAAATAAAATGTGAACACATAAGGAATTTTGGGTAAATCAGATTTACATTTGGCACTACAAAGAAATCAAAAACAAATTTAAGAGAACCAAGGCTCACTCACATTGAAAAGTGGGGAACATCAAATGTGTTAAACCTTTATTAATACTTCTTCCATTTCTAAAAAATGTTTAACAGAAAAGGTAGTATCAAATTAAATAATTTTTGTATTTATTAGCAATTCAATTTTTATTTAATTGACTATTAAAGATTGTCAAAGAAGTCAATTTGGACGAATACACAGAACAGGTAGTATTACCTATTATTAATGGATTAATAGATCCTTTTTAGCCGTTTAGTCCATTCATTATAATCCGAATACATATTTTTCCTATCTATTTATTTTTCCATCTTTAGATTGACTTGGCATTGGTTAAGTCCACATGTAATGCACAAATTCTTATATTTAATTGTTCACACAATCACACATATCATGTTTATTTTCTTTCATTTATAAAGGTTGCTTTGGAATATGAAGGTTTTGCAATTTATGATGCTATGATGCAAATTAAAAACAAGTAAGTGGCATCTGCAATTCTGTACCATCTAATTATAATTCCAGGAATAATGTTTCATGCATGTTTCACAACTTTGATATAGTTCTCCTCTTAATGGACTACCTTGAGATGCTATTAGGGCCAAGCAAAATCCAGTCTAGGCTGAACTTGGAGCAATTGTATACTAGTTTGGTCATTGTTCCAAGCTTTTAAAGAATTTTGACCCCGTACAGCTGTACGGTCCAGATTTGGAATATTCCGGTCTGGACTAGTATGGACCATAATTTAAACATTTTATTGCCTTCTATGTACTTTTATTTTTTTATCTAACATATTTTTGGTGCTATACTTACTTTAAACGGAAACTTTTTCTTTAACTTTGTTTATATATTTATATAAGTATTTTTTCATTTCAAATTTTATAAGTTAAGAGCTACAAAAGCCAACATTAAATTTCAAATTACAAAATTAAAAAATACATTTCCAATCAAGTCCAGTCCTTCAAGGCGTGGAATATACGCATTCAGTCTTAGATTATACTTATATCAGCTCTGTCTTCAGTCCTACTTTTTGGTGATTCCAATTCCTTTCTAAACCAATTTGGGCTGGTCCTTGTCTGATCATGGAATGGTGCTCAGCCCTTTTCTTATACCTGACTTTTGCTTCTTTCTTATATACTCGCTCCATCCTGAAATTGAGTTCCCATTTTAATTTTTGGGTCATCTCACAATAAAGTTCCCATTTCTTTATGAGGAAAGAAAAGTGGTTCATATTAAAATTTTCACCTCTCTTAATTTCCGTGCAAAAAGAAAATGAAAATTTTTATTTGCTACGTATGTGTGCGGGGGGTGGGGGTGAAGGAGTGATTAAAGAAAAAAATCATTTTTTCTTGGTATTGCAAACAACCATTAAGCAGCAACTGCAATGGTTTTCTCATATCATGTTTACTAGGATTCATGAGTGGTTAGTTTTCATGCCCATGTTGTTATGATTGTTTCTGAAAAAGCAGCTATGGCACCACCATGGAAGATTGGAAGAATGATTTCCATCCGCCATGGCAGTGCTATACTCCACCGGCCATTGATTATTATGTTTATATTTTTGAGGATTGCAGTCAATTTTCATTATCTTTTTTTTAAAACTTTTGTAAACTGTATCTTACAAGTTGCTCTTTTTTTTTGATTTTTTTCTGTATCATTGTGTAAATCATTTAAGAGATTTCAATATTATTCGTTTTGATGTCTTCCTAGATCCTACCTCTTTGATATGCAGATTCATACTGTTGGAGTTGGTGCTGCCATAGGCCAGGCCTGCCTCTTGCTTGCTGCTGGAACTAAAGGGAAAAGGTTTATGCTGCCACATGCAAAAGGCATACTCTCTTTCTGAAGTTATGGCTCTGTATTTTCCATTGCCCATGATTTAAGGTGTTTCAATAATGATTATTTAATGTTTTGTGCCAGCTATGATTCAACAGCCTCGTGTACCTTCAACTGGGTTGCTGCCTGCTAGTGATGTTATAATTCGTGCTAGAGAGGTTAGTTTAACTCCTATGTTTACATTCTCACGAGGTAGGCCTTGTTCTTTTGGTTTGGATAAATAGAGTTGGATCTGGATAAAGTTCAAAGGATTTTTGGAAGACACTGGAAAGAACTTTAATAAGTTAGGGGTTGAATAAAAACACTATTAATTTTTATTTTCAGTTTAAAATAACTAATAGTAATATTTTGAATTCAACAATATTAAATAAAAATGATCGTTTAAAAGTAAAATGTTTTATTTTATTGACTAAAAAATGTTTCTCCTTTAAATAATGCGGAGTACTCCTTTAAAATGTATTGACTTTCCACTTTTACCCCTCTTTCTTTTCGTGTCAATGTCCATGCGCTGTGTGTCTCTTAATCTTTTCTAACCAACTCATCTCTTATTCTTCAACAACTTCAAAATCATTTTTTTTCAACAAGTTCAAAATCAAAATCAAATTACAAGATGAAATCAAAATTTAAAACAAAATCAACATCATATCTATTCATACTCAAGAAAATCAAATTTAGATTGTGATTAATAGAAGAGGGCGATAGGCTAATGAAGAAATCAAAAATGAAATCTGGAATTTTTACTCAATCGCCACCGTCCCTCTTTGTCTCCCACCATTGCCGACCTTTTTTGTCTACTGCTGCCTCCCTTTTCTGGCAAACTGTTGACCCACAATTGCATTCCGTCATAGAGGAGGAAAATCCTTTGCGATGGAATTCGGAGAGAAGATGGATGGTGGTTGGAAAAAGAAGATGGGGTGGGAATGTGATGCAGAAGAAGAAAACAGAGAATGGGGTTGGGGTAGAAGAAGAGGAAGAGGAAGAAGAAAGAGGAGAGGAGAGAGTTGGGGGGGGGGGGGCTGGGGTCTTATGGAAGAATGAAAGAAAGAAAAAAGAAAAAGCAGCGTGTGGGGGAGAGAAAAAGGAAGGGTAAAAGGGTAAGTTTAGGTGCTTTTTATTTCCATTTTAGGAAATGAGAAGAATCAAATGGGACGACCTGAAAAGGAAAGTGGGAAGAAAGATATGGACGGAGGGAGTAGAACACTATTCATAATAAAGTAACCAATGCTAACATTTTAAACAACATTATACAGTACAGATATTCTCAATAAGTATGGAGTATAAGTTAAAATTGTACTCCCTCTGTCCCAAATTAAGTTGCCGGTTCACGGGGTTTCCCTATTTTTCGTTACTCATTAGATAAAATAGTAGTCATGTCACGTCTTGTTTCGTAGATCTTTTGATGTAGTTTCTTAATATGTAAAGTTTTTTAATTTCCGCTCCAATTCTCATTTGCAATGAAAATAACTTCAGTCAAACATCGTAAACCAAAAAAGATGATTTAAATTTGGATGAAAGGAGTAATATTAAGGTAATATACATTATGCTGTTGTTGTAAATTTAAAAGAATACTTTTAAGATGGAAGTAAATTAAAATAGTAGGGCTAATATTAATAACAACGATTACAACAATATTTTGTTTATATGAATTTCCACACCACATTCTGTTTTTTTGAGATATTTTCACTTAATTTGAATTTTGGGACATAGTTTTGAAATAAACTTTAACACATTTTTCTTTCTTTTGTCTAATTTTTTTAGTTAATTTTAATTTCCAGATAAAAACAAACCAACTTAATGATAAGAATTGGAAGATATTGAAAGAAACTGGAAAAGGTTGGAATGAGTGGGAAGAGGCTGGGAGTTGAAAGTTTAGAATTCCAACTCAAAAGAACATGACCTTACAAAGAAATTACTTCATCATGTATCAACAGTAATAAGTGGCAATGAGTTGAGGATTTTGAAGTAGTGTATTATACACAGAAACCATTTTCATCCGAAAAGTTTTCCTTGGAAATTTGGTCTCTGCTGTGGAGTGGAAAAAATCCTTTTTGTGTTTAGACTTGAGAAACCAGTTTTCCTCCTCCTTGGATAGATAGGGTTTGCAATAGAATTTTGTAGGACATGAATGTTGGCTGGCCTACAAAATGTTTTATGGAAGTTTACCAAAAACTAGAAAATGTAATTGAAACTGGAAAGTTTATGAGATACATAGTAATTATTACTGGGGTTATGTTCTTTTCTTCTCTAGGCTCTGATTAATCATATTTCTCTTAGGCATTACTACAAAGAGATCTCCTTGTCGAACTTTTGGCCAAGCACACTGGAAATGTAAGTATGAACTTGCGGGCTTCTTTTAGAAGTACTCCGTATTTAACTATTTACTCCGTATTTGTTTGCAATTTATAAAACCAATAATGTTCATGTCAATCTGTATGTATCTCACCAGCCAGTAGAGGTTGTGGCTAATAAGATGAAAAGATCATTTTACATGGATCCTACAAGAGCAATAGAATTTGGCGTTGCTGACAAGGTAAAGTTTCTCTGCTGTCTCATTTTAAACTCTTTTCTCTATTTCAGGAGCCATTACAAATACTGGTTCTAGCACATGTTTTTCTCAAGCAATTTCCAAGTGTCATTAATTTTCGACAACATAATTTTTGTTCTCTCTTTCCCAAACGATTTTCTTACATGAACAAAAACTACATTGTAATAGGGTCAATAGTACTCAAAAAATGATTTTCTTGTCTTTTTTGAAATAAATCCTGTTTTTTCACCTTTTTTACCAGAAAACTTATTTAAAAAAACAATGTGAGAATATAACAAAACGAAGTCTAGTTATTTAAAAAATGGTATTTGCAAGCTAATATCCTTTTTGATTCAGATCGTTCGACGTGGTGAGGAGACTATTATATCCCCCTCAAAGGATTCGGAGAATAATCCTAGGTATTAGATCCGATGATGCTTATAAGTAATTCCAAGAAACAGTTAAATGGTAATTGCCATTTTTGTGTGTTTTTTCCATTGGCCATGTTTTCTTGCATGGTAGTGTAGATCTTAAGTACCCAAGTTTGTATTTGGTCATAGCTTTTGCTGGTATATGTATATTACAGTATTGTTAAGATGAGAACCATATTGCATGCCTTAGTTTGTACTCTCTATCTCTTCCTGTCCGGATTTAGTTCACTTTTTTATGTTTTGTTTTTGTTCATCTTGAATGAGTTGTGCACATATCATATTTCATATTCAATGAAGAAATTGTGTTCTCATATTTTAGATTATAATATTCCAATTTCCAAATGGTTATTGCATCAAAGTTTCTTGTTATATTGAAATCCTTGACCCTGAAAATGATATGGCCCTAATACTATGTTTGGTTCATAGAATTTATTAGAGAAAAGAAAAGAAAATGAAGCCGAAAATATTTTTTTTGTTTGGTTAGAGAGGAAAGGAAAGGAAATGTGGAAGGAAAAGAAAGTAAGAAGGCAAAATATATTAAGTGGAGGGAAAACTAAATTCCTCTCATTTTAGTGAGGAGAATGAGAGAAAATCATTTCTTTCTTTTCCTTCCAAATTTTTTGAACCAAACAAAGTGTACAAGTCAATTTAATCTCTTAAGCCAAAACATCTACGTGTAAGGCCATGTTCCCTTTAATTTATTTTTATTATTTATTACTCCTTCCGTTCCAAAAATATTTACACCTTTCAAAAAAATTGTGTCCCACAATCTCATACTCATTTCTATTAAAAAACCACTTTTACTCCTTACTTTTTCAAATCCTACCTATCACATCATATCTTTTTCTTAATAATCTACACATCACATTCTACTTTTACCCATCACATCAAGGGTATTTTTGGAAAGTCAACACAAAATTATCCCTCCCTTAATTTCTACTTTAATCAAAATGGGTAACACTTTATGGGACGGAGGGAGTATTTTTTATTGGAATCAGATCATAAATAATCAAATCAAAATTTGTTCCAATCAAAATCATCCAAATAACATGGTCTCAATGTGAAAGAGCGTATTTAAGTACTCGGAAGTCGGAAACAAACCTTAATTTGTTTCGAATGAGTGCTACAAGTTCCATTAATTAATTGCCATTAGTGGATGCCCACTAATGCTAATGCATTATTTGTCCCAAAAGTTAATTCATCTTTTCTTTTTTGGAATGTTTAAAAAATTACTTTTTCTATTTTCAAAATTATTTTTGAGTAATGCTTGAGTCACAAACAAACACAGAATCGTTCACAAACCTATTTGATATCGGTTTGGTTTCGGTCCGTGATGAAAAAAATTAATCCTATTTAAAAATATTATAAACGGTTCGGTACCATTACAGTCCGGTATAGTACCTAGTTCGGTTTTTTTGCCCACTTCCAATTTTTCTTTTAGTTTTTCATATTGATCCACTCTTTGCCATACTTTGGATTCTACCGTTGTTTTTAGGTCTTATGTTGTCATGGTCAAATTGTCAATGTTGGAAACTTATGCGCTCTTTTGTCTCTTGTTCCATAAAAAAAGATGAGTCTCATATCCGAGAGTCTCCTAAGACTGGACCAGACTGTCATTGAAAGAAAATAATTTAGACTTTGATCGTAGATTTGTAACAAAGAGTGAAGTCTACATGATATTTGAAATTTAATTTTTGTCTCGTGCATAAAATGCTTTCATTTTTTTAGCTTCATATTCCGATGTCTTAAAGTGAGTAACTCCACTTCGTTCTTGTTCGACGGTGCTTCATTCTACCGCTCTAGATTTCGCACGTTGCAATTTTATCTTGGGAAGAGGTCGTCCATGTTGCAGTGCGAGAGGTGGGCGATACTATCTTAAGGAAAGCTATGACGACTCTGCTTTCCTTAACCATCTGTTTCAAGTACTGTTCCGGCCATCACTGCCCGAAATGTGATGTTGCTCCGATGCTCTACATGCTTCAGCATATATTCATCTTTCGATCTCCGAAATCCAATTTTTTTATTTCCTTATTTATAAATCCAAACAGTTTATAAGTTCGGATCTCTTTTTTATTTTTCCACTTCTTACCGTACTTTTTTAAGAATATGCACACATTGCATCTTAGGTTTTTCCTCCTTTCATTTTACTGCAGCCGCACAACTAGCAATTGTAGACCCATAACCTTTTCTCTCTTTCGTATCCGCAGGACTTAGACAAGTCTGACCGCCCTTTCTCTCTCCTAAGTTCACAAATCTATTACATCTTTGTTATAAGTCTTTCGATTATTTACCAATACGTGACTTTTTTTAGTATTTGTATCAATTACATGTGCAATTGATGAAATCAATTATCAATATTTGTGTATTAGATGAAATTTGTCATTTGTTGGTGATTCTATATTTTACTTTTTTTAAGTGGAAATTCTTTCTTTTTCTTCGTATTACATTCTCACTTCTCAGTGGAATATGAATCAGTCTTCTCAATCTAATGTTCGGGGATTTCGTTTTGATTCGGTCATAAATCGATTGTTAGAGCATGTGTTACGGTGGCGTGAGGAGGACGTGACTTACTCCTTCACACCCCTTTCCCACGATGTCTTCCAAGTTTTGGGCGTGGCCCCTCACGCAGGGATGGCCATCGCTCCATTATCCCATTTTTTTTCTTTTTTTAATTTCAATCAAAATTTAATACACATTTAGTCAATATCATATTTTATTTTATCAAATAATTAATGAAATCATGTAAAAAAACAAAAGTTATCGAGAATAGAAAGAAAAAAATCCTACTCTATATAAAAAGAAAATAAAATGGTATATGTTGTTTCCCGCTTTTTCTTTGGCATGTTAAGACAAAACACTACAGGTGGCAATAATGAAACTCAATTATGGCTACCATCCCATCAATATAAAATTTGGGCATTCCATAGCATTTCATTCACCCGTTTCAATTCCGTCACCCTTGCCTTTCCTTCCTTACTTGCTTTCTATTGCTATAACTCATCATCAATTTATCTCTCAACCATTTTTCAGAATTTCTTGAGAGTTTCACAAATATACCATCAATGGCAGTTCCTGCACTATATTTAGCACCTCTTTGAATCCACATTTAGGCTGATTCACTTTGCATTCCAATTCTGTTTCCTCCGCATTTTTATTTCGAGGTATCTCCTTTGCATTTATTTGTCTGCATTTCACACCAACCAAATTTATGCAATGCCTGTTGCGGTGCAATCCCAAGCTATATTAACATTCCACAAAGACTGATTGTGTATTAACATTGCATGTTCTGAAAAAAGACTTTTCTTTTTGCATAGAATGGTTCAAATAAAAAAAACGATCTGAGCCGAATACCATTGGGAAGGATACGAAAGAACAAGGGTTCGTGGACGATGACGATATAAGGCAATCATTGTTCGACGAGTTTGATTGAACCAGTTCTTCAAAGAAGCTAAGTGGCGTGCTATGAATTTGGAAAAGATCAGAGATGCAGCACATACATGATAAGTTGTTTTGCGTGTCTATTGCTTATGCTCTTATCTATGTATTCATTGTATGAATGGTAGAGAATCATGTTTTTTTTGCCATGTTTGTATTATTACATACCCTTTTAACACTTGCATTGAACTTTTTAAATCTTATTCGGTACTTTTCTGCTTGATCTATAAATATCATTAATATTCTTGCTAATTTCTAATTATACAATAAAAAATAATGCCATTTGCAAAAGAACAATTGACAATTTTAAGAAGGATGTGTCCTTGACCTCTAAAGGTTTTTACTTGAAGGTTCATTCTCATTCATATGGCATGGTTGAAATAATTCCGCTGTAATGATATTAATACGGAGTAATAATTTAAACTTTTTCTACTTCCACTTGAAGCATAAGTATTCTAAAATAATAAAATAGGACCCAAAATGTAAATTTTAGACGGGCCAATTTCTTTTCATTTTTTCGAGGCCGACCCTGATCACAATAGGATGGAGAGAATCTCTGCAACCCCACATTCCAGATGGCCCTCATTGTTGTACTCCATACTTATTTATCAGTATTCATTTTTCTTTTTCTTTTTTGAAAGCTAATTATCAGTATTCATATTACTATCAGAAATTCGGAATTATTGAATAGATGTCCTTGCACATCCCAACTCCCGTTATAATAGAGGATAGAGGTGGCAGGAATATACATAGCATTTTCCCAATACTCGGCTTTAAAAAAAACATGTACTCCGTACTTGATTCTCACAGTGGGAGAGATAGATGCATAGCATAATCAAATATAATTTTAAAAGTTCTCAATACGATAAATCCAATAAAGTCATTTTTATGTTAAAATACATTACGATTTTTATTTAATTGAAGCTCAAAGTTTGTTCAATTTGACTCAAAAAAGTCAAACTGGACAAATACATTGGGACGGAGAAAAAATAGTACATAGCAATTCATGCAATGAACTTTATATGGTGAAGTATGAAAAAAAACATGCACTCCGTACTTGAATGTTTTTAGTTGATGGAGATGTATTATTAAGTTCATGAGCTCATAGTACCTACACAACCATTAAAATTAATGATCATTGATAAATTAAGATCCTTAATTACTGAGTTTACTGGCAAAGAGTTTTAGAGTAGAGTTTCAACATGTACTCAATTCAGTAATTAAGTATATCAATGAATCATTGACATAGATCTTTTTGTAGATTACTAATTAAGTTGGAGGGACTAAATTTTCAGATGTTCTTAAACAAGATCTGTTATGGGCTATGATGTAGCCACAATGGCCATACCAAAAATTACCTTAGAAGCTTTGAACTAATCTTAAAATCGGTGATCACTCCCTGGGTATATACAAAAGATTTTCATTATTAGAATCTATATAAATTGCAGTGGCGGATCGAGGATGTTAGATAGTAGGGGTCACTTTTTGGGTGTTCGGGGGGCTACGTCACCAAAACTTTTTTTATACATGCAATGTGAAACTTTAAAAAAATAATGAATTTACCCTCAAAAAGTTATTCATCAAATACTAAAAAAAATAAAAAAACTTGAATTTTTTATTTAATGCCAACATTATAAATTAGTGTAATTATTACTCCGTATATTTTTAGTGTACTACTTTAGAATTTATCTTTGGACTTTTAAATATTTTACTTTAAAATTATATTCTTTTAATATTTAAATATTCAACTTTTCTCATTGTTTTCTTACTTAACACCATTAATTGAAGTCTCTAATGCTTTCAATTGGCATCTCTAATATTTTTAGTTGGGGTCATAAATTACATGACTCTAAGAAACATTAAAAAAGATTAAGTATCACAATATATATAATTAAGAAAAACTTAAAAATAGCAGGGGGGGCATTGCCCCCAACTACTATAATATGGATCCGCCCCTGATAAATTGCACGACATTATAGAGAATGAATTAATGATATATAGTGAATTGCACAAAAATGAAAAATACAAAAATGTTAGCGGTACACCAAATGGTGTACCCAATTCGTACCCCACTCCATTCCCACCATACAAAAGCAATATAGCAAAAAAATTAAAAATAAAAAAAGAAATGAAGGGTAAAGATGCATAGTGTAAAAATAGGGTACACCGTTTGGTGTACCCCTAGCATTCCTTTGAAAAATAACAGAGGTTACCTGTAGGTTCACAGACATAGGCACGTTGATTAAAACCTACAATGATTCATTTATATATAGCTCATAGCTAGAGAACAAAGGGTTAATTACATTCATAAGTGTCCAGAACATAAATGAGGCCTTATAGCCGTTACAGGTTGTAATAAGAGCACTGGAAATACTCGAGAAGCCCCAGGGCTTCAAACTCTCTCTCTCTGCCACGTCAGCTTTAACTTACACAAAAAATTCACTGGAAATGGGTTTGAAGCCCCGGGGCTTCAAACAGGGGCTGCAAACCTTCATTTTTTACATTTTTAAATATACATCTTCTAAATTTAAATTATTAAATTTTAATTAATTTATTATTTAAATTAATCAAAAGGAGATTAGTACATTAAAAAATTTACATTCATTAAAAAAATATTACATTCATAAAAAAGTTTCATTCATTAAAAAAATATCACATCCATAAAAAAATAACACTACAAAGAAATTACTAATTATTCGAGCAACTAAAAATATCTTCATTCAAATTCGAGTTGTAGTAAAACATTGCAAACTGAAATAATTCATCAAATAAAAAATACAGTCAATAAAAAAAGTATGTTAAATTTAATGAAAAAACAAAACAAATTACATTACTAAAAAAAATTTAAACAACAAAATATAGAGTAAAAAAAATTATGTTTGTGTATATTTTTTTTAAAGAGAGAGTGGGGAGGGGGGGAAGAGCTTTGAAGTCCGTTAAATATTTGAAGTAGAAGAAATGAAGCACAGATGAAGCCCCAGGGGGGCGGTGTTTAACGCCCCCCGGGCTTCAAAAGTAACATAACGCCGGGTGGCGTGATATGTATTACCAGTGCCCTAAAAAGCGAAAAAGTTTAGGACGAACTTAAAGATTTTTATTCCTTAAATATGACTTAATAATGTCCAGGAGAAGAAATAATGTCCAGTGATAGAGGACATTTACTTGAATAATGACTAATTAATAATGACCAATGGTCCCATATTAGAAAATAAAAACACATTATCCTATATTGAGAAAGTCATTATGTATTAGTCTTATTTAGGTCAATTACTGTTTTTTAGTGCGCGAACTACATGCTTTAATATTAATAAAACTTCAAAGTTGAAAGTATTATTTTCTTAAAATAAGTATTCTTTTTATTGATGCTCATGGAAAATTTTAATTTGAGATGGGAAACGCATATTTTATTTTATATATTTGTATAATAAAAAAATTGGGAAAATACAAGATTGACGGAAAGAAAAGGCATAAATGTCATTTCTGCTTTAAAAATAGGTAGGGGGCATGTGTGCTCTATTTAGAAACCATATGGATTTTACAAATAACTTTTGAAAAGAAAAAAAATTTTATTGCCTTTTTTTGTAAATCACCGGGGGCACCCATGCTATTAGCCCAGGATTGTAATTTAAGTAATCATAACTGCATGAAATGTTACTAACTCTGTTTGCATCATTCACCAATTTTAATATTCTTATAGTGGTAAGATTAAAATATATAGATATTCAAATTGAAATATTATTCTGATGCTCACATTGTAGTGAAAATGTATATGTTAACGTTTTCAACAATTAATTTTAATTATACAAAATAAAAAAAATTAAAAAACTTCATGACCGTGCATCGCACGGGTATGAATCTAGTTGTAATAAAAATAAGAACAGAGATATATTTTATTATTTTTCATCACTCCAAAATCTTACATAAGGAGTATTTTTTATCATCCTCTTGGGTCCGGTTCTGGACTGAGTGAGACAAGAAAATGACCACGACGGCCTGAGGTTCAATCGCCGACGACGACGACGGCTGCTATGTCCCAATCGTTGTCGACGGGTTCTTCGGATTGACATCGAACCGAACAAAAGTTATTATTACTGAAAGGCTTAACTTCGATGAATCGAAACCAATCCAAATTATTTTCGTTTTGTTGTTTGAAGTATAACAAGTAATGCGAATGGAGTTCAAGCTTGTCACACCATCATCGTCATCTATGAAATTCGCCCTTTTCTTCTCCCTCTCTCTTGCAGTAGCTTCCCACTCCACATCCGCCATAGCTGCTTTCTCTCCTGACTTGTGGTCTGCTCGAAAGCTCAATTTCCGCCTTTATTCTTCTCTAGCGCCGCCACAGGACTTGGCTGCCGCCTCCAGGGCCACAGCAGCTGATTTGATCTCGCTTTTAGGCCCATCACAGCAATCCTCCGCCATCAGTTCCATAGTGGCTGAGGAACTCCGGGCCTGCTTCAAATTCCTCGTACCTTTCATTTCTGGATCTGAATCATTGAAACCCTCCTTGCACGTGCCAAGTTGGGAATTGAGTCGCTCCAGGAGTAGGCAGGAGGAGAATGAGCTTGTTTGGTGGCCACCTGAGCCAGTGATGGAGCTCGCAAGGCTTGCCGTGGACTCGGGTGGCGATCCTGGTGCTATTCATTGGGCTCTCGATCCTACAATTATCCCTGTGAGTGCACTAATTGCTTGGAAGAGTTAAACCCTTCTGTTGATGAGAAAAAGAACTGATTGCTTGCACTTAAATCATATGTATTTTGCAATAAGAGTTAACAAACTCTCTCAAGAAGCAATATTACTGGATTTATTGCAAGAATTTCACTTTGTTGGGAATGCAGCACCCTTTCTTCTAGAACGCTAAACATAATCAATGTTTATTGTTTTATGAACTTTGGATGCCAAAGAAATTAAGACCTTGTTTGGAAGTTAGTCATTGCCTGGTTGTGTTAGCTGCATTGAACAACCCATTGGTTTAGTAGTTTAGGTCTGCTGGTTTTGTTGGCTGTTTATTGAAAATTGTTTGATAAAACGGGTTGCTTGCAAATAGCTTTGTCTAGATGAAATTGCGTATAATGGCATGCGTTCATTTGTGGAATTAGTAGTTGATTATTATTGTTATTATTACAGTTTTAATAATTTAATTTTAGTTATAATGTAACTAAGTACTGGTATTGCCTATGTACTCGTATTAAAATATGTAGACAGATAATGATTATATTTTTGTTATGGGTATGTGTGTATCTCATTTCTGTTTGTGAAATGAAAAGATTTATGTGTATGTATGAAGGATAAAATTGTAAAGAATATTTCTATTGTCTAGCGCCACCCCAAAAGCCACAGCCCTTGGTTTTTTGAAAAGTGGCTTTTTCAGAGCAAACAGCCAACCGAAACAACCAGTTCCCAAACATTGATTGTAGTTTCTTGACCAACCAAAGCTAGTAAAAGCAGCCAAGAATTGGTTGAACTGCAAACTACCAAACAGACCCTATATGAAAGAATTCAACGAGCAGTTGTAAAGAATCAAATCTATTTGACATTTGTTTCTTCCTGTAAAGTAGTACCAGTCTTTTTAAAGACCATGTATATTGTACGGAATAATAATTAAAATGCACTGATTTTACAATAAAATACTACAGGTTCCTGATGTTGAAGGCTCAAAGAGAGATCATTGCGAGCTAACTAGAACTCCTTATGGGAGGCATTTCATAAACGAGGTCAGAGTCAGATAGTGCTGTTATAAGTTATTTATGGAATATCATTCCTTTTATCTTTGAGTTGACATGTATTTAATCATTTTTTTATTAGGAGATAAACTCATACCTTATGTATTTGTTTGAGATGATTGTTCGTCGGGGCCCTGAGGTAGGGCTGAATGTGTCATTGAATCGATATGATTTCTTTCATGGTCATCTCTTTCTTGCCTTAAACTCTCAAAGGCTTGGTATTCTGTGAGTTGCAAGTCTTTCCTTGCTTATCAATGAACTTTCTTTTGAAATAAAGATCCGATCATGATACTGTTTGCTTGAGGATGCTGAAGAAATTGATAAATTACTTTTTATCAATTTTATTATGATTTCTCTTTCATGTGAGCCTGTGGTTGGGGGTGGGTTCTTTTGGAAACAGCTTCCCTACAATTCCTCACTTGTGGGATTTCACTGAGTAGATCGTCATTATTGTTTTGTATGATTCCCCCCCTCTATCTATCTATCTCTCTCTCTCTCTCTCTCTCACACACACACACACACACACACAGTTTTCCATCAGTGTTCTTGGTTGACTTTATTACTATGACAATCCCCAACGGAGATGTTGTTTGGGGGGTCAAGATGTACATAACCGTGCCCTGTAAAAAACAGAGATGCTATTTCCACTAGACCCTTGATGCACTGCTGCATTTACTTCTCAAGACTTCATAAAAAGTAAGAAGCAAGGACAGTTTAATTGTCATTTTGATTGTTCTTTATTTATCCAAAGCTAAACCATATGGAAGAAAGAAGATCACTCCCCACTTTCCATTGTTTCTCTGATGATTCATTGGCCACAAAAAATTGCAATCTTTATTACGGAGTATTATTTTCTCAAAGAAGTCACTGATCAAGGATATTTAGAAAAGACATTACATTTTATGTAGTACTTTATGTTTGACTTTGCACTGATAGTTGTGATGGAGAACGTAACAAAAATCTGAAATTCAAATAACCATTAAACTGAAAGTGCAATTCTGCATTTAATATTGTAGCAAAATAGACCGCTCACTGCACTTGCTGCTTGAATAAGAAATAGGTATATGTAAGTGATTTCTGCTGATAACCTCATAGAGATTAGAGATTGGATTTGACATCTATTTTGTCCAGTTGCTTTTTCTTTTTTATATCCTGAAATCGTGCTATAAATATTGCAGGTTTCATGCTAAAGAGTACCCAGCATATGATAAGGAAGTATTTCCAGTCAATATGGGTTACTGTCAAATGGGTAAACTTATTACAACCTTAACCTCAATGGACTTTCCAAGACTTGTTTTTTAGTCAAACTTGTTAAATTTTGATGGATGTTTTCAGCTGAAATTTTTTCTTTGAAAGTCATAACTTTTTTACTTTTATGATAGTATTTTTAATACTCCGTATTGTAAACCATTTTAAATAAAATATAGTAGCGGTCACTGGTCTAAGTGTAATGTGTTTGACTAGAAAATTTGAATCTGGAAAACTTCATCACGACAATGGGAGTAATATCTTTGTGATTTTCTTGATATTATCAACATTTTTTCAAACCTTTTATGCTCGTTTTTTTCTGCATTTGTTTGCAAATCCAGGATATATGCAGCTATGTAGTAATTTTTAACAAATTTTTATCAGGGTCTAACGTGGCATATGATGATTCAATGAATTTACGGAACATATTGTGGCTTGCTCCTTTACCAAGTGAATCCATTAACAAATGGCTGGCACCAGGTATCACATCCATCAGGGAAAAAACATCTTGTTCTTAATTTATTGACGTTCATCTATTATTCATTCTGCTTCTGTGTTACATGAAGATTTTCTTAGGTACAAAGTACACATTGAATATCCATGAACACATGCCCTTTAACTTTTGCAACTCCTTTGTGTTAACTGCCTGCAGATTTCACTATTGTTTTTACTCAAGAATCTGAATCAAATGTTCATTTACTAGATTTATATGTAGTGTCATATGAGTCGATTTACAGTATGGACTTTCTAATGCATGTATATTCTCGACTTTGATATATGAATATCTTATCCTAAATCTCATAGGAGTCCTTGTAGTCCTAGATGCACATCCAGATGGTATCATATATAGGGACCTAATACCAGACTATGTCAGTTTTGTGAGAACCCTTTATGAAGGTTTGCCCATCACCCGTAAATTATCCCTTCATTTCACCTCATTATCAAAGCTTTGATCATAAGACAGGACTAACGTGGGGATTTTAACTGCCCATCAGATGATTTTGGACAGACTGCAGTTGATGTTAACTACTTAAATGTAGGAAATGATGCTCCCAAGTTCCAGCTTTTCATCTGCTGACAGATCAAGTAAGTACTCTGTATAGCCCCTAAGGTGTGTAAATGGATGTTAAACGGATCAAATGTGGCATTACCATATCAACATTGGTATGTGGCATTACCATATTTGCATTCATTTAATTTTATCGGATGTCAAATTCGGATACAAATCTTAAGGGATTCTTAAAATTAGTATCGTATCCGCATCCATCAGATATCATATATATCCGCATCAAGCTTTCATTTTTGAAAGTCAAATTGAACCACAGAGTATGTAAATATTTTAATATAATGATTCAATTGTAAGTTGATCATATTTTTTCTATTTTTGTAATATTTTCTTTTCTCTATAAACTTTGTATGTTTAATAGAAATTACACACTACACACGTATTTGTATTTTGTATGTGACTATGTGTCTATATGTACTCCCTCCATTCGTCCAGCTTAACTTTTTCGAAGAACTTTGGACATTAGTTACTCTTTATTTGTATTGCATATCAACAAAATAAAGTAAAATTTTGAAAGTTTTCAAAACGATAAATTTAATGAAATTATTTTTATATTTTAATATACAATACAATTTTTATTTAATTGAGGTCCAAAATTCTTCCAGTTTGACTAGTTTGGAGAGAGGAAGATATATAGAAGGTGAAAAGTTGTGATTAATATAAATTTTATTTGGACTAAGGATGGGCTGAATTACTAAAGAAGGGAGAAAGAATTTTAATTAAGGAGCACTCCAATTGATTTAAGCAATTTAAATTTAAACAATCATTCTAAGTGAATGGTTCAACAAAACACTAACAAGTAAAAACAATTCTCCTCCCATTTTTTCCTCCTTTTTTCTTAAATAACTTTATTTTTTCAAAAATTATTCCCCAAAAGATTTGTACTTTAGACACTTCTCCAAATGATCACAAAGATAAGTATGATGTGTATGCAAATTTGAACTCTTGAAAAGAAACAAAATAAATGCAGAACAAGGGGAGTGGGGATAATAAGAGAATAAAATTTAGAAATGTGAAAATAAATCGTAGTAACTTCCCTAGAAGCATATTATTCCCCTTTAAGCTGCACCTCCCTTATTTTCTCCTACCCTCTCTAATCATTCGCCCCTTGCCAACAAAGCTAGACAGTTCTGCTCTCATACTCTCCTATTAGAGGTATCCTTACAATATGTAATACACGAAGCAGCAACATATAGTTTTCTATAACTAAATACGGAGTACCAATTTTTTCGAGTAACAACCCAACATGCGTTAAAAATTACGGAGTACCTTTGACTTTTGTTAATAGTCATTGTATGTGATGTTATAATTACCTAATTATTTTCATTGAAACTTAAAGGGAATTTTTGTATCCGACGACATAAGCAACACACTTGAGATAACAACTTCATAACTTGCAATTTTTCCTTTCATGATTGTCCTTGAAAAAGATGACTCCCTAATCGAGTTATAATCAATCATGTTCCATTGTACAAATACATTGGTTGGTCAAGTGTTCCAACCTTCAATTTGATTATGATTTGGTACCGTTGATGCTCATATGTTCAAAGAATTTGAAGAATGTAGGTCGAATAAGAAATCTGCATTTGAATCAAACTTGCAAACACTATAAGAGCTAGTAAATTTTTGTTGCTCCAATAATATTGATGTATGTCATGTAGTCACTTAAAGACAATTTCCATTTCATTTTTACATGCAAATTCTCATCTTTTTTAGAGAATGTATGTGTGACAAAAGCGACTTGAGCTAAGGGATTATCCAAAATATTAAAAAACTAGATATGATCCGAGACCGAAAATAATTATGTCAATGTTGATTCAAAATTCTACTCTTTGTCGAAATTATTATATTAGTTTGACTTCACATGGTTTTAGAAAAGTGTTGAAAATAAAATGAGTGATTGAAATTTAATTAAAAGAAAAAAATTATAGATGACATATTCTTTACCTTAAGCGAGATAACTTTTTTTGGAACAAACTAAAAAAGAACACGATTAGTTCGTAACATTGGGAGTAATTGGACTGATTATAAGTTAAGTTGATCGGAAATCTAATTGGCGCGATTCTCAATCAAAGCAATGTCACTCAAATCCAAACCAAAATCAAATTGAATCTTAAAAGAACAAATCAAATCTAACATGGAACTAATTACAAACCAAATTCTTGTAATCCAAACAAATGAGCAATGAAAATGAGTAAAAAAAACACTCTGTAGTTAAATCTTGACCGTGTCAAAATGAACATAAACATAAATTGGGACAGACAGAGTAGAGGAAGGAAAAACCATCACGTTTTCCGCCCAAATGTTGTGTCCCATGAATATGGGTGTGCCATCTGACCATAAATGCTATGGAGTATGTTGAAAATGGTAGCATAATGTTTTTTTTTTTTTGAAATCTTATGTTAATTATAAAACATAAATAAAAATATGATCTCCCTTTTATACGGAGTAATAAATTTATTTTGAGATAGAGAGAATAATACTACTACAAAAATATTTCCATGCACACCATACAGAGAGACTACGACCGGATTCTTTTCCAATTTTCTCCAAACACATTCGTTCAAGGCTTCCAAACTCATTCAATTCCATTTACCAAACAGGGCATAAATTTTGTATCAAATGAAATGAGGGCACAAATACGAGACCAATATAATACCTTGATGGCAGTGACTAGTAAGTATACGGTTTTCAAAAAGAGTACAGCCCTTCAAGGAATGAAAATTACATGTTCTTAATAGAAATACTCTAGTGATAGACTATGGCACAAAACCATCTAACCAAGACAATGTATTGGCAGCTTCAGTCATCGTGTTCGCGAAAGCGTATAATTTTCCTGATGAAAGGCCTCTCTTTTTTATAGCTGATCATAAGAATTTCGCAATTGTTAGAATTAATTAGAATGCTACATTGTGTGTGTGTGTGTGTGTGTGTGTGCGGCTGTTTCAAGACACGAACAGAACAACGGCTTAGGCTGTGTTTGGCTCAAGGGAAAAGATGAGAGATGAAGGAAATGGTGGATTTAGAGTTACATTGTTTTGTTTGCTGAAAAAGGATGAGGGGAAGGGAGGGATTATCAAAATTTTAAGTGTTTGTGTGTACACAAATCTCACCCTTACTACGTAGTAGAGGTGGATCACACGCCCTCCCCCAAAAAAATAGAACCGAATGGTAGGGAGCATTTTCTCTTCCCTCTCTCTAATCCCTTTCAAGTTTCAACCCATCACACCCATAAAGATTTACTACAACAACAATCTAGTAGTCCCACAAGTGGGTTTTTTTTAGGAGGTCGAGTGTGTGCAGGCCCTTACCCCTACCTAAAAGGGCAGAGAGGTTGTTCTCCGACGATCCTTGGCTCAAGAAACCATGAAAACAGGAAAAATGGAGGAAATTGAACATAAAGAGACTCACATTACGAAAGCAGCAACAAGAAAACAGACCAAGCCAAAGGAGAAGTGAACGGCAAAGGTGGCCCAGAAGTTGTCAGGGTTGAGATATATCCTTTCAAGGATAAAGGTGGCTACTCCTGAAGCCAACACAAATTCATAACCTCCGGGAATGCAAGCTCTAAAGGAGAAGGATGAAGATTCCTGTGGAGATTTTCCAAAGTGTCAAGAGAAATAATCAAACTCTTATTAAGTTGGCATATTCATGTGAGAGATACCATACCTTGAAAAACTTTCTGATGAAAACCGCTGAGTAAACTATCCTGAAGATCATATCTATTATAGTCAAAGAACCAAAGACTGCATAGTATTTCAAATCTAAATAACCTCAAGAGAAAACAGACTGCACAGGGTCCGAATTATGAGCGGGGGAAATTGTTAATCACAAGATCTAGAAAAATTGCAAAAGGATACTCAAAGAATTTGCTAGAACCAACCCAATTGCACCCGCTGATCTTATAAGTGAGACGTTCATGACCAAGTAAATCAATGAGAAAACGAGCAATGAATCATTTGACCGTTTAAGTTCTGTCTCTGATGCAACTGCATGTAGAAATGCTTCAGATGTCCCTGACATAAAGAACAGTATGTGAATTCCATATAGTAATTCTCCTCCAACAAAAAGCTAAACCTATATTTGTTGGAGTCAAAAAATAATACATTGCACCACAAAAGTCAGCAAGTTATGAACCAACACTTCAGAATAACTGAACTGACAGAATTGGTGAAAAAGAAGATAAGAAGAATGCAAACAAAAAGACGCTCAAGATAATATACCATTCATGGCCAAAACTATCACGTAGAGACAATAATATTGGAGTGCTGTCGAAGCTTCTCCATCGCTCCATTTTCTACCATAGAGCAATCTGATGAGGGAATATGAATAGCTTGGACCGAATGCAATAACAACCAGACCTACCAAATAAAAGAATTGCAAGTTTTTGTTTATTAAAAAAACAAAATATGATACACACCCAGCCAGATAACCATAGCATTATAGTACAAATACAAGTCACACTGAAAGAACTAGAAAATGGTATGTTTGAAGTAACTGTAAGATATTTGATACCAATTAGCAAAACAAGCTTCAGGGCATCCGTCAGATTCCTCCCCAGAATCTTCTTGTTCCCTTTTTGATCTCCTGCGTGTACACAAATTTGTTGTGAGGAATGAATACGATCTAATTCTATGTTGAGGAAAACTGATGCAGCTAGCCAAAGTTGGCCTTGCATGAGTTTCCAATCGAGACCAAATGTTCTTTTACTCATATGAACATATCGGGAAGGGTCAGTTCTCATTTCCGCACTCATTTATAGACTTGTAGCTTAAAATAATAAAGTTTAGACTGGTTCTAAATCCACGCCTCATTTTGCTAAATACACTCCATTTATAAGAAATTGACAATTTTACCTTTCACTTATTTCTTTCCCTTTTATAAACACTGAGGGTAAACTTGTCAATTTTATATAAAAAGTGGTGGATATAGCTAAATGAGGAGTGGATTTAGCAACAACCTAAATTTTATTGTAATCTAATAAATGATTTGATATAATGTCCCAAAGAATCGATTTAAACCTGATGCAGAGCTTGCAAATGTTGCATATGAGCTTTCTTCAAATGGAAGAAAAATCAGCCTCACCACTAGGCTCCCTGAGAAAACAATTTGTTATCTCTGAGAACAAAGATCATATAGTGCAACAGATTCGAAGTACATCTCAAATATGCATTCAAAATCAGTATCAGACCCCTGCAAGGAAACGGGCCAAGAGTGACACACCTAGTTTATCTACAAGTCCATACACTGCTTGGTTATACGGTGTATCCAGCCATACAAGGATCATCTTTTCACCTTCCTGAAGAATCAACTTCTGAAAGGATTGAAGATTAAATATCATGCACATGTTCGCGAGCGGTCTGTCATAACTTATTGTATTTCCTATCCTGCAACAACATTATCAGTTTATGGTGAAAACTAAAAGAAATGATCTCTTTTTCATTTGAAGAACCATTTAGCTCAAATTGGGAAACAAACAAATACTAGTAACAAAAACTGAAAACTACACTAATCATATACTCCCTCCGTCCCATAAAGTGTTACCCATTTTGACTAAAGTTGAAATTAAGGGAGGGATAATTTTGTGTTGACTTTCCAAAAATACCCTTGATGTGATGGGTAAAAGTAGGATGTGATGTGTAGATTATTAGGGAAAAGGTATGATGTGATAGGTAGGGTTTGAAAAAGTAAGGGGTAAAAGTGGTTTTTTAATAGAAATGGGTAAGAGATTGTGGGACACAATTTTTTTGAAAGGTGTAAATCTTTTTGGGACGGAGGGAGTATTACAAATAACATTAGAGAAAATATGCAAATCGTATGATATGAGTACTGAAGGATTATTACTTCATCTTCCAATCCCTTTTGCAATCCATTATACATATCTAACAACGAAAAACTATAAAAGGGGGATGTACAAGAAGAAAATTATGGACATTTATAACTCATAAGCACATGGTCCAAGCAGCACTAAGATCATTAGCTCTATTGGAAACCAGCAGTAGTACTATTTATTATCATCATCATTAGACGGTATGAGTTGTTGTGTCCCAGCCATTCCTGTGTTTCAGTGTTTCACATTTTAGTAAAATGCCATTTCCCGTAAGCATACCCATGTCCGTGCTCATGTCTCGGTGCTTGATCAGGTTGAAAGAATTAGTAAACTCCTCTGACTTTCTTGTTATCTAAAAGGAGTCATTCATTAAATCATAACCCTTACTCTTACACAGAATAGAGTTAAATGCAGTTTAGTGATGGGGAAAAAGGCACGCGCTGAAAAAATATATGTATGAGTTTCAAGGTATCAGAATTCGTGAGACAACTCTCTGCAGATAAAATATAACAAATGAGCCAGTCCGTTATAATATCCAATACTTTTTTTTGTTTTATAAACAAATGTACAGCTCAAGATAAAGATAGACAAAAACCTAATCACTACCTGAACGGAAACAGAACATAAGATGTATATACTTGGCACAGAAGAAAGTAACCCCAGTAACCTAAGAAAATTGATGCTCCATATGCAACTTGTGACAGGGAAAATACAATTGCTTTCTCCTGCAATTCATATAATTGTTGACTAATCAGAATAAGCAGGTGAGCTTAAACTGACTTTGAGATGATACAAATAGGTAAATTGAGCACAAGAATGGTAAACCGATACAGGAATATACATTTACAAGGTATTAGACAGGTAAAAGGATGCCGGCCAAATACAAGTGTGGTCACTGAAATATTCTCGGAATCAAGATAAGAACACATCATCATTTTATGAGATACTTAAAAGTTGCATTGAAGTATTTTTGTAGTGAAAAAGAAGCAGAAAAGTGTGAAGTGAGTCTAAATTCCTAGTTTACCAAATAAAGTAAGGTGGCACTCTTTAGCATGTTTAGGCATCACACAAAAAATTACACGAAGGAAAGAAAGAAGTAGCTGAAGACAATGTTTCTTGGGGTTGGAGACGAAATTGAATTAGTTTTGACATGATAAAGTTTATCTTGAAGCCTTTGAAATATGGGTGTGGTTAATCACAAAACTTAGATCTACATTTAAGTCTTAATGAGATAAGGGTGTGCATGATAATTCTCAAGAACTAACTAAACTTAAAGGGTACTCTATTTACGTTTAGTCATCCCAACTCCAAAGAACAAAAAATCATCAAATATCTCCTTAATCATAATAAATTGATTACTTTTGAAAACTACATATAATATCATCAGTTGCCTAGAAAAATTAATGTCTTCTAGTTGAAAGCTTAAACATTATTCATTCTTCTTTCCTAATTACCCGAATGTGTTGAGTTTTAATATGTGGTGGCATGCTTGCCATTTGATAAAGCGTGTCAGCATGTGATCTTCTGCATATTGTTGATGTTTTCTAGGTGAACCTCTATGCATTGACAAAATAAACTTCATGCTTTTCTTTTCCATCTGTGCCAAAATAATCTTCACATTTCTCCCATTTCCTATAAAGGAGTGTGACTCTCGTAATATTTCTCTCTTCTAAAGAAATGTAAACCATACACTTTTCGGTCTTCAAACTTTTTATAAACTCTATGAAGCCAAACTCTGAAGTTCCTTTAATGGAGAGGGGAAGTATAATTTATGGAAGTGTGTCCATAAGCAAAATATGATAATCCTCAATCCACTTTGAATCAGAATTATTATTATACCCTAACTTCTTCAATTCTTGAGATTACATGTTACGGGTTTACAGCTAAATAAAAAATTGCAAGTTCAATATGAAGCACAGTTATGCTCCGTAGAAGACAGTAAAGACTCCTTTGGAGGAAAGCATACAGCTTTAGTCTAACCTTTTTTTCCATGTGTGAAGTGCTAATGGACCATACAGACACCTCGGAGATACATACAACACATCAAACAAAACTACTTACCAAGATTGGTTGCTTCACGATGAGTATATATGTTACTATACAGCGTGAAAAAGTGGCAGCAGTTTCAACAACCAGCCGCAACTTGAGAAGAGTCAAGTTCTGGGCCAAAATATAAAATGGTTCTGCCAGGAGCTCAAGTATACATGCAAAACCTGCATATGATATTACAGATTAAACCACAAGTGCCAATTACCTAATAAATAGTCGAATGAAAACTTTAATATGTGCCAATTAACCATTCTTTTTCGCAGGCAGAATATATGATCAGAAGGTATGACAGGTGCATAAAGTTTTGCATTTGCTTAATATATTATTTATCTCAAATATGAATAGAAGCTACATTGAGAGCTAGAGTCATGCACGCCAACCCATCATGACACATTCACTCCCCACAAATAATTATTAACAAGTGCTTATGCTTATACTAACAACCTTCTGACAATAATCCAACACAAACAGATGATACATGTATAAAATATAACCAAACAGTAAAATAGTAACAAAAATAGAAGCAGAAGATGCTAAAATATACATTATTTGGCCTCTTTAATGCTGTTATATACTTATATGTTGAGTTGTCACTCTCACAATCTATTTATCCTCTTTCCAGAAGCGCCTTCTGTATTCACAGTTACCACACTCTCACTTGGTCCAATTCCAACAATCCACATCCTTAAAGTCCTAGCTTTTTGTTGCAATGCTCTTAGATAACTAGCCTCGTGAATCATGTGTTGTTGTTGTTGTTAGCTTACCATTAATCAAGATGGCTCGTGCATAAGGACTAGAATAACCTAGACTTTGCCACCAGAGTACAAACACACAAGCAGCAACTGTGACCAGTACCCCTAATGGGAAAGTCATCCATGCGACTTTCAAAAGCTTAGCTGCATTTGCTCCTGTTTCTGAAGCATCATCACTGCTAATTCAAATTTTCAGAGTACATTCAGAAAACGGAAAAAAGACTAAGGATCTATGTGTGTTTTTCTTTTAAATAATTAAATCATCATTGCCACCGTAGTCCAAACTGAGCTGGGGTTGGTGGCAAGAAATTTATAATGTCAACCCATTGTTAGAAACTGTTTAACACTGTAAATTCATATAGAAGCATAGTGTTAAAGTTTTAAGTTTCATGCCCTTTCTATCCCAACCTTCTAAAAAAGGGAATAATGAGATGAATATTTGAAACCATCATCATCATAATTTTTCCATTTACATGGGAAATATCATGAGACAATGATGAATTGAGATAGGTTATATAGACATATATATAGTCATATCACATTGCAAAATATAAGTTAAAATCTCAACATGTACATCGTGGAACATGACTTTACCCATCAGAGCACTACGCAAACATAACCTATGTCTGTGGTTATGCACTCTATGTCATCGACATGACAGATAATAACAAAGGACCTTCAGGATACTATGACCAAGTGTCACTACAATCACATCATCCCATACTAACTACTTAAAAAAGCAAGTAAATTTGTAATACTGCAGGCAAACAACTGAAGCAAGTGTGTGATAAAACTCCAAAAGAATAAAAAGGATCAAGCAGATATACATAATGAAGGCAATAACAACAACAATGAACACAAGAAAAATACCGTCTGATATTTGCCCTCATGCATGCTCGCCGGAAGCCCTCTCTACTCAGAAACAAAATGCAGGTCACAAACAGATGGAACTGTACGGCATAAACCTGAATTGTGCCAAGAAATATGAGCTTTAGATGGATCTCAAAGAAAAAAAAGGACATTCAGCGTCAACATAAAAGTAATATCCAGTCCACTTATATGGTGAGAGAGAAATAAGAGTTTCAGCCTTCCATTAAAACATTTCACAATCAAGTGCTAAAAGACATACCACCATTACATGAATGCTCAAGATACCATTTTTTTTAATTATAACTTGCAACGGATCTAAATATCCTCTTTTCTTTGAATCCCCATTTTCCCAGATCATCAAACTCGGTTGATTCGAAACAAGAACTAATCCAGTCCATGGGACCCAATATCAACTTTTGGCAGCTAGAATCCACAGATTAAATGAGATGTTTTCTAAATTTTCAATTGTTTCCAAATTTTTGCTACAATAACATTTCTCGCCCCAAAACAAAAGTACAAGAAATGGGAAGAAACTAGTTAAGTAGTTTACCGCATAATCCTCTTCAGAGAGATGTCTAACAATCCATGAATTGAATATGAACGGGATTCCTCTCGACAGAAATTGTGTGGCTACAAATGTAGACAATCCATAAACGTAAAATACTAGATCACGAAATGAAAATATTAAGCTTGAATAAGGTGAAGATCGATTAATGGATTGACAAACCTAGCAAGTATTTGAAAGTGTGAGGCAAACTCGCAGCAGCAGCGGCATTTGTCATTCTCTCTGACGCAGTTTTGTTTTTCTGCATTTGTTTCTCAGCAAACTGACATTTTAATGCTGTTTAAGCACATCTTTATTACTGAAACCAAATACAAGTGCCCCGTCGACGATCGGGGAGTGCAGGACGGCGGTGGCTAATGTGGGATACTGATCTATGGCGGCAGTTGGTTGATCGTGATCTGCAGCGGCGGCAATGGCGACGGTGCTGAGACCCAGTGTTGAACCGGTCTGATTTCAGTTGTCCAAAAATACTGCAAGTAGTGTGGTTCCGGTTTGCTATTTTGAAAAAAAAGAAAAGAAAACTTTGGTTTGACTGTGGTTCGGGTACACGTCTTTCAAATGGGATGACAGGGAGGTCATAGAGTTCATTTTCCAATTGAGGCTATAATTTAAATGGAAAATACATGGAGTACACCAAAGGTGAACTCCAAATGTCAACATCCCCTCCTTGACCTTGTCCACGAAAAAGGTAAGAAAATTCAAATAAAATAAGTAAAGAAAAATTAAATAAAAATGAATGGTGGGAGACATTTGGGGTACATTTTTGGTGTACTCCTAGCATCTCCCAATTTAAATTGCTTCAATAGATTGAGAAAATATGTATAAACACATATTACAATTATAATAGAGTAACTAGTGTTCAAAAAATTATTTTTGTACTGAGTCATTGCATGTAGCGACTTTGAAGGGGATGGGGTGATCTTTTCTTAAATACTCCTAGATTCCTATTTCATTTTTATTCAATCATCTTAAATCTTTAATTCTCTATTCTTTATAATCTCGACTTTCTTTACTGTCTTTACTCTAATCAATAATATTATCCCCGTGGCACAGGTCAATTGGCAAAGACAGTTGGTAGGCCTTATCGGTGACCTACATGGTGAGGGTTCGAATCATAAAGGCAACTCTTTCAATTCAGTCACTTTAGAGTTGTATGTGAGATTTATCATGACAAAAATCTTATTTTTCGTGACTAGTTAAAGCATATCACGTAATTTAGCTCATCTAACCATCTTAAAATAGTGGTGTGGGGACCTTGTGATGGGGTTTTCCTTTTGTTCTTTAATAATCATTTATATTTAATTTTTACATTACATTATACTCCCTCCGTCCCAAAAAGATTTACACCTTTCAAAAGAATTGCGTCCCACAATCTCCTACCCATTTCTATTAAAAAACCACTTTTACCCTTTACTTTTTCAAACCCTACCTATCACATCATACCTTTTTCCTTATAATCTACACATCACATCCTACTTTTACACATCAAATCAAGGTTATTTTTGGAAAGTCAACACAAATTTATCCCTTCTTTAATTTCCACTTTAGTTAAAATGTGTAAAACTTTTTGGAACGGAGGAAGTATACTTTATATGGGATATTATTTTACTATTTCTAATACTTCATATTATTTAATAGGAGTTCCCATGACATAGGAACCTCATGTCATGGGATGACACGTGGTGCCTCATTTGTAAAATTAGCAGTTTATACCTCCTCTCCCGTTGATAAGCCCATCCCCACCCCACCCTGCCTCGACCCAAGCACACCCCCACCTCTTCAATTGCACCCTAAGTTTATTTGACTTTAGAGTCGGGGGTACATTCGGGTCGGGGTGAGGTTGGGGTAGAAACTGTCAATTTTACAAAAGAGACAACGGAGCAGTCCTGGGTCATCTCAAAACATGAGGTTCCAATGTCATGAGAACCACTCTCTAATGTTTTTTAGTTAATAAATTATAAAGTACGTTGCTACTTAAATAGGTTGATATAGGGCTGGACACGGTACCGGTTCGGTACCGTTACCGGCGCCGGTACCGGCGGTACCTGCAACCGTCCTCGTCGGTCATTTCGTCACCCGGTACCAGGAACCGGTACCGGCACCGCCCCACTCGGTACCGGTTCCGGTGCCAACATTTCCGTCCCGGAACCGGCGGTACCGGTACCGGTTCTGGTACCGTACCGTGTAATTTTTTTTTCTCTTTTCCGGCAGTCCAACCATCGCCCTCAAGCAGCCGCTCGAAGAACATTGAAGGAAGAGAACGGAGTACCGCAGAAGAAGAAAACGGAGTACCACAGAAGAAATTGGTCCGCAGAAGAAGAAGAAGAAAACGGAGTACCAATTTCTCAAAAAAAGAAGAAGAGAACGGAGTACCGCAGAAGAAATTGGTCCGCAGAAGAAGAAGAAGAGAACGAAGTACCAATTTCTCAAAAAAAAAGAAGAAGAAGAGAACGGAGTACCGCAGAAGAAATTGGTCCGCAGAAGAAGAAGAAGAGAACGGAGTACCAATTTCTCAAAAAAAAGAAGAAGAAGAGAACGGAGTACCGCAGAAGAAATTGGTCCGCAACATATGCTCTCATCGCCATCATCGGCTTGTTCCGCAGCAATAGCCATTGGGACTATGGGGAGTCGGCGACTGGAAACCGCATAAGAAATTGGTGGCCGGTCCGGGTACCGAAACCGGTACCGGCCGGTCCGGTCACGGTACCGGTACCAAGGGGTGGCGGTACCGGAACCGTCCTGGAACCGTACCGTGTCCACCCCTAGGTTGATATCGCTTGTTCGGAGTGCTCTCGTTATAAAAAAAGAGATTATTTCTTCCTCACGAACTCGAGGTTCCCTAACATTGATGAACATGATGATATAACAGGCGCCCAGTTGAACATAACAAATCAAGATGAATGGACGCGTGTCTAATTTATTTTATATTGAAAAATGTAACACAATCCTTAATTTTTTTAAATAAAATTCATTTAAATAAAACCAATAAAAACTAGAAAATTGACTTATTAAATATAAAAATCGTGTATGAAACTTAGTATGTATTTCATACATTAAAGAAATGAATGATAAAAAAATATTATTTCAAATGTTTGTTAGTAATTTGAAATTTATCTACAAAAAATCAAATCTTGAACAAATATCGAATTATAATTTACACATAATAAAACTTGAATTAAATTTTCAAAATAAATTTATTACTTTTAATGAACTAAAAAGCTAATTAAATTTATAATATATTAGTACATACATATGTTCATTTGGGGATGTTCGATATGAAAAGTTATTTCGTATCATTTCTAAATATCGAATTGCGTCGTTCAATTCCGGTCAATTTTGCTGCATTCTGTTCGTCTGATCTGATCTGATCTAATCTGATTTTTTGAAAATCTGATCTGGTCTAATCTGATCTGATTGCAGTTATAATTAAAGTTGTTTTTGATCTGATCTGGTATGATCTAATCTGGTCTGATCTGATTATAATAAAAATAAGTAATAAACAAAAAAATACTCCTTAATTTGAATGGAACGCCGCCTCAGTACTGTTGTGTTTTCGGTTCGGTTTTCTTGGGGTTTTCGGGAAGAAACATACTAGGGGTACACCTTTGGTGTACCCCATATGTCCCCCACACCTCCTTGTCCACTAAAAAGGCAAAAAAAATTAAAAAAAATAAGTAAATAAAAATCAAATAAAAATGTGTAGTGGAAAAGGGTGTGGTGTACATTTGGGGTACACCTTTTGGTGTACCCCTAGCATTGCTTTTTCGGGAAATATTAAGCCAAAGTTACCAAACACACCCTAATGCAAAGTTGGGCAACTTTGCAAGAAACCCTAGGTTTCTTTAACCGTTTTTAACTAGCAATCTCGCTGGGGCTCTGTGTCCTGCATCAAACCGTTAGGATCCGTTTTCATTCTCAACTTAGAAGCAGAAAGATTCCAGGAGGTGATCGAGGATGGTATCTGGCAGATGGATAGAAACGGGAGCAGATTTGTGGAAGGACAAGGCAAGATCGCTGCAGTTACAGCTACGAGACCGTTTCAGAGTCGCCGTCGATCAGCACCGACGCCGGCCGAAGCTCTCCGAAGGTTACTTTGCGACCACAGTACAGCGATGGGCTCAGCGCTTTAGCGATTTCCGTCAGGAGTCGCTGCATTCGTCTCCCACGTTTTACCGCAAAAGAGGTCCCCCCCCCTACCCTTATAATCTGTCCAAAATGCCCAGTCTAGTCTAGGTTAAAATAGGTCAAGGCCATTCCGACATGTATCTTCATTCTTCAAATTTAGGTTAGAGTTACTCTGCGGCAATTTGCGGTTCTAGAAATTTCATTTCTGTCTGTGATGCTTCTGTTGTTTTACAAGTTGTAGTTTTTGTTAGCATAAAATTATTTCAGAAGCATTTGCTTCTTGTTCTTTCACCTATTGTGAATCAAACCTAGGAAGGTGAAGTTCTATTTTATGGTGGCCTGGTAGCTTAGCTAGTGCGATTGATATATTGCATTATTTTGTTATGGCTTTGCGGAGTTATTATGAATTATTTTGCCAATGATGATAGGGGATCAAATGTGCACATTCAAACAATTAATGACTGATTTAACCTAATTGCCATATGAGGGGAGCTCAATTTTTTTTTTCTTAATACAATAAGTTTTAAATAATATTGGAAGTACATAGAATCAGATAGTGATTTTGATCACTGTTGAATATGGCACGCCTCTAGCAAGCCTATCTATATGCATTGGTTATCTGTCTAAGCAAGTTGTAAATCCGAAAAACACAATCTCTATATGTAATCCAAACTTCAACTGCCCAAAAGTAAATGCGTCCCCCTCCTTGATGAGTTCAGTGTGGTCACACATTACAAACGACTTAACGACATTTAACTGTCAACTTCGCTTTTAAACCATACTTATAGTTTAGGTGCTTATGCCTTATATTTTCCTTGTTTTGGTAAGTCATCATTTTTTTTTGTTTTAAGGCCATTATTGTTATTTGCTTTAACTTTTTGATTCAGTATTCAGTATTCAAATATACAACACTGGATCTTTTGGATGCAGTTAGCAAGCACATTGATCAGGAAGCGGATTCAATCCTGGAACGCATGCTTCAGGCTGTTGCTGTTCCTCTTCTTGGAAATGTGTGCCATGTATTTATGCATGGCTTCAATCAAGTGCAGGTAATTTGATCTTTATGTGCTTTTAGATAAATGGTCAAGGAACTACTTGTTAGTTAACGAGAGAAAAAGCTCGCAATCATTACAGATATATGGTGCGGAAAAATTGCATCAAGCTGTGCTCAATCGGCCAGGGGACAAGCCTTTAATTACGGTAAGCATTGTCACTTAACAACTAAATAGATAGAGATCAAATCTCCACGCTGTAACACTTTTCATTCTGTTCTCATTTCAATACTATTCCTTGTGATGATTCAATACTGGTTTTTCACTTTTTCTTCTTTTAGGTGAGCAATCATGTTGCATCTATGGATGATCCACTGGTTCTTGCTGCTGTGCTTCCCCGAAGTGTTATTTTCGATGCTCAAGCTTTGAGATGGACACTTTGTGCAACTGATCGGTGCTTTCGAAATCCAGCTACAACGGCATTCTTCAAATCTGTTAAAGTCCTGCCTGTATCCCGTGGTGATGGAATTTATCAAAAGGTACTATAAGAGTTTAGGTGCTCATCTTGTTGCAGAGGATGTGAAATACTCAGTATCTCCGTATGTTATTTAAGTATGAAATGCTCATAGTGATGTCTGAAATCATGTGGCTTATATTAATCGATAGGTACTACCTCTGTCCTGAATTAATTGTCCTAGTTTGACTTTATGGATTTTAAGAAAAATGTTGAGAAGTAAAAAGTAGGTGGTTGAAATTTGTTTAGAGAAAAGAGAAAGATTGTGAAGCACATATTTTTTACTTTATTAAGTAAGGAAGATTGACAGTTATTTTGGGACAGACTAAAAAGGAAAGTAGGACGATTATTTTGGGACGGAGGGAGTATATGTGAACATGGAATGTGTAAGCTTTTTGGCAACTCTGTAACATGTTTATTTCGTACTTGAGAGCTTTTTTTAATAGATACTCAGAATGTTTGACTAGTAGTATTTTTATAGTCTATATTCTTACGAGGTGGATATATTCAGTCCAGGCTACCACTTAGGCTTATTTTTAGAATTGTCTTTTTAGAATTATGAGTCAATTGTATTGTGCGTTTTGGCTATTTAGGAAGCAAGAAAGCCAAATCATATCTTGCTGTATGACTTTGAAATGATGTAATCGAATCAAAATTTGACATCACAGATCTTTGTTTTATGGAATATAGAAATAGTGAAATTTGCACTAAATAGGACTAAAACATAATGACTTTCTTAATGTAGGACTTAAGCTTTTTTATTCCCTAAATAGGACTTAATAATGACCTAGTGGAAGAAATAATGTCTAGTAATGATGGACATTTAGTTGAATAATGACTACTTGATAATGACCAAAGGTCCTACATTGGGAAATAAAAACATATGGTCCTATATTGGAAAAGTCATTATGTTTTAGTCCTATTTAGGTAAATTTCTCATAGAAATATATGGAAAATTGCAAGCCGGTCTGCATGGTTTAGTTCTTGTTGATCATTAAACCATTTTATATTCAAGAACTATCTCGTGTATGATATTTACAGTGACAAAGACAACTTCAGATCCTATTGCTAACTCTATTTCATTGATTTGATATACAGGGTATGGACATGGCTATCTCAAAACTCAACCGCGGTGGATGGGTTCACATATTCCCTGAAGGTAGTCGCTCTCGAGATGGTGGGAAAACCATGGGGAATGCAAAAAGAGGCATTGGAAGGTATGCCTATAGGACCCAAGGGCAGTTTTTGTGAAAGATGCATGCTCATTTCCAAAACCTTAAACTTCTTTCCATTGTTAAAATCACCTTAAGCAGGAGAGTTCTAGGAGTTCACAATTTAACATATTCATCTGAGTTTTTAAACCCATGCACCCCACTAATCTCTTGATAGGTTGGTCCTAGATGCTGACCGTGTACCAATGGTTGTCCCGTTTGTGCATACTGGGATGCAAGAAATTATGCCTATCGGGGCCAAGTTTCCTAGAATAGGAAAGACGGTATGTCTATCTCTTTGCCCCGTTGGTAGCTATTAAAAAAACTACTCAGTACTCCCTCTGTCCAACTACTTTTGTCCCTTTTTTACCTTTGTTTTTTTCCCACCTCACTATTTTGTCTCATACCATATTTAGTCATTTGTGTAGTTCACATTCCATCATGTCCCAAAAATAGTGGGATGGAGGGAGCATGGCCGATTCGCATTACTTTTCTTCTACATGGGTTTATTTATATTTTTCTTTGGTGTATGTTTGTGTGTGAGTGTGTGTGAGTGTGTGTGGGGGGGGGGTGAATAGTGAATTGGTGTATTTATTTCTTTTGATTCATACTCTTGCTGCAAACTTCATAGGTGACTGTACTTGTTGGTGATCCCATTGTTTTCGATGACCTGCTTGAGGTGGAAGGAAAACACCACATATCAAGAGGAAAGCTCTATGATGCCGTATCTGCAAGAATTGGTGACCGATTACATAAGCTGAAAGCACAAGTTGACAGGTTAGCAGCTAAACAATCTTTGAGTCAAGTGAGCTCTTTGGAACCCCATTCCAATGCAACCAGTGATGAGCGAGAAGACGACACGAATCAGGTCCCGTGCTTTAGAATGGGCGTTTCTGGTAATGGCGGGTTCGGATCAAGAATCAAAAGTTACATGGATTCAATTGACCCGACACTGTTCTCAGCTAGAGGTTTGTTTGTGAAGCACAGCGCGAACACAAACCCAAACCGTTATACACAAAATATTCATGATATTGGTCAAGTGAGGGTGTGGCGTGACTTCTTGAGGCCGAACTGTGAATTAAACTATTCTGCCTGAGGTAATGTTGGCACTGCTCATTTTTTGTGTCTATAAATATAGAGTTGGTTTTGCCCTTCTGGCCACGTTTTTGTTCGTTTACTTGCAAAACTAAGCACAGCTTGAACTTATAGCATAAGGTTATGATGGACTTCAATCCGTGAGAGGTATTTATGATTATAGATGCTACGATTGTAATTTAGAACTAAAATAGAAGAGATGAAGTTACATAGTGTTCTTTCTATATCAAGTTAGATGGCAGTGCAATAGTTTTGGTCAAGTTTTGTCCTATTCGTTTTAATCATGCAAATTTTGTTAAGGTTATGCATAAAAAACATATACTCCATTGTAGAATAAGATTACAAAGTACCCCGTAGTACATTCTAGCGCTATTCCCAAACGCAATCCAATACTTTTAGACACGATTTCTACCAAAAAATGCCTCCATAAACTCATGAGTACTCAAGAAAATCTTCATATATATTCAACACCACATTCCCCTTGATCAATTCAGCAAAATATCACATAGAATTGAAATGTTTTTGGTCACTAAAAAATTACATGATCGACCTAAAGTTTTAAATAATTCGTTTTTTTTTTTGCAAATGATAATCTTATCGGTGTGGTGATAAGGTTTAATATTTTTTTGCTCCTAGTAAAATTAGTGAATTTTTTGAACGGTCACTCAAATTTTTTTAATTAATCCTTTAATTTGTTTGGTTGTTGTAAGACCATCATTAGATTTTTTTCAGAAACATCATTACATAAGTTGTGAAATGGTGCTACAATATTCTCTCTGTAAAGTTACTATACTACGAGTGTAATTTTTTTAACAATTTGGTATAACTTTTTTTGGAGAGAGTTATCAAAATAGAACTAAAATATGTTTCATATACCAAAATAAGACTTAAATATTTATACTTCCTCCGTACCACTATAATATAATGTTCAACGTATAATACTCTTTTTATATCTCCCAAAATAAGGTTTCAATCTTTATATCAGGTAAACTTTGTATGGTTTATATTAATTCTGACTTCTTTGAACAGCTTTTAACCACTCAATTGTGTTTTTAATCTTCATACACTGTTAATTGTGGAATATTAAAAGGGGACACATGGATCGGAGTACCAAAATATATACTCTCTTCGTTCCACAATGGATGCTACTCTCCGAATGTGTTAAATCTCATCACTTTTTAAATCATTTTAATTATAAATTAGTTTAGAAATAAATTAAATAGTGTAAATTATATCGTTCAAAAGTACATTAAAAATAGTTCTACAAATTGTTGTTCCAATAATTTAAGTCCAATTTGGTTAGATTTTTTTTATTATTTGTACTTCAATTTTTTCTTTTTTTACACCATTGGATGTTAGATTAAATAAAATGAATGTTCGTGAAAAAATTGCAGCCATAAATGGTAGGTCCTCCAAGACCACCTACCCCTTGCCCTTCTCTCTCCCCATTAGTTTTCCATTTTTTTGGTAAATAAATTAAACTGATACAATCGTGCATATATTCTCCCGAGCAACATAAACAAGATATGAGTTTCAATATCTTTAAATATCAAAATTCTTTTTCGATGTCTCGTGAAACCAAAAAGGATATCGAATTCGATATCTCTAGATATCATAAATTTTTCAAATGGAAAATTTTGATATCTCCTGAATTTGGGAGATATTAATATGTGGTTTGATACTTCTCAATTATTAATCATTCTACATCACCAAATACCATTATCACCACCAACCACCTCCATATTTGATTATCCTCAGTTATTACTAATTGAATCATTATTTTAAGAGAAATGATAGGGGTACACTAAAGGTGTACCCCAAATATCCCCCACCCCCTCCTTGTCCACAATAATTGGCAAAAATTTTTTAAAAAAAATTAAATAAATAAAAATCAAATAAAAATGTGTGATGGGAAAGCATGTGGTGTACAATTGGGGTACACTTTTGGGGTACCCCTAACATGGCTCTTATTTTAAATGTCAGTTAAAAATATCATATCTTAGAGCACCTCCAACCACAGATGTTAAACATGATTTGCTAAAGTCTTTTTTTAGCATGTGAATAGTGATATAGCAGGTCATTTTGCATTGTCATCTCCAACCTCCCATTGCTGCTATAATTTGGCTAACAATTATACATTGTTTTCACTATTATAATACACTCTTTATAATAATTATTCAATTGTTATTTTATATTAAAAAAATTAAGTAATAAGTATGTAATTTAAAAATAATAATTTCAAAAAAAAATATGGAGTAATATTTTAATTTAGGGAAAATAATAAAATATACGGAGCATTATTTTATATATTTAAAAAATACCAATTAAAGAATAGAGAAAAAAACTTTACAAAAAGTAAAAAATTAGAGAGTAAAAGTAACTACATATTTTGAGGAGAATGAGAGAAAAGAAGAGAGAAACCAAATATTTAATTAATATCATGGTTTGCTATATTTTGAGAGGCTTGGTATATATAACAATCCAAAATTAAAATTTACCAAGTGTGCTATAATAAAGCATGCCCCTTGGAGCACACAAATTAAAATGGATTGCTAAATAATGACATTTAACAAGCTAAAATTTAATGGTTGGAGATGCTCTTACAAGTCACGAAACTAACCCTTAGTTTAAAAAATTTTCCTCTCCTCCTAGAAAAAGAGTGCCCAAAATCTCCAAGTTACACCGCACCACTTCGCTCTCACATAGTCACATTCGCCGACTCTCCGTCCTGCTTAAAACCTTCGTTGACACTTTTCCAAGTTGAAACTTGAACGCAGTGCTAACCCTAGTCTCTTCTCCTTTTCCCATAAGGTAATCGTCTCCAAGCTCGTATATCTCTCTCTCAAAATATGTCTCTTATTCTTCATTCGGTGTGATTCGCCCTTGTTCATTCTTGTTTACTTTTCAGTTTTGCAGATTGTTTTGTTTGTTCTCGCCAGATTCGGATTGCCGTTCTTCCTAAAATGGTGTAATTTTAATGTGTTTCTCCCCCCTTCAGTAGCTAGGGTTTAGGGGTTTCAGATTTGTTTCTTTTAACCTCTGATGCCGTTTACCTTTTTGTTTTCTTCTTATCTCAGCTTCCGCTTTCTCTCCTCAAAACTGCCCAGGGGCATCCCATGGTAAGATTTAGTATCTCTCCGTCTTTTTCTTGAAGAAACTCTTTATTATACCCCGTCCCAAAAGTAAGAGTCATGAAAAATAGTCCTATTTTTCAACAATACAAGTTAAATTTTATAATTTATAGTGTTTTTTAAAAAGTAAGTATACGAGTTAGTTGTAAATTTAGTTAAATCAGTAAATAAATTTGAATATACAATTAAGTTTTGATGACTTATACATTAGTGAAACATTACCCTTTCTCTGGGATGAAATGGGGTAAACATTTGTTCTGTTTTGGATTATTTTCTTCTTAATATACAATATTTCTCTTTGCAGCTGGTGGAACTAAAGAATGGGGAAACTTATAATGGGCATTTGGTAAATTGTGACACATGGATGAATATACATCTCCGTGAAGTCATCTGTACTTCAAAGGTACTTAACCATATCCTCTTAACTGGTTCTTTGAATCTTTGTAATGCTAAATTTCTTGGTACTGCAGCACTCTATATTGATGTTTACTTTTTGAAAATTATTTGTGCAGGATGGAGATAGGTTTTGGAGAATGCCAGAATGTTATATTCGTGGGAACACAATTAAATATCTTCGAGTTCCAGATGAGGTTTGGACACTGCTTAAAATTTGTAACTGCTACTTTTCACAAATTGTTTTGATATTGTATGAGAATGTATCTCAATGCATTGTTTGACTTGTAATTCTCGTGCTTCTTGCTGATTATTAGTTCCAGCTACATAAAAACTGCTAACCCTCTAAGCAGGATGGCGGAGAGCATTGTCTTCTTGTTTACTAATTTACACAAGTAGTGTCATGTGCAAACACAGTATTCTATAAGCATCACTTTGGTCTAGGATAATCACTTATATCATATTATAGTCCAAGAGAGTTGTATTTTATGTGAACAATGTTTCGTTTTTGTTTAGGAGTTATTGCAGCTTTCTATGGTTTACTATTGTGTTGGGTGAGTGCTAAGCTGAAATAACATTGATGGGGCTTAAACAATTGTAGTTTGGAGTTTTTGCGTGTCTGTGTATTTGCGCGCGCACGGAGTTTTTGTGTGTGTGGAAAGCATGTCATTTTTTCTGGGATGATGCAATTTAGCCAAAGCAGACAATGATGTGCTCCTAAAGGTATTGTGGTTTCATTACCTTTAGTTGAAGTGCATCACTGTGAAGATAAAATTGAGATTGGTTTCTTTCTGACCAGAGCTTTCCTCATGCAATTATTCTCTTTTAATTTTTATTTGCAACTTGAGTAAATCATTTCTGTGTGTTGGATTTCTCCATACATGGTAGTGTGTCACTTTGAAAATTGAAGTGTGTGCTCCTCAAACAATGATTCTATTTCAATTTCTATTTAAAAGTTTATTTAATCATGCCTGTGAACTGTTCTTTTTTCATATCTTTGTCTAGTTATATGCTCACTACTACTGTCATTTGTGGCTTGTCCTCTAGGTGATTGATAAAGTTCAAGAAGAAACAAAAAGCCGAACAGGTACCATTATTTTAATTTGAATATTTTTTTAGGACTGTTAGTGCCAGTAAACAAAACAATAGATGCACACGAAGAACGAGTACCACTTTAGAGTAGGTTCTGGGGAGGATGGGATGTACACAGACCTTGCCTCTATTTAGAAAGGCTGTTTCCCTGAAAAAGCTTAGGAAAAATTTGGGGAAGTTTTGCAATATGTAAAGAATTTGAATGTTTTGAATATAATTGTAATTTTTTGTAGGAAAAAAGACTTCTAAGGGTGAAAGGGAATGTGAACAATGTGGTCAAAACATTTTTGGCAATAAGAACAAAAAAAATAGATTCAAATGAACAGTAGGAAAGGAATGTGCGGAGTACTAGCTCATGCCAAACAAACGCCCACACAACACTCCACCAACTACATGACTAAGAGAGCCTCATCCCTCAACACTATGCTTTCAAACACTAATCAAGCAACCTTTTGGCATGTTTGGAAACTTAAACTCAGATTTCAAATTTAGATTTGACTCAAATAACGTGTTTGGGAATCCAAAAAATTTGGATTTAGCCCGAATCCTCTAATTTCCAACAAAGCTCAATTACAAACCCATACCCTTCCCCTTGTAATTTCAAATCCAAGAATTCAAATTTTTGAATTGGAATGTAATGGTTCAAATAAATTCTTAATTTCCAAACACTATCTTATTGTGAAATCCCTTCGTCCTGAATTAGTTGTTGCATTTTTTGGGTTGTTCCCTAAAAATTGCACACATTAGTTTTCTAACAAAGGTTGTGGTCCAAAATTCTCTTCTAAACAAATGTCTACCATTCACTTTTTATTTTTGATCATGTTCCTTAAATTACTTGAAGTCAATTGGTCCAAATCAAACCTGGAAGGATGGTGTATAGTTCAAAAACAAAATCCTTTCACATTAATACTTTTTATTTAAACATATTTACATTCAAATTGTTTATATATGAGACTCCCTAAATTTGTTTCAAATTCTCTAAAGATATTAAAGGATGCCAAAAAGCATCAAACATAAATGTTCTAACACTATCAATTGAAGGATGGAGCATGTTGAACAAAACTTGATATCACTGTACAAAAATAATCTTAAAGTAAACCATGAATCTGAACAGGATTAATAAACAAATGCATGTCTGCAAGTTAGTATGATGTATTGAACTTCATTAAAGTATAAAGTAGGAAATGTCATGTTCCCAAGAGTGTCGACTGTTAGATAGCTTATAAAAATCTATAAATTTAGGAAGTCACTTTCAAGAACACTCAGTGTGTGGAAAGAGTTAGAAAGGCTCTTCTTAAGGTGCGCTCGTGTGCGTGCACACATGAACCTACACACACATGCGACACTAACAAACTGACGATGTTTGCATCTATTGAAATGTTAAAAGTTAAAGTGATTTTATATTATTAAATTCCATTGAATTACTAATTGAAGAAGCTTTCAGTGAAAAAATGTGAAAATTATAGTAGGGACGAGAAGAATGAGACACATTATCATAGTTTAAACTTGGCATATTAGTATTTACACAGGTTTCCAGAGCATTAACAATAAACCTTAAAGTCGCATTAATAGAAAACCCGATAATGAGAACCCTAATAAAACCTGAGGAAGAAAATTAAGGTGTTACCCACCATGCTGAAGAATAGTGATATGTATATGTATTTTCCTTGACAAGACAACTAGTGATATGAGTGAACATGATACAGGGGTTGTGCAACAAAATGAAAAGGGTAGTCTGTTTTTGGACATTTCTGTGTGGGGTTTGCCTTAGTTCTCAGAAGCATAGATAGTCTATATTATGGCTGTACTCCTATCAACTATGTGCATTAAATTTCACATAAAAGTGTTGACTTGAAGGATTTAATGAGTTATACTTCCTGAAAGATTTCTTTACAAATCTTTTTTTGAACTCTTCTAACTGACTTTCTTTTTTTGGTTTGTTTATATGCTTTCACAGATAGGAAACCACCTGGTGTAGGGCGTGGCCGGGGCAGAGGTAGAGAGGATAATGTTGCTGGAAGACAGGGAAGAGGAGTTGGGCGTGGGATGGATGATGGAGCTGCCAAAGGCCGTGGAAAAGGAGGCCCTGGTGGTAAGCCTGGTGGCAAAGGTATGAGATTCATTCAAAAACGAAAAAAAATTCCACGTTTGCTCCCATGACTATAAGGCCATTCCCACTCTCGTTTCATAAGCTTTATTTTTTCCTTGCATTTTTTGGTGCATGGCTATGGATATCCTTCCAATGGTGGGAATTTCCTTACAGGTCAGACCAAAAGTGTGAACTCTTTTAATTCAATCAATCTTATGCTTCATATATCCTTGGTTTTGAAAATGGCCTCTATCAAAAGCCATCTCCCCATTATGCCAATAACCCTCTAGTATTCTTAAAAGGCACTTGCTTTGAGAGCTAACTCTATATTACTCCCTCTTTTTCAAAAATATGTGTTTCCTCTAGTTTGTTTGTTCCAAAATTTTGTTTTTTTAGGAAACAAGTATACATGATATGTCTCATTCTTTTGTTCTGCATGAATTTCAACCACTCAATTTTTACTTAATAGATGTGCCCGGTCACACACATGCACACATACAGCATATGACATTGTTTTTGGTAATAAATAATTGCGCTTATTTTGTGCGACAGTTGGAGGTCGTGGGCGTGGCTAATATTTCCCAGAAGGGTAATATCGAAAAGCACTTGGAAGAGGGCAAATGTGAGTTCAAGAAACAAAATCTCTCCCTTATTGTCCTTCCTGATTTGTTGGAGGGTCATCAATTGGAAGTGTTATTATTCCTTCCTCTATATTAATTAATTGCTAGTGGGATGAAATGTAACTACCATTCTCTAATGGTAAGACATAGTGTTTTTGTAAGTTTATTTTATTACTTCTTATAAGATTAATTTTGTGTTTTTAGTTTTTTTGTTAACAAATGTGGTTTTTTGTGGTTTCATGTTGATCCTTTATATAGGCTCTGTTTGGGAATCCGTTTTTTGTGCAGTTTTTTTTCTTGGGCAGAATGAGCCAAATTTATCTTTCTATATGGAATTGGCGAGTTTTAAAACTGTTTCAAAAAGTGAGCTAAAATGTGTTTATGGAGTATCAACAATGTTATTCAAACTTTGGTTAATCTGCGTGGATTAATTTCCATCACAAAGTTTTTCATAGCTTATTTTTGCATGCCCATTTTTCAACTCATGTATTACACGTCCGAATTTACCTCGTGTAGCGTACGTTCAATGTTTGGATATCGACATTCATCGAAAGCAAAAACAGTGTTTCACACGCTAAAATGTGCATTCTTGAGAAGAAAACACTTGAAGACTAAATTAAGTAAGCATTGTATAGAGTAAGAGAAATGCTACTCCGTATATCGTTAAACACTCTCTTTGTCTTATAGATTTTTTTTTCTTCTAATTTTCCCTGCTCACTGTAAAAAAAACCACACTTGTTTTATTTCATTTTACAAAATAAACGTGTGATTTAAGCAATCTCTCACATCTAAATGAATTTCAACTTAAAATATTCAAAAATTTATTGAGTTTCGTTGAAATAATTTGTAGGCTTCTGCATCTTCAAAAGAGTTTTACATTTTATTATGAAAATTAAGAGGCGACATTCGTCCACTATTTTGTTAATGATCGTGAATGTATGTACACAGTACACCCAATTGTATAATGCCTTCTCTACCTGAATTAAATCATCCATTTTCTTATTTTCGTTTGTTTGAAACTACTTATTTTTTCATATTTAGTAAAAAAATGATGAATAATCCAATTATCCTAGATATAAAGCTGAAAATGCTCACTAATATCTGCCTAAGACTTATCTAATACTGCTTCTCTCCTCAATTACTCTTCACACTTTTTTCTACTCTTTACTTTTCTACTCCGTAGTACTCCCTATAAAAAAAGAATGCATGTTCTACAACTCTTTTTGTGATAAACAATTCAATTGTTTACTTTTAAATTTTAAAAACTTTTCTTAACTTTCATAAAAATCGTACTACCTTTGTGTCAATGTATTTTCCAGTTTGAATTTTTTGAATCAAACTAAATAAATTTTGAACTTCAATTCAATAAAAGATGTAATGCATATTTGTATTAAAATGACTTCATTAGATATAGGAGTATATCTTATTAAAAATTTTTGAAATTTTATTCCATTTTACTTAGATAAATTGAAAGTAATTAAAGTTCAAAATTTGTTCAGTATGATTAAAAAAAGTAAAATTAGACAAATACAAGTCAAAATTTCTTGTTAAAATTATTTCGAATGGGATTGAAGTTTTTTTTTTTAAAAAAAATTATTTTTTCTTTCTTCATAGAAATGAAGTGGGGCCGCTTGCCCCCTCTGACAGGCCAGCACTAACACTCGGCATATATTTTGTCTTGTAATTAACAACAGACACCATTTGTCTTCCAGTTTCGAGCCAGAGTATAATAATCTCAAATCTCTTATCTTATCTTAGTGATGGGCGATATCAGAGAAGAAGAAGAAGAAGAAGAGGCTTCCCTCGAACTGCCGGAAAAACATTCTCAGAAGGCAAAGCGTGTGGCTTCTCTGGATGTCTTCCGAGGTCTTACTGTAGCGGTACGTGTGCAGTATTTTGCTATGATAATAATAATAATAAACATATTTGAAGACTGTTAGAGTATATATGCTTTCTTTTCGCTTTGGTTGGATTGGTTATTTGACGTGATATCGGAGTCCAGTCCTATTTGAAAACCTTTGAGGTGATTGGATGTATGCAGTCTCAACAGTTTTACAAAACAAAAAGTTTAAAAAAAAATACTATTTTATTTTAATAAATTGTCAATGAAAATATGTTAGAAAATAAGATATAGTTTGACAAGGTGAATATTAGGCCTAATTTTGTGACGAAGGGAGTATATTGTTAGGTGTTAGAGTGTACTCTTGTCCCTTTGAATTCTTTACACTTCCAAATTTAGCATTACACCAAATTCAACCTACCAGAATCTCACAAAAAGTATGGTCTGAGGAGGGTGTGTCTATGCAAACCTTACCCCTACTTGAAAATTGGGACTGTTTTTAAATAGAAAATTTAGCATTATTAATGTTATAAAAAGAAGATTCACATGGCTGTAGTCAGACCAGCAATGCTCTATGGGGGAGAGTGTTGGGCAGTTAAGAAGATTCACGTGCATGCGACAGAGATGCGGATGTTGCGGTGGATGTTTGGGCACACGAGGCTGGACAAGATTCTGAACGAAGTTATTCGAGGTTGGTTAGGCATGGCGCTGGTAGAAGATAAGATTCGAGAGGTAGGTTGAGGTGGTTCGGACATGTGAGATGGTGGAATGTTGAGATGCGAGACGCTTACGTTGGTAGGGGGAAGCAGGGGAAGCGGTAGACCTAGTAAGGGTTGGAAGGAGGTGATTAGATAGGACTTAGAATTTCTTGCTTTTACTAAGGATATGGCCTTAGATAGGAACGTTTGGAGAGATAGGATTATAGTAACTGGGTAGGTACCTTGCTCTAGGGGGTGTTGTTGTCGTGTGCTTTGTAGGACTTTTATGCTTAATACTCTCGTTTCGTAACTTTATTTAAGATAGTTTAGTTTTAATTCTATGTGCTTGGTGCTTTATTGCATTGTAGGCTTGTAGTTGTGCTTTTTTTGTTTTGTGTATCTTTTGTGATATTTTAATGTGCAGTTTGAGCCGGGGGTCTCATGGAAAAAGTCTCTCTACTTTTGGGTAGGGACATGGTCTGTGTACACACACCCTCCCTAGGATCCAACTGGGTTGTTGTTGTTGTAATGTTATAAAAAGTTTATTTTACCCTTTTGTACACCATTCACATAATCTCAAATACCCCACCCTAATGTAATAATTGTACTATGAGCAAATATGGAAACTAAACAATATTCTTACATTTACCTAAAACTTCCTACAACGATGGGCAAATTCTTATGTGATTCTTAGGTTCACATTCATTTTATGGGCCTTTTACAAAAAAGAAAATATCTACATGTAAACCAATGAAAAGTGCGAGACGGTCCACATTTCATATGTGGACCTTAGGACCACAGAAACACAACTCAACTATATGGTATTTTCTCTGTCAAGAATCCAAAGGGACGGAGGGAGAAGGAAATATTTGGGTCTCCAACTACAAGTTTGAGTTTTTGGTTGAAATTATCTTATGATATTAGACAGAATTTATAGTTACTGGCATACCGTGGTAAAAATTCAGAGATTTGTAGTCTGATTGTGGACTTTAGTGAGCAGTTGATGGTGTTGGTTGATGATGCGGGGGGAGAGTGGCCGGTGATAGGGCATGCGCCTTGGAATGGATGCAATCTTGCTGATTTTGTGATGCCATTCTTTCTCTTCATTGTGGGAATGGCTATTTCACTTTCACTCAAGGTTTCATCTCTCAATTTCATTCATTCATTCAAATCCCCCATTTGCTACTTTAACTTTAGGATTATTAGCTCTTTTCCTTCACGGTCCGTGCGAGAATAACACCATCTTTGACACCACGGATGACAACCATGCTACTGCAACATTTATTATTTTGCCTTGTAATTAATATGTAGAGAATACCTGAAAAACTTGTGGCTATCCGAAAGGTGATCTTAAGGGCACTCAAGCTTGTTTTTTGGGGACTTCTATTGCAAGGTTAGTGTTAGTACTTTGTGTATAACCTATAGAAAACAAGTTATCTATTTTATTGTTTAGAGCAGATTATACAACATGTTTCAGGAAATACTTAAAACGGTTGCATTTCTAGTATCAAGTCTTTATTTTTTTCTCTCTTTCAAATGTGAAGGAGGCTATTCACATGCCCCAGATAAACTGACCTATGGTGTGGACTTGAAGAGAATAAGGTGGTGTGGCATTCTCCAGGTAATGTAATTATAGTAATATTAATATTAATATTATTTTTGTATCTTTTCCCTTTGTGTTTAAGTTGTATCTCTTGGAAATAGCTTCTCTTCTGAGTAGGGGTAAGGCTTGCGTACCCCCCCCCTCTCACAAGACCCTCCTGTTTTGTGGGATCCTACTAGGTTTGTTGTTGTTGTTCTTTCTTATGTGTGTCGTGTTAAATCATCCTACTTGGGTAGAATTTCATTAAAACTAAAGAAATGTATAGAACATATATTCCTCCTCGTGTAACTTTTAGGATGGAACGCTGAGAATTAATAATATGTTATACTAAATGGTTTTCTAGAAAGATCTGTTCCAATGAGCTAGCAATACATATAAAGTCATCCCACACTACACATTCGCCTATAAAAATATGACCATTTAACATGAAATCCCAATTCTTTATATGCATAGTGAGAGGATTTCCTTTTAATCCCATTTCTCTAGAGGATCGCTCTTGCGTATTTCATGGTGGCCATGATAGAGATCTCAATGCAAAAGACACAAGCTAAGATTCTATCTCGGGGACCATTTTCCATTTTCAAAGTATACTATCGACACTGGTGAGTGTCACTTTGCAAACATATTATATTGATATTGATTGTGAATGGTATCTCTAGCATGTGATTTTCAGAGCCATTTTTGATGATATAGTCCGCGTGATCTGCAGGGCTTTTGGAGCTTGTGTTTTAGTAGTTTACTTGGCCACATTGTATGGAACTTATGTTCCTGACTGGCATTTTGTTGTGAAAAATACAAACAGTCCCGACTTTGGGAAAACATTGACTGTGAGTTTCTCCTTAAAAAAACAAAAAAGCAAACAACAAATCTTGAGAAAGTTTTGTTCTTTTAATAATACTATGTAATAAAGATGTTTGCTTTTGCTTCTTAGGTATCTTGCAATGTACGAGGGAAACTGGACCCTCCTTGTAATGCAGTGGGTTATATCGACAGAAAAGTGCTGGGAATCAATCACATGTACCCACATCCAGCTTGGAAGAGATCAATGGTGATTTCTATTTTATTTTCCTTTCTTCTTCTTCTGCTTCTTTTTTCTTGAAGTACATCTTCTGATCTGAAGCCATTGTAGGCTTGCACGAAGAGCTCTCCACATGAGGGCCCGTTCAGAAGTGATGCACCCTCTTGGTGTTGGGCTCCTTTTGACCCAGAAGGAGTACTAAGGTGAGGGAGTAGGATAAAATGTTCCGTCAAGTCGTACTATAGTTAGATTGTTCTCATAAAAGTAGTACTCCTTCCATAGTTTTCATCGTGTTTCGGTTTATGATGTCTGGACAAAGTTATTTTCAATTCAATTTTATTTAATTATTGGTGTAAAATCCCAAAAATGAAATTTATATATTTAAAGATTACATCAAAAGTTTTATAAAACAAGAGGTGACATGATCACATGGCTATGTTATCTCAACAATCGAGTAAAATGAGTGGAAAAAATGATATATTTTGACCATGTATAGTAACACTGGCTTTATATATTTGTTTATGAATACAGCTCAATTTCTGCTATCCTCTCCACTGTTATTGGAGTTCATTTCGGACATGTTCTTATCCATTTCAAGGTTAGGTCAATGGTTGCCGGGTATAATTGCACGTTTCGGCCTCTTTATCATCCCAATGACTTTAATCTTGAATTTAAACTGTCAGGGTCATTCTTCTCGACTTCTGCATTGGATTGTCACTGGACTTATTCTTCTGATTTTAGGAATCACCCTTCACTTCACAGATGGTATAATGCAGTGCCAAAGCATTTAGGCAGTGTTTGGTAACAAGGAAATTCGTTTCCAAGCCCGTGGAAGAAAAAGGTTTTCCCAAAGAAAATAAGTTTTCCTTTACATTTTCCATGCACAAACCACATCTTTTCAAGGTGGTGTAGAACTGAAAATGGTTTCCTCTTTATCTTCTACCGAACACGGGAAAAACAAGAAAATGGGTTTACTCAAGAAGCATTTCTCGTGTACCAAACACTGCCCTAATAAAAGTTCAAGTCTTCTCATTGCGGTTTCGATTTCTTCAAACTCCATATTCTTTGGTTGCAGCAATTCCTCTAAATAAGCAATTGTACACTTTCAGCTATGTGTGTGTGACATCTGGTGCAGCAGCATTAGTTTTCTCAGCCTTGTACATTCTGGCAAGCCGTTACAAATTACAATCATATTCTGTCCCTCTTTCATAGTCTATAGCTAAGGGTTTTTTTGGAAAACAGCCATAGTTTTTTTTTTTTTGCAGGTTGATGTTGGCAACCTTGGATGTCTGGTTCTACCACTGGAATGGATTGGGATGAATGCGATGCTCGTTTACGTTATGGCAGCTGAAGGAATTTTCGCAGGTTTTATCAATGGTTGGTACTATGATGATCCTCACAACACTCTGGTATGTTTCATTCAACTCTTCCACCTTTACATTTACACTATGTTTGGTTCGAGGATTTTGAAAGGGAAGAGAAAAGAAAATGAGATGGAAACCGTTTTCCTTGTTTGGTTAGAGAGGAAAAGAAAAGAAAAATGGAAGGAAAAGAAAATGAGAAGGCAAAATGTAATAAGAGGAAAGGAGAACCAAAATCCTCCCATTTTGGCGAGGAAAATAAGAGAAAATTTTCTTTTCTTTTCCTTCCAAAAATTTCTTGAACCAAACATAGTGTTAGCTTGTTGTATACACAAAAGTCACAAATTGTTTTTTTTTTGACGGGGAAATATTCTTGTTAGTTTTGCGCCACTTGAGTTACTCCATATTATATAGCGACGTGTGGAGTTGGTCTCAAAAATCACTTCATGAGTTTACCTCTTATGTTATTCCTCAAAAATCACCAAAAAAAATCCGACGTAACTAAAAAAATATCAACTTAGCGTCGATCGTCTCGATTTTGATGCGATTAAATTGCTCATAATGAAGCCATGTTTGCAGGTATATTGGATCAAGAAGCATGTGTTTATTGGAGTGTGGCATTCAACTAGAGTGGGGATTCTGATGTATGTTATCTTTGGTGAGATATGTTTCTGGGCTTTCATTGCTGGGGTGTTTCATTGGCTTGCCATTTACTGGAAACTTTAGTTGTATTATGTATATATAGATCAGAACTCTATACCCCAATTCTTCCAGTCCTGCTAAAGCCTTTGTCTCTGTGTGTTGCAATGTATATATTGAAAAAGATATATATTGTGGTTGTAATAAATATGCACTGTATATATGATGGAATCTCTAGACAAATACACTGGAATTACTACTTTACATTTAGATTTATAATACTTCGTATAAGAACTCTCAAAGTCTCAAGAATTTACATTTAGATTTAATAAATAAAGTAAATGAGAGTAGATGTGTTGGCTAATTATCAAGTTGATTAGGATTATCCGAGATAATCTAGTTCGGGTAGAAATAGAATTGTGGGTCATAGAACTAATTAGCTTACTTGTTGACCAAGCTGGGTTAACATTATATATATCATAGTCAAGTCTTGGGTTTTGATATGAGAACCATATGAGATTTATATGAGGCGTAGAGTCAAACATAGTGTTAGTGTTCACCAGATCTATCGGTAGAGGCGTAGAGTCTCAAGTCCTTCTCTCTCGCACATCGGCGTCGCCTTGTACCAGGAGGGTCACTGCCAATGTTTTAGACTCCGGTTCTCCCTCAACTTCAAGAACCCGTCTGATAAACTAAATCCAATTGATTGTTCGTTGCTCTTCAATTTTCTAGATTTGAATTTTATTTCTTCAATTTTTTTAGATCTGAGATTTAGATTTTGATGATTTTTTAATAAGCTGAGGTTAAAGAGGAAGAAGGGGGTTAAGAATAAAGGGGATATGGCCTATGAAAAAAAAAGAAAAATTAGAAGAAGAAGGGGTAGGTGGGGCGGGTCAGATAGAAGAAGATGAAAACAAAAGGATACAGTGGGGAGAAGGAGAAAAAGTGAAGGGTAAAACAGGAAAGTCAAATAATTTTTCATTCTACATTAAAAACCGTGCCAAATCAAAACGAGAAGTTTCAACTTGGACGGAGGGAGTATATCATAGTCAAGCCTTGGGTTTTGATATGAGAACCATATGAGATTTATATGAGTATAATTGCATTAGGTTTTGAGTTACTCCTTCCGTCTTAAAATGATCTTCCTAGTTCGATTTACTAGGATTGATTGAAATTATTCTCAATTTAATTTGTTAGATTATAGGTATAAAATTAAAAAATAATAATTATATATTTTAAAAGTATATCAAAATATCTACAAAAACAAGATGTGACATGACTATATTATTTTATCAAAAAATAACGAAAATAGGCAATGAAAGTGATTATAGTTTGACTGAATAGTGTCGGGGAGTTTTCAAAAAAAAAAAATAGTGTTGGGGAAATCATTTAGGAAGGAGGGGACGGAGGGAGTATATTTTCCTAAAATAATACTTCATGTCTTCTATTTAGCACAAATTAAAGAAAAAAATCTTTGGTTCCTCTGAAACCAAGCGCCGCTGATCCATTGGTTCAATCTGAAGTGCGCAGTAGAGGGAGAAACAAAAGATCTGCCGCTGATTGAGAAGGAAAACCGTCGTGCAGAAGACAGCCGCAACGTTGCTCCAATTGCGCCACCGACCGTCAAGAAGCCGCCGTTCAGATTGTTAGGTAGAAGGTTCAGATTCCCAGATGAATCACTTACAAGAAAACTTAATTGAACTAGAAATTGAGGGCGAGAATGTTTTACTGGCACGACAGCAGGTACTACAAATGCCACATGCCGCACAAGTCTTTTTACTATTCACAAATATTTCTTACAGTATTTGAAAGAGAAGTTGCTAACGTGATTGCAGTTGGTTGAAAACGACAAGGAACGAAACGGAAACAGGGAAGCATTGACAGCGTTAAGGAAGAGAGCCAAAACATCAAAAAGCAGCATAGCTTCACCTTTCGAGTCAATCATGAGGGATGTTGAGTCAAGACCATTGGTGAGAGAAGTTTGTTCAACTTGTGGCAATCATGATGTGAACGAAAGAAAATGGCTTATGTTTCCGGGAACAGATGCATTTGCTAGTATTCCATTTCATGCTGTTCATACCATTCTGGAGCAAGGTTTCTTCCTCTCACTAAATTGTTTGTGTTCTCTATTTAGGATATGATCTTTTTCTGTGTTTACAACTTTACATATCCACGCGATAAAAAGAATGTGTATCGATCAACTAATCATAGCTTGGTATTAAATATTAAAATCTAATCATTGTGATTGTTCTGGTTCATAAAATTTGGATGCATGATATTTTTCATAAGTCTATTGACCAGTGCCATGTCAAAAAAATTGAAAGATGTCTAACTCTAGATGTAGTAAGAGCAATATAATTCACCGAGAAGACTTATAAGTTATAATGGTAAAACAATTAAAAAAACGCCATCTTGAAGCATACTTTTATCTGTTAATGATGGATGGAGGCTTGGAGCAACAACAACAACAACCTAGTTGGATCCAAGGAAAGTAGGGTCTGGGGTTGGAGGCGTAGCCTTTGTTTCAATGCAGGAATTGTAACAACACATCAGTTGGGTTGGATTAAGATGGTTTTGAAATTGATTACATTTATAGTGCTATGGAATCGGGCTGGAAGTATGACAAGCATTAAAAAATTGACAATTTGTATTGAAAAGATAAGCAAGTGTAGAGTTCGTAAAGATGGTGGTTCACCCTATGCGGCCTACATGCCTATTGGCTCTTCATCTAAAATGTGTCTTAGCTAGAACTCATCCTTTCTCCTTTTGATGACTTGAAGAAGCTGTGATTTGTTAGTCAACATATGCGTTCTAACAACCTAAGCACATATACATGCATTAGGTAAAATATGAAATAGAGAAATTAAATGAAGGATTGAGGTCCAAATGGTTCAGCTCAAATGTCTCCAAACCTAATCTGTAATATAGTTCCTTTTGCATTACAAAACCTTATTTTTTACTCACATTAAATCAGATTAGAATTGGATGGAGGGTTTTGAAGGGAAGGGCTCTGGATGCTTAGTCTTGATAAGTTAAATGTTTCTAAAAATATATAAGGATACTGAAATGCTATATACACATGTTATGTTAATCATTAAATTATTAAAACAATTTTATAAATATATCAAGACATAGACCAAGCTCTCCAAAGCCGCCCTCCCAAACTCTTCAATGCAAACATATCCTTGAGTTCCGCAGAAAGCCCACAACATGGAATGGTTTAACTGACACCATCACTTTTGACTCTGATGCAGATCAAAACCGACTAGATTGTGAAGCAAAGAAACTCCAGAGCTATATCAAGGAGAAGTCCTTTTGCATATCGGAAAAAGGAGGTCTTGCTGACAGGATCAGCCCCAGCGTTCTTCGATCCCTAGTGACCTTATCTGATGCACCAAAGAAAGTTGTGCCACCTGAATGACTCCATCTGAATGACCTGTTCGCTGATAACTACGTGCTCTCCGCCACTTTTTTTCTCCAGATTTTTTGGTGATCATTATGTTTTCCCTCTCAGGAGGAAAATTAGATACTGATTTCAAGCATGAAGGACCGGTTCATGTATTGTGATTCCCATTACTTATTTTCAATATTTAGTGCTCACTTTATGTCATGCTGTACAACAACAACAACAACCCAGTTAAATCCCACAAGAGTAGGGTCTGGGGAGGGTGTGTGTACGCAGACCTTGCCCCTACTCGAAAGTAGAGAGGCTGTTTCCAAAGAGACCCCCGGCTCAACATCGAAAGTTGCAGTGTTTGACTAATTGCTACTTCATTAATTAAAGAAGCGCAGATAGTTTAGAGATCCATTTTGATTTATTCCATCATGCTGTAGCGGTGTTTAATCGTTCATATTTTGTCAATTACCCCAAGGAATCCCAAGTCACAATGGTTCTTGTGAATGACATTGTTTGCAATATGCTTAGAGATCTTAACTAAGTGGAAAGCCACATGGGGGCAAAAATCTTGTCAGCGTAGAAGGATGAAAAGTTAGGATGATAATCAGGGGTCGCCATGGAAATTACCAGATGGGGGAAAATATATCAAAAAAAATATTTTAAATGAACCCACTCTTTCATCCCACAATTTTTTTCTCATGATAACCCGACTTGCTTTTGGGGAGGAAGAAGTATTGTGAGGACGGAGATAATTTCGTGTTCCAACGGTTTGAGCCCTCCTACCTCATTTTTATATTAATTTTTGGTACTATCTTTGGACTGCTAACTCTCACGTCGGCCCACATATCTGATTTCTTAAGACATTGTTTATAAGGAGACGAATGAAGCTTTTTGAGTTGGTATCCAATGCTAGGTAATGTGAACTAGGTAATGCAATTAAAATATTTGGGGATTTTCTTGTGAACCAAAGATTGCCATAGAATATCAAGTCATCAGATTGTGGTTTCTCTTTTTTCAAGCTCCTTATCCTTTGGTTGCAGCAATTCATCTAAATAAGCAATTTTACACTTTCAGCTATGTGTGTGTGACATCTAGTGCAGCAGCATTAGTATTCTCAGGCTTGTACATATTGGCAAGCCGTTACAATCATATTTTATCCTTTATGGTTGTTGGAAAACAACTACTTCCTCCGTCCCTAAAGATCTTATGCATTTGACTTTCATAGAGTTTAAGAAAAGTATTGAAAAGTGAAAAGGTGTACTTAGAATTTGATATGAAGAGAGTTTTTTTTTCTGGCCATTTGTTCTTTTCCTAAAATTCTAAAATGTAAAGGGAAGATTTTTTTCTGGACCGACGAATGGAAAAGGAAAGAAGGAAGATGTCTATGGGAAGGAGGGAGTATAATTTTTTATTTGCAGGTTGATGTTGGCAACCTTGGGCATCTGTTCTCCCATTGGAATGGATTGGGATGAATGTGATGCTCGTTTACGTTATGGCAGCTGAAGGATTTTTTTTAGGTTTTATCAATGGCTGGTACTATGATGATCATCACTGCACTCTGTTATGTACTACGTATTATTCAATTCTTCCACCTTTACACTTAGCTTGTCATAGAGCATAGAAGTCACAAATTATCCTTTTTTTTGGAAATATTTGGGTTAGTTTTGTGCCACTTGAGTTATTATATAGCGACGTGTGGAGTTGGTCTCAAAAGCACTTCATGGGTTTACCTCATATGTTATTTTTGTAGACCACTGTACAAAAATACATCCCGATTCTATCCTCTTCATTGGTTTACCTCATATGGCAATCATCTATATTCTTTCTGATAATGGTGGTGAATTCGCAAAACGAAAACCCATGCTCCGTTCTTTTGGTGTCTAACATTTTACCACTCCCCTGCACACTCCTGAACGCAATGGTACCACTGAATGCTACCATCAACATATTATTGAAACTAGTCTCTCTCTCTTCTTCACACTGCATTCATGTTTCTTACTTTCTGGATTGAAGGCTTTCAAGTTGCATTATATATAAAACTAAGGTGTGGCACGCTACACTTTCATCATTGTATATGCATGTGGAGCCTGTCTTTTGATGTGATTAACTTGAGTAATGAACCCTTGTTTCCAGGTATATTGGATCAAAAAACATGTGTTTATTTGAGTGTGGCATTCCGCAAGAGTGGTGATTCTGATGCATGTAATCTTTGGTGAGATTTGTTTCTGGGCTGTCAAGGTGTTTCATTGGCTTGGCATTTAGTGGAGACTTTGGTGCAGAATTCTTTTAATATAAGAAGTTTTTATTTATTTGTTTTTCTTTTTGTTCCTGCAGGTTAGTTTGTCGAGAGTTGTCCTTGCAAAGTGAGGTAAGCCCACTGTGTATCCATTCTTTCCGCCATTGTTAAAAACACGAAAAATGACACTAAAATTAATGACACAGAGAACTATTTAATGTTGAATTGTTTTTTATAAAAAAATTGTTGAATGTTTGAATCAGAAAATTATGAACCATTTATGCATATTAAAGGCATATGGACCAATCTATAAAAACTGTATATAATAATTTTATACATGCTAGATGCTTTACAAATCCTTAGATAAGCATAGCCGAAGACCTTGTGGTCTAATGGCACCAAGTTGACTCTTCCAAATGGGAGGTCACTAGTTCAATCCCCAGTAGAGGCAATAACTCTTGGTGCTCTCAATAGGTTGAGAAAGTATGTATGAACAGATATTACAATTGTAATAGAGTTATTAGTGCTAATAAAAGATCTTTAGATAAGCATATGGTGGGACAATTTTGATATTTATTATTTTTAAAATAAATAATAACATGAGTGGAGAATACTTCATTTAGATAAGCATATGGTGGAGAAATAAAAACTTGGGTATGTACTTCTCTAATACCAGTTTGAGAGATAAGCAAGAAAATTTATTGTAGTCTCACCTGTTTATGATGATCTAGATTTTGAAAAATCTGATCTGGAAGAGATTGAAACTTTTCAAAGAGGAATGTTTTAAACACTTTTAAGCACAGATGTAGTAAAGAGAAGATTTATGGTGATATTACAGAACCATATGACAACAAATGGCACATGTTCCTACCTAATGAAATGAATCTTCAAGTCAAGTTAAAAGAAAAAAACTTGGCAATTCCCATCTATTTCAATTGGAACTTTCTGTGAGACGATATTGTGCCAACCCTAGAGATCACTAAAGATGTGAGGAGTTTTTTTAAAGAGTTGTAAGAAATATGATTGCTTAGAAATACTGTTGACATAATAAAGAGTTGTTGCTTTTCAAATTTAGTTTTTGAGAATTTTAATTCATCAAGGATGGCTATTGCTGTGTTAACAGGTTGCCTTAATGGCTGACATATTCGTAGAATCCAATTTCACATTTACAATTTTTACCCTTCTAATATATGTCGAAGATTCAACTTAGAGCTTAAACTCTCAACTTCCAGTTTTTTCTAGTTTTTTTTCAATTTTTTTTAGTTCCTTCATGTTTTTTCTAGTTCCTTCCCGTCTTTTCCAGCCAGTTTTCCCAACTATTTTCCAGTTTCTTCCAGTTTTTCCAACTATTCCCATTTTCTTCAATCTTTATTTACTCCCAAATAATGACTCTAAATATAATATATTTTTCATGTATTATTATAACTATAGTTTATAAATTATTTCAGTTTTTCTGTTTTTAATTTCACATGTCTCTATTTTGTCATGTATATGACTCTAAATATAATATATTTTTCATGTATTATTACACTTTACTAATTATTTAACTGTGTGGGTGCTCTTAGGCTAAATGCTTATACAAACAAATTAATTTTTCTTAAGGTTATTGGCAAGGAGAGTCCCTGTATAGGAGATTTTATGTTTAAGTGCATCTACTTCAAAATCATCCAGGTCTCAACAAATTGAGGTCAAGACTTTCGACGAAGTTTGTTAAAAAATTGAGTTACATTCCTAAATCCTATCCAACATCCTTTGAATTTTAATGTAAACATTCGCTCATAAATTTTCTTTAAAAAACACAAGTAAATAAAACTAATAAATGTAAGTCTCAATAAAATACTTTCAAAAGAAACTTTTATATATACTTTGGATCTAAAGGAAACATTTGACATTATTTTAATATCAATACAGAAGGGTCGTGTGTGGGTACTCTGTAGCATAGTGGGGTTTGAGCACTATGGGGCTTCGTGTTATACCTCCTGTAAGAAGTGCTCAAAGAAGTTGATCCCCACTAAGGAAGTTATTTTTGAGGAGAGCGCTACACTATCAATACAGAAGGGTCTTATTTGTGATATAAGGAGTATCAAATAGGTTTTGATTGAAAGTGCAGGTGGTTGATGATGCATGCAATCTTGCCTTATTGTTGTAGGATAAATATTGTATTCTATTATTTGGAAAACATGCAGAAGAACTGTCGAAGGAAACTATATGCCTTTTTTCGTTAATAAATAAATAAAATAAAAACATTTTGATTCCATTTTGTACTATTATTTCTTTAAACTTTTAAGTATATAAAGCTCTTTTTCCAGGTGATGGTGTCGGAATCCCAAAAGTGTTTAAATCCATCATGTTGAGTAATGCCGTTTGGATAGTGTAGCGGAAAACAAAAAATGTTGTATCCAAACGTTGTTACCATCCAAGATCGTCGTACGAAAAAATACAAATTATTGTAAGAAGAATATGTTTTTCTTGCAGAAATAGATCAGTGTTGGTGGAGGGATTGGTGAAACGACTTAGACACAAATAATCCAACCTCTAGCGCGTCTATACGAACAATAAACATCGTTCTAAGAAGAATTTATGCTAGTAACTTCTTCCTAGAATATGAAATACTCCCTCCGTTTCTTAAAACCCTTCCTCTTTCATTTTTTTTGTTTTTCTTAAAACACTTCTCTTTTCTATTAAAAAACCACTTTTACCCCTACTTTTTCATACCCTACCTATCACATCATACTTTTTCACTAATAACTAAACTATCACATCTTACTTTTACCCATCACATCAGGGGCAAAATTGGAAAGTCAACTAAAATTACACTTTCCTTATTTTTCTCCAAAGTCAAAAGAAGAACTGTTTTGAGAAACAGAGGGAGTATTAGTTAAGATGAACAAAAAAATATTTTGATATTTTCTCTTCTAGATTTTTTGGTTTTGCCTCTTGTGCAAATGTGCAATGCTGTGCATTGAGCATTAAGTATGAATGATATTTTACATTTATAATTCTGAACTACCTATTCTTTCTGTCAAGGTTTCCGTTTGTAACTTGTGCTTATAATCATAGATAGATTTTAATCCTTATGCTTAGTCTGTTTGTTGCATTAGTCAATCCTAGTTCACATGGAAGCTGGATGTTCATCTGGTCATGCAACTATTAGAGATAATAAGCGCGAACAAAGAAATTTTAGCTAGGTTCTAGCTTAGGTAATGTAAAAAAGAGAAACATGAAAACTATGGATTTAATAAGCGCCCAAGATTTCCCTCGAGCTTTTTTCTTGTTGAAGTGTTCTGCTGGACACTTTTTCATTTAGAAATAAATCTCTACTTTTCCTGTACTTTATCAGCTGCTTGTACTAAATGCTTCTTTGTTTTTGGATGTGATGCCAAAAGAACAAACCCCTATGATTTGTACAAACCATTATTCTCTTGAATCGCCTACAAATTACATGTACCATAATTTGCCCCTTGCTCTAAAAAGGTGTTAGATTGTATATTTTGTGGTGGACAACGGCATATGCAATATGAGCCCTTGGGGTTTTGTTGTTGCCGAGGTGAGGTTCTTCTTGCTTCAAGTGAGATGCCTGCTCTTTTAAGGGATTATTCGATCATCATTAATGACGTCAAAGCAAAACAGTTCCAGTATGCTGCTCACACATGCATGCAATGCGACAATACAAAAAGGTATCAATCTCATCAATACTTCTAAGTTATTAACTCTTTCTTAGCTTTATTCCTTCACACACTAAATCAAATACAAGAGGTTCAGAATATCCGCGGAAATGTCTGGTCAAATAGGAGCTATTCACTTCACAATCTTCACACAAGACCTTCAAAAGTTACTACGCCTGTTGGAAGTTAACTCAACTCCAGAATCCAGGAAGATGCACTTAAACAATCAACTTGTCTCTCTCAGCATCACAAGAGCCATCAAAAGAATGCCGCCCAATTAGCAATAGAAGGATGAAAAAGTACACTCACTCGTATGCATCAATGAATGGTCTACCCCAACTGAAAGTCCAGATGCCAACGATGACAACAAAAAAAGAATACAAATGGAGTAAGCTTTAACCTCTTTTAACTTTTGACGACATCAACCACAAACTGTTGGGACCCTGGAATATGGAGTATTAGTTCATACACCTAGTATATGTAAACTAGGCCTAAATGTAACAGCACCCTTTCGTACTTTTTTGGATGTATAGAAATAAAATATGTAATACTCCATATTCATTTACATAATTAATACGGAGTATAAACCACTTATTTATCTAATCTCGGGCACTCACATGCATCGCGTGTCTCCCGCTAGTTAATAATATAAGGCCATTTAAAGTTTTTTTCTGTTAACTTCGCTCTTTTTTGGTCTCTCTAACTCTACATCCTCTTCTGTTTCTTCACTGTCCCATTATCTGCTTTCTACCGTCGCACCTCCCCACGATTACTCCTTCAGTCCTTCTTCACTGCTCACCATCCCACGTTGAGGCCTCTCTTCACTGTCCATTCCCCCGTTAGGCCCTTGTTTCTTCTTCATTCTATTAATTTCCCCGTAGTGTTGTTTCCTTTTCAGTCTACGGATAAAGCTCCTTGTTCTTTCTTTGTTCTACCAATTCGTTCTTCGGAATCCGTGTACTTTCAGTTGGTTTGATTCAAATTGCAACTAGAGGGATTGAGTTTAAACTACACATTGCGGTGTTTGGCTTTAACAAGTACAATATTTCATCTCCAAATCAGACCAAACAATTTGATTCTTTTTACGGTACTATTTTTTCTCCATATCTTTTGTGCACTTTTTGTCAAATTTCAAAAAGGGAAAGTGATGAGTGCATATAGTTAGATTCAAGCTTGAACTAAATTTACACGGGTTTTCTCTCCTTGATTTAAAAGTTTCAAATTGAGTTTTACTCAAACTTCAATTCATATTTGCATGTGGCTTAATTTTACATTTTACTTGCTTCTGGAAAATGAATCTCCTTTTTATTTCAAGATTCTTAAGAATTTGACATGAATTTTTGTTACTTCATTTGGTGACTTGGTCTGAGTTTTAATTGTTGCTATCATTATCATTGTGTAGGGCTGTAGGAGTCTAGACACCCATTTTATGTTACCATATGTTTAAACATAGTATTAAACCTCTTTTTTAGTCTTCCCGTGATGTTTGTCTCTTTGATTATGTAGCAGTCTAAACATGTACGGAGTATTTTATTTTACTATAGGATTAAACATAGTATTAGGCATTTAGGCATCTCTTTTAGTCTTTTCAATTCATCTAATTGTAGAACTTTTTAACATGGAGTAGTTATGAAAATCTGCTCTCTTTTTTGATGTCTAAGGATCACATGTTTTTAATTTACTGATCTTTATGACACTACTTTCATCTCTTGGTTACATGTGGTCCTATTTGTTCTTTAATATGATTCTTTTTTGATTTCCATCATCTCGGATGGAGCCAAAATTTCACCATTTTTGGCTTTGGGATGTGATGGAATAAATCAAAATGGATCTCTAAACTGTCTGTGCTTCTTTAATTAATGAAGTAGCAGTTAGTTAAGCAATGCAACTTTCGACGTTGAGCCGGGGGTCTCTTTGGAAACAGCCTCTCTACTTTCGAGTAGGGGCAAGGTCTGCGTACACACACTCTCCC
>OOIL02006791.1:773509-903703 GCA_900332095.2 Cuscuta campestris | reverse complement strand
GGGGCAAGGTCTGCGTACACACACTCTCCCCAGACCCTACTTTTGTGGGATTTAACTGGGTTGTTGTTGTTGTTGTAATATGATTCTTTTTTGCATCGTAAAAAAACAATGCCAATTGAAATTATTCTATCACAAATATTTTTTTTTTACAATTTGTTTGATTTCCAAGCATGAATTTAGATGATTCTTGCCGAAGAATTAGGTTTCCAATCTGTGCCCTTCTGTTTACAGGTTTGCGTACAGAAAAAACAGTCAACAGTTTCATTCGTTAAAAAGAAATGGTACATACAAAGCCCTTTCATCTTCCTTTAGCATGTTCAGTTTCGAATTAAATAATTTTAATTGCTACTATGTATTATATAAATGCTTTGTTTATACACTTTCCACTTGTTCAAATATTTAGTGTGTTTCCTGCATTGCTCTTTTCTCAACTTCATTTTACAGACAGGAACTCTTAGATACTCAAAAGAATAAAACAAGATGCATTATTGAATAACGTTGTTCGTGGTTTTGCCTTATCGTGACTTGAAAAACCATTTAATTGATTGTCTTTTAAAACCATTCTTCATATTATATCTATATATTGGAGTTATATGATGTTATCTGCATTGATGTTGTATTGTCCTATGCAAGCTCAGAATGTGCAACACTTGTTGTCTTAACTTCGCTTTTCTTAGATAAAGCTAGCAATTAGAGGCCATACAAAATAGTGCAAAAGGATTATTGCATGGTGCCTTCCATCAAGGTTTACATTTCCATCCCCTATAAGCCAAAGATTCACTATTTTTTGGCGTTGGGGGTAAGATGAAATAAAGCAGATTGATTCTTTAAATTGTCTGCGCTTCTTGCAATTGTGAAGTAGCAGTTAGTCAATGCAACTTGCGACGCTCATCCTGGGTAATCTAGAAACAGCCGCTCTATGTTTTAAACATAGGGGTCAGACTGCGTACATCCGACCCCCCTTACCCCACAATGGGTGGGAGCCATTGAGGCACTGGGGTAATGTTGTTGTTGCCTTCCATTAGGTTTAGTCATTACATTGTATTTTTGGCATGTTTTTTTGTCAAAAAAAGTGCAGCTGGGCTAGAAGCTTAGTAGAGTTTCTTTTTCCTGTTTTCTTTGCTGTCATTGGCTGAGTCATCAGAAGTGTGAAACCTGATTAGTTGATGGTACATCAGAGACAAGTGATTTGATGATGAAGTCATTGGGGGCTACAAATAGAGATTGAAAGTGTGTTCTATGTTGGTGCTCAAATGAAATTGGAGAATGCTAAAGAGGCACCACGTGTGCCTCCAAGCCTGCCACCCAATATATTTATTTTTTTTTCAATTTCCCTTTTTTCTTAGTCTTTTCATCTCCTCTCTTCTTCCCCAAAATCCCCCCTTTTCATCTCCCTTTTTTCGGCAACTCCAATTCGCCGGCATAGCAGGAATTGCAGTGCCAGACAACTCCAATTCGGACAACTCCAGCGCCGGCAGCCCCACCCCTACAGCTCCAGCGCTGGCAATCCCACCCCTCCAGCTCCAGCGCTGGCAGCCCCACCCCTCCAGCAGCGCCGGCAGCCCCACCCCTCCAGCAGCGCCGGCAGCCCCACCCCTCCAAACAGGTACTGACGCTAACTTTCCTTTCCTTGGTCTCTTTCGAAACTGTAACACCAAAATAAAACATTTTTTTTCCACTACTTCAAATAAATATACAATGGGGTCTAAATATCAAGCCATACAATGTAAAAACACAAGCAAAACCAGTAACCAAAGTAAGGGCCAAGGCTCGTCCTTGACAATCCGATTGTTCAGTGTCCGTTCGTCAATCCCAACTGTCACCAACTCAAAACTGTCAATTAACTCAAATTAACCATAAAACTTTAAATCCACTAAATCCATCAAGTTGAGTTTTGTTTACCCTAAAAACTGAAATTAATTAAATTTCATTTACCTTAAATTCAGCCAATGGCGAAGGAAGCGGCGGATGAATAACATAATAAAAGGCATAAAAAACAGGGAAAAAAAACTAAACGGCAAGAGAAACGTGAAAAACAGCAGATTTCAATAATTGACAAAAAGCAGCAAAAAAACATAAAAAATAGCAGAAAAAAACAAAAAAACCGAAAAAAGTAATAGAAAAAAATAACAGAAAAAGATAAGAAGAGGAAGATTGATATGAAGATCTGAATTTGATATGAAGAGGAAGATAAGAAAAAAAAGATATTACCTTCCAAGGATAGCGTAGAAGGGAGAGGAGGTCGTGCGCGCGGCTGACTGGCGTAGACGAGCAGAGCCGGAGGGAGGAAAGAAAAAAAAAGAAAGAAAAAGTAAAAAAAACATCTTAAATAGGGAGGCAGGGGTGAGTGCACTGTAGCACGGTCCAATGAAATTTCCCCTTTTGTATGCTTCTCTTTAGACACTATGTAGACCTGCCCTTTTGTCAAATGGATTATATTCTTCTACACTCTCCGTCCCATAAAGATGTTTTTATTTTGACTTTTAAGAAATTTAAGAGAACGATATTTTTGTGTTGACTTTTCAAAAAATACCCTTGTGATAAGTAGATTATTAATAAAATGGTATGATGTGATAGGTAGATTAAAAATTAGTAGAGGTAAAAATGAGTTTTTAATAGAAATAGGAAGGATTTTGTAGGACAAGAAAAAAAGAAGGGGAAAAAGTGTTTTTCAAAGAGAAGGATTATTACATTACAAATGTGGGGCATGTACAACCGATGATGTATTGCCTAGTTTTACTACATGTGGGGCAACTACAAAACATGCATGACGCAATGTAATGCAAAAAAAAAAATCCCTCTTCATCCGGATTTTATTTTTCAGTTTTGATTTTTCTTCATTTTTATGATGGTTGACTATGAGATAGATTTGTCCAAAATATCCTTATTATAAAATTGCTTAAACATGAAAAATGGGAAGGTTATATATAGACGAAGAAAACAAGTACTATATTTTTTGTCCAAACATACATGTATTATATATGAGAAATAAGAAGATTGAATTCTGACGGATAAAAAGGAGAAGGTGAGATTAAATTCGGACAGAAGGAGTAGCAAGTCGTCCATCAAATTTAAAATTTATTATGAAATTGACAATCCATAATACTCAGTGGTCAAGATTAGACCAATTGATCCAAATTAAAGTTGGATCGTCGGATTTCCCATTTTGGCGATAAAAAGTGGATTGATAGAGTTCAATTTTGATTCTACTTTTATGCATAAAATATAATACTCTTTCATTTCTAGAAACCTTTCTTGTTTTGACTTTTTTGGTGAAACAATAACAATCTTTGATCACAAATTAAATATAATCTAAATAAATAAATAATCTAAAAATTTGATATATCAAAAGTATATTCTAAAATGAGTCTAATTATATTGAATTTATATTATAATTAAATATATTTTTCTTACAATTTAGGGTCAAAAAGTGTCATTGTTTGACCAAAAAAATCAAAAACAAGAAAGGTTTTAGGACCGAAGAGAATAGTTTTTTTAAATTAACATTAATAAAATATTGTTTCTTTTGTCCCATTATATTTGAAAATTGGATTACTAACATGTAAATTAAGAAATGAAAAAATTGTTCTCCATTTGATGAGAGAAAATATTAGTCTATCACTTACGCAACCTAACAGAAGAAAATGAAATTAAAATTTTTCCTATAAAAAATCTTTTTTGTCCAACAAAATAGGCCCAAAGTTAAAATTATTTTAAGAAAAACACAAAATTTAAATAAATTTACTCCTATTAAGTACCACCCCCCTCTCTAATTAAACTTATGAGTTACTATTACATGTGTCAATAACTTTGGTTTAATTTTTTTCGACAATCAAAGGAAAGCATTAAATTAATGGGGAAATAAAGTTTAGAGGAGAAAAGAACCATTCTCCTCTCCTCTAGATCGAATGCAAAGCACGAGAAGATTGTGTGCTCTCACATCAATGGAGTGATACACAAAATGAAAAGAGAAATTAAAGCTCCTCCCCAAAGAGCTATGAACGATTTACAGTCATCAATAATGGAAGAAAAATAAGACCTAACCCGTAAGGAAATTGTAGAAAACATCTGTAACTTTCTTACAATTTGTCTCAATAATCACTTTTTCACTAGTCCCTCTGTCTCAGAATTGGTAAACTTTGATATCAAATTAAATAAAAATGATATTTAATATTGATGCCAAAATAGTTTTATTAAATTTATAATATGAAGTATTTTTAAAAATCAAAACTGGACAAAATACTCTATGTCGGAGGTAGTATATATAAAGAGATGTTGATAGTTAAAAGTAATAATCTCTATTTTAGAAACTGCTGGGAAGAATAAAATTACCGGAAGGAGGAAGTAAATTAATCAGGAGAGTATCGGAACTAGGGAGTACTCACCAGGTTTCCTCGCCTTCAAATCTTCCGATCGGATCGGGTCTGTTCTGTGCATCTCTTTCCTCTTAATCGGAGATGGCAACGGCCATGATGGAGGACAGCAGTTTCGAGGATGACCAGCTCGCTTCTATGTCAACTGAAGATGTCATTAGGGATTCGCGGCTGCTCGACAACCAAATCCGAATTCAGAAGGTTTGTGTATTGAAATTTTGAGGGTTTTTATTGGATTCTTGTTTTCCTCTTCCAATTTGTTCTACGATTTGACGTTTGGTATTGGTGGAGTTCAGGAAGAGCTGCAAAGATCGAATCTAGAACTGGATTCGTTCAAGGAGAAGATCAAGGAGAATCAGGAGAAAATCAAACTCAACAAACAGCTTCCTTACTTAGTAGGAAACATAGTCGAGGCGAGTAATTACTTCCTTTGTGGGAAAAATGTGCGGTTTTGTTGAATTGGTTATTTCAAAGAGTATAGTTGCCGAAGGTTTTAATTTTACAAGTTTAATATTTGAAAGCTTGTATTGATTCATCTTTTTCTCCCTCTCTTTGGATGTTTGTCAAAACTCAATGCTTAGTTTGTGTCTTTGATGTCCTCTGGCTAAAGGCTGAAGATTTAGTCTGACTTAAATAAGTATGATTACATATAAAGAAATGTTTTGTACTTTTGTTTGTGCTACAATCCAAGAATCTTGAAATTGTATGTGTAGTTTTATTTTTTTAAAATTAGAAAATGTAATGTTCCTGGAGCAGTGTATTTGCGTATGTAGTATATATCTATCATGGGATGGAGTTTATTTTTGGGACCTTACAGATATTGGGGCTCTACTCAAATACCAGGTGTGAAGTGTGGTTTTCATAAAGTGACATGTGTTTTGCTACTCATACCCCATTTAGAGTTTAACTATTTCTCTCCATCCTGATCATTCAGTAACTAGTTTACAAGATTAAACAAGGAAAGTTTTTTATTCCTTAGAAAAGGTGATACCTAATAAGTGATCTAACAAACATACTATTTGTGCAAGTTAAGGCAGAGAAAAAGATAGTTGTGAATGGATGCTAGTTGATAGGCATGTGCTACTATACATCTTTGTTCTATATCTATTTATGAGTAATAGAAGCTGCTTGGTGACAGTGTGACATTGCCTTCATTATTTCCTCCTTACTCTTTAAGAGTAGACAGTTTCCGGGTGATGGATTTCTTGTGGCCTTTGAAGAGATGCCCATACTTCATATGATTAGAATTAGATCGCTTCAGTAAAAAACTTTATTTTCTATCAATCATTTAAATGATCTTCAAATAAAATACATAATTGGTAAATATTGATGGGGTCTCTCTTTTGAGTTTTGATGTGCTAACTAAAATCACTCATTGTCAGATTTTAGAAATGAACCCAGAGGAAGATGGTGAGGAGGATGGAGCAAATATTGATCTCGACTCACAAAGAAAGGGAAAGTGTGTTGTACTAAAAACTTCTACTCGTCAGGTAATGTTGCATGCTCTTTCCACTGTTCTATGATTATATCTTCATGCTTTACTTGGCATTCTTGCTTGTTGAAGTGTTATTCAGTTTCTTCTGTCTTCTATTACTATTGATATTGTTGTTCCCAATTGTAGACTATCTTCCTGCCTGTCGTTGGTCTTGTTGATCCGGACAAGTTGAAACCTGGTGATTTGGTTGGTGTGAACAAAGATAGCTATTTGATCTTGGACACTTTGCCATCTGAGTTTGATTCTCGGGTTAAGGCAATGGAAGTTGATGAAAAACCAACAGAGGATTACAATGATATTGGAGGCCTTGAGAAACAGGCATGTTATTCTCATTTGTTCACATAACAAATCAGACTTCACTTTTGTCTTAGGTTATGCTTAGCATGTGATGTGTAAATTCTCTTAAATATTGTTCTCCTGGGAACGTTTGCAGATCCAAGAACTAGTCGAGGCAATTGTTTTGCCAATGACACACAAAGAGCGATTTCAGAAATTAGGAATTCGCCCACCAAAAGGTGTTCTTCTTTATGGACCTCCTGGGACTGGAAAAACTTTAATGGCCCGTGCCTGTGCGGCTCAGACAAAGGCTACTTTTCTCAAGCTAGCAGGTCCCCAACTAGTACAGGTATTATATTTTGTTGCAATCTTACATCTCATTGACCCATATCATTTCCTTTGTTTTGCTACAAAATAGACTTACGGATGGTTGTTTTTAGCTATTAGTAATGGCATAAATTTTTTTAAAATTGTTTTTGTGGTTGTCTTTCTGCAATGGCACAAGTGATGCAGCGTAAGGGTTACTTTTAGCAGAACAATTATCCCAACATTCAGTTTTATCTTAGCATTGAACTATTTTAATGGTGATGGTAGGGATGGAGGCTGGGCAGTTAATGGTGTGTCAATGGTGTCATACCTCCTCCACTCCACTTGGGGAGAGTATGAGTAAATTTTTACTGGATGTGGAGTAGGTTTGGGTAAAAAAGCGTACCCATCATGCGTAATAACGAATAAGACGGGTTTGGGTTTGACCTCTCAGCTGGCCCATTACCAATTCCTGCCTATTACCTGCCCTCTGTACCCTCATCAATACATTTAAATTTATTTTAATTAGTTGGATAAATATACAGTATATATTTGTAATTTAAAAAGAAAGAAAATGAGTAATGGGTCCAATAAAATGGGTAACTCCTACCCAGGTAGGTGGTGGAGTGGGTATGTTTTAGGCTTGTGCCCAATGGGGCAGTGGGGGATGCTAAAATTGATACGCAACATGGGCAATGGGCAAGTGGTGGGTGTTTGTATGGGTTAGCCCACATCCACTGGCACTACCGCACCGCCTCATTGACATCCATAGGTGACGGTGACTAATGTACTAAGCAGTGTGTGTGTTGACATGACCGATGGGTTATCTCCGCATATCTCATCCATCTCATTTACAGTTTCTCTGACACATGAATTGATCTAGTATAAAATTAAATGCTTAGAGATTGAATTTTTGATATACGGAGTACAATATTTGTCGGATTAATAGGGAAAGTTTCAATAATTTAGATATGAATGCACATAGAGTTTAAACAAGTTTGCCGGCTCTGTATTCTTTGATTGATGATAATGTCATTGCTAAGAATGTTGTTACAAAATGTAGATGTTCATTGGAGATGGAGCAAAACTTGTTCGTGATGCTTTCCAGCTTGCTAAGGAAAAGTCCCCTTGCATTATTTTCATTGATGAGATTGATGCTATCGGCACAAAACGTTTCGATAGGTGTGTTATTTACGTACTCTAGTTGATTTTGATCATCTGTATGCAACACTGTTCCTCTTTACTGTTGTTGCTATTATCTTCATCCTGGTGAACAAATTGATCAATATTTTTTCTGTTGGTTGGTTAACTGTTTACTCTAACTGAGTTTCTGTTCATTGTATCCAGTGAAGTCAGCGGGGATAGGGAAGTCCAACGAACTATGTTAGAACTATTGAATCAGCTTGACGGGTTTAGCAGTGATGATAGAATAAAGGTGTGTTGTTTGACTGTGACTAGATCTTTATGATGCCATATACTACGTACCAGCATCTGTTATGGGCCTATGTAGATATGGTAAGATTTTCTACTACAACTACTAACCTGTTCTGCTGTTCATGTTGGGATTCAGGTGATAGCAGCAACAAATCGGGCTGATATTTTAGATCCGGCTTTGATGAGGTCTGGCCGATTGGACCGTAAGATTGAGTTTCCTCATCCTACAGAGGAAGCCAGGGCTCGGATATTGCAGGTGAAAAACCTTTGCGTCAAGATTTTCATCATTTGCAAGTGTTTGGGCTTTTGATTATATGTATTACTTTCATGAATTGGCAGATCCACTCTAGGAAGATGAATGTTAACCCAGATGTCAACTTTGAAGAGCTGGCTCGATCCACAGATGACTTCAATGGCGCACAGCTCAAAGCTGTTTGTGTCGAGGCAGGCATGCTAGCACTCCGTCGTGATGCTACCGAGGTTTTTCCCTTTCTAACACTATGTTTGGTTCAAGGAATTTGTAAGAGAAAAGAAAAAGAAAATAAGATTGAAAACATTTTTTCTTGTTTGGGTAGAGAGGAAAAGAAAAGAAAAGTGGAAGGAAAAGAAAATGAAAAGGCAAAATGAACTAAGAGAGTAAGATGAGAGAAAACAAAAATTCCTCCTATTTTGGTTGGTGAGGAAAATGACAGAGAACAATTTTCTTTTCTTTTTCTGCCTTATTCCTTGAACCAAACATAGCATAAGTGTTTATCGGATGCATTTCTAGTGTGTTTCTTCTTTCCCTTTTCAATTGTCACGACTGCTCATTCTACTCTTTGTCTGAAATTTGTGCTAGGTTACCCATGAAGATTTCAATGAAGGCATTATCCAAGTGCAGGCTAAGAAGAAGGCTAGCTTGAACTATTATGCTTAGTGAAAGAACTGAACGATGGTTAGAGATTTCTCGACAATCTTTCTTAACGAAATATTCTGTTTTTTTAGATGTTCACTGAAGTGGTTTCTCCTTCTGTTTGACACCTGTTTAAATTTCCTGTTGTCTACTGGTTGTTGTTTTTTGTTGAAATACTAACAACATGGCACTTTTTTTTCCCTGCTGGTAAATTAAGGGATAATGATATTAGAATGTGCATCCGAGAATTGCCAAATCAGGCAATTATTTATGCTTTTAAGTTTAAAGTAGTGTTTTTATTGGATACATTTTGGTGACCAATTGGATAAAAATTTGTATTATATATTAGTGTAAAATGATTTTTATGGAGTATTAAATTTATTTTGCAGAAAATTATTACAAATTTATTTTATTGTATTAAAATGCAATCTAAATCTATCTTTATTGATGATTAAAGTTTGTTTAATTTGACTTGAAAAAAAGGTGGACAGGTGTTTTAGGACTGATTAAGAAGTTGCATTAATCTATGGAAAATGCTGCAGGCAAGTTTGTGTGTTCATAATGTGAGAATTGTTGTTCGAAGCATGATACCTACCTATTCGATAAAATAGGGTAATTTGCACTACCCACTTTCAAAAAGGGAATAAAAATTACTTTGCACCCTCAAAAAACAAAAATTACCAACTCCACCCCCAAAACTATTATAACCATTCGAAGTCCACCTCTCTCCCTAGCTCTTCATTTTTTCTGGCAAAAATTCACAATTCTCTGGTCATAATGCAAGATTAAGAAAGTAGAGCATGCTTTGATGAACTTTAAGCCCAACGAGAAGCACACCTACGGGAATTGCTCAGTGTCAATATATTTCAGAAACATATGCCCTTCATCTCTATTATTTTTTGCATTTGGAAGGATTTTTTTTCTTTTTTGAAATTTTCAATTCCATATTTGACTGCACAATGTGGATTTGGAGTTCAGATAGCGTCAGGAACTGAAAAAACTAATTGATGATATCGATTTCAGGAAATCCCTGATTATGGTTAGAATCAAGCTCTCATAATTTTATTTCAATTATCATATACTCCGTATTATTCTTTTGTAGATTATTTCATGTTAAAATAAAAAATTTATGATTTTCAGAGTATGTGTTACATGGATGGATGTGTGATAGTGCTTAGTGCAGGATTTGGAAAGAAAATAGCATTGGGACTAAAGCATCCCATCCGCACCAGATCTTTTGAAAATGAAGTGAAGTTGGACTTTGAATGGTTTTAATATTTTTAGGGGTGGACTTAGTGATTTTTGTTTTTTGAGGATGCAAAGTAACTTTTATTCCCTTTTTGAGGGTGCATAGTGTAAATTACCCGATAAAATATACCCTGTTTAAAAAAATATAATTTGGAGGCTTAGGTCATGTTTTCTTCACCTGATCTAATTAGTTCTGATCTGATTAGAATAAGTTCTGTTTTGGTCTAATCTGATCTTAAATAGAAAATTATATCATTTTGAAATAAAAATTATACTCCGTAGTTTTAATAATAATGCAAATGTATTATATTTCATAAAAACTATATTTTTAACATGGAATAAAAGGGGAAAATGGTATTAGTATAGTAATTAGAAGATGAAAAATTCTATAAAAATTTATTGTGATTAAATGAAATAATAATGAAGAATTTCTTAAATAAAAAATAAACTAATAAATGTCAAGCAAACCAATAAAATTATGACACTTCATTGGTGGATGCACGAGTGGCATGCCACATGTCATCATCACTATTAAAGGACTCTATTTTTTTACTTTGGTTTGAGTCCAGCGAGGAGGATTAAAGACGTCGGGTGTTGGAAAACATCTCCAAAATTAGATTCAGATGAGGTGGCTACGACGTGGATAAAGAATTTTTTCATGTCATAGGCCACCTGTCACCATTACATCTAAAGAACTCTCCTTTACATACATATACTCCGTATAAGATAAGATATAAAATATGAGATAAGATAAGATATTGGAAGTGTGATATAAAAATGCAGAGTAATATAAATACGTAGATAATCTATCAAATGAACCACTAGTATGTGCAACTTTTTGTGTGTGCTATTGTTACTATTTCTTCGTCCCGATTTAAATCGTATGTTTCAATTTATGAAATTTGGCTGAGGTTATTTTAAGACGATTTATATGAAAATTGGGATGAAATTATAAAATAAAATTTAAATGTTTAAAAACTACATCAAAAGTTCTACGAAACAAGAGGTGTCATTACTATATTGTGATGGAGTATTATTTTTTATGATTATTATTGTTGTTATTGTTTTTTTGAAGAATTTATTATTATTAATATTTTTTAAAACACGGCACAAGCATATATTAACACCAAAAACTAGGTATACATCAAGAAATATATACTACTCACACATCAAACTACTGCACCTATACATCACTTGAAATACTTCCTTTTACTATGTAAATAAGTATTTAGATTAAACCAAATGTAGGCAATGCTTTCTTCTTCCTTAATGAACTCATGGGCATGATGCTTCTTGTTCCTTACCCTCCGCAACGTGTAACAAATAGCTCCCCACGTTGAAATGGAAATAGCTCCCTGCCTTCGGCTTCCCAGGGTTGGGAGGATGCTCCTGTACAGGCTCCCTCGAGGTATCTTGAATGATCCATCTCACCCAAAGATTGTCTTTCTTTTTTGCAAGATCCCAATTGAGCTTCATTATCAGTGCCTTATTCCAAGCTATAATATTTTTGAAGCCAAGTCCTCCTCTGTCTTTTGGCTTGCAGGTCTCTTCTTAGGTGACCAATGAGATTTTTTATATTTCTCCTCAGCACTTCATAGATAATTCCTACAAAGTGCTTGTATACGTTTCAGGACCTTTCCTGGGATAAGAAAAGTCCTGGCCCAAAAAGTAATGACTCCTACTAGTAATGAAGATATCAAACTTGCTCTTCCTGCATAAGATATGTTTTTTTTATTTTCCAACTTGTAATTCTAGCTGTTAACTTCTCCAAAAGTGCATCAAAGTCAGTTGTAGAGAATCTACTAAAAGTGATAGGGCATCCTAAGTAGGTGAAGGGTAACTTCCCTTCAGGGATATTAGTCAGCCCAAGTAATTTGATTTTATCCATCTGTTTAACCCCTGCCTTACAATCTGTGATTTACTCAGATTATTATTATTATTATTATTATTATTATTATTATTATTATTATTATTATTATTATTATTATTATTATTATTATTATTATTATTACTCCCTCCGTCCTAAAATTAATTTCCCATTTTGACTTTTGCAATCAAAGTTTTAAAACTTTGACTGCATATTATGCAAAAAATATATTGAATTTTTAATTTATATAAATTTAGTATCAATAGATTCATTTTGAAACATAGTTTTGAAATATAATATTTAGATAATATATATTCATATAAAAATGGAGATATTAATGGTCAAAGTGACGCATTGGAGACCGTGAAAAGTCAAATGAGAAGTTAATTTTAGGACGGAGGGAGTATTATTATTGATTCGGATTGAACTAACTTCTGGGCTGAAACATAAAGCCCGAACGTGTTCCTCTTTTTTACAGGCCCATGTTTATTACAGGCCGATCTATACCCCAAACATCTAAGAAGGGACAAGTCAAACTTTAACGAGTGGTTGGACCATGTGTAATGGTCCAAGTTCCATTGGACATTTTCTGCCTCATGAAATACAAGCTGATGGTGTAAATTATCACCCCGGCAAACTACTCTAAGCCGGGTCTAGGGTGGTTCACAAGTTTAGATATGGAAAGGACTTGAGAAACGAAGATTGTTTGATCTGACTGTGACAACACACGAGATTCTCAATCCCTCTAGTGCTAAACGAAAGCTCAATGTGTGCCATCAAACGAGAGAGTCCGAAAGTAAAATTAATCCATTAGACAAGTCTAATCATATGGGATAAAATATGTGTGATTAATAGATTTGCTATCGAGGCATTGGATCGCACAATGAGAGATTTAATGAGATTCCAAACATTCATTTACGTTTTACTTACTTAATACTCTCAAGCATAAGGATAATATTAAAATGTATTAACAAACCTTTTTTACTAGTATTAAAAAACACTTAATTTTTATAAAATATTGCAAAATGAAATAGTGAAGTTATTTGTTGAAAAAGATAAGAAAGATAGATGAAGATTAAAATAATCTTCATCTATCTACATCTGTTCTAATGTGTTTATCTAGTTTTAACTTTTTAGATTCAAAATTAGAAGGGAGTGACAATTAATTAAATATAATAGATATTAGATATACAAAAATAATTTTATTAGGTTTTTGTTAGAATATAGGTCCAACGCTAGAGGGGGGTGAATAGCGTTTAAATCAAAATCACAGGAAATTAAAAATGAGAGCGATAAAGTAAAGAGCGTAAGGAAGGAGCATACCGAATTTTATCCTGGTTCACCACAACGTGTGGCTAATCCAGCCTCCCGAGAGACTCTCTCGAGCTACACTAACTCCGTTAAGCTTAAAAGTGCTCAAAAACCGATACAACTTGAGAACTCGAGTTACACGAGCCTCAACGCCTTTGCTCGGAGATACCACACTCCAAGACTTCTCACGAAGGAACAAAGACTTCCTTCGAGTTTACAACAAGGGAACAAACCTCCCTTAAAGTGTATAGAAACACTTAAACACTCAGAAATAAAACTCTCAAAAAGAGTAGATATGAGTGAACTAGTAAACGCTCAAGAACACGACAATTTCTTCAAGAATTGGCTCTCAAATAGCTAAGAAAATTAGGAATGCTTATGCAATGAAAGAATATTGAAATGTTGAAGAATTGTGTTTAAAATGAGAGGATTTGAGTGCCATTTTATAGCCTAAAATTGGATAAACCCGTTGCAAACATTTCCAACATGATGAAGACAAATTTTTCACAGACACAGGGTAATAGTCGATTGTCAAAGCTTGATAATCGAGTATAAAAAGATTCCATGTCCAAAAATTTAAAATTCTATTTGTTGGAGGGCAACGGTCACACTGATAGTCGATTGTCAAGTTCTGTCATTCGACTATCAATCCTCTCTAAAGTTTCTGGGTTTGAAGAAAAACACAGACAATCGATTGACAGTAAGTGTGAGTCGATTATTGGATGGTTCTGAACTTGAGGTTCAGAACTGCAGCAGCCAATATTCGAATGTCATTAACTGACAGTCAATTATCAGCGGGCTAAAACCATCCTGCGAGAAACTTAACCCGAAATGTCGAGGTCCAAAAACGAAGTGTTCCCAGAAGTAAAAACCAAGTTTGAAAAATATTGTATATGGTATAAAATAGTGAAACCAAGACTTGTTTGATAAAAAACTAAGTCTTCAAGGTCGTTTGTCACGTGTGTACGTTTTGACCGTTTTTCACGTGTTAGACCGATTGACCAAAATACAAAAGTGATTTTTATAAAATAATTATTTGGGAACCTTTTAAATATGCCCAGAGGTAAAAACGAGGTTAAAAATATTGAAAACCACCGAGTTGGTTCGGACGGCGAAAACGGAACGCCGAACCCCGAATGCCGGACGCCGAACGCCGATTGAGGCGGTTTTTGGTCTGGGCAAGGACCAGGGATTTTAATACAATAAAACTTTATTTAAAAAATGTTTATTTTGATGCACAAAAACGTTTTATGATTTTGTAAAATTATCCTGACTCTTTGAGAACCGAGACTTGAATTGATTGTCGGTTAGAACACACTAAGACCGACTTGACTAAGTCTTCAATTCTTGATCTTTGTCCTTGAGTCTTTTGGTCTTGTTTCATGCCATTTTCATGCCTTGAGTTGTTCAACGAAACTCTTCATATCCACGGCGGTTTGGCAATTATCAAAACCTGTCAGAAATGAACACGACTTTAGTTTAACGTAATAAAAAGTGTGTTCCAACAATTTTATCTTTTAAAATATTTTTAAAAAATTACGTACTATATGGGTCTCTAGTTATAAGATATTACATTCGTAATACTTGATACTTGAGAAGTATTTCATTATCAATTTTATGTGGACTATATATGAAAAACAACATTTAGCCAAAGGAGTGATTACGAAATAATTCCTTAATATAGGAAATCATGAACCTAATAATTTTAAATTGTGGATTATATATGAAAACTTCTCTGTTATGATGAACAATTTATAAAACTACTCTTATTTTTATTAGTGTATATCGTATGGAGAGTAATTTTTATTTGATCAATATTTATCTTATAATTTTTAATTTATTATAAATTATAGATTAATTCTTGTAAATGTAAAAGGTTAAAATTAAACAAACACTTCTAGACCCCAAAAAAATGACATTAGCAATTTAGCATTGAGTGCCGTCAACCTTTGTAGAAAGGACGTTGGGGCCGTCGGCACATGCCAGCTGAGCCGATCACGACTGTCCTTTTGTCCATGTCACCGTACACCCATGATTTGTTTTCAATAAAAAATATTTTTTCCTTCTAAAATTCACTTCACAATATATTGTATAAATATACAAAAGATAATGCATTGATATCAACAATATTTCAGTGTTGCATGCTTGCTAGTTTTAGTATTATCGGAGATTGTAAATTTAAACCATGACAAAATATTGGTCCCGTTTGACATGATCATTAGAGATTGACGTTAGCGTTTGAAAAGGTTATTTGATGGTAGACTTTGACGTTATTATTTTCAGAATTAGTCTACACAATTAAAATTTTATCCAAAACAGTAACGCTAATCGATAACGTTGTTTCCAAACAAGGTCATTTTACCCTGTAACAAAAGTTTTAATTTTATACTCCGTATATGCTAATTGTAGTAGACATTCACATAAATGCACAAGTATTTAATCCTTCTTCGTAATCTTTGCGAATGTATTTTGCTCCTATATCATCTACTTGTGAGTCCGGCGCAATCATTGAAATATGAGTTGCTTCATCGTATTAATCGTCGTCCCACTCAATTGATGACCTCTTCCTTTGTCGAACAACAGACCAATTTTTATGTTTAGGATCAACAATGTAATATATTTGCATCGCCTGAGAGGCTATTATAATCGGTTCCTCATGATGACCCAACTTCTGAAAATTCACTAATTTAAACCCCATGCCATCTGATTTAATCCCCTTGTTGATATCCACCTATTTACACCAAAAAATAGGAATTGTGAAGTTCGTATATTCGAGTTCCCATATATCCTCGATCAAGCCATAATATGTTTTGTATGAGCGGATCGGTGTCGAATCTTTACCCCTATGAATGTGTAGGGAAGAAGCATTAAAGGAAACACCGCTATTCTGTACTGTACTCTTCTCATCCTCACATTTTGTGTAAAAATAATAGTCATTCATGTAGTACCCCTCGTAAGAAGATACATTTACTGATGGTCCTATAGCTAATGATCACACATTTTCTGTGACAAGATGAGGAGAATGTACTGTTTGTCAGCGAACATGCTCTTGAAATCATTTTAGAAATATACGATTGTGCTCATTGGTCAACATCCTCTCACTTTTTTCAGGGTTCTCTTGTCTTAAAAGAGACATGTGTTTCTCTAAATACAAACAAACATCATCCATTTGTTGTAAAATATAGAGTTGTGCTACACTGAACACATCAAAGTCAAGATGGATGATGTGATGTCATGTTGTTCCTTTCCCCTCAGTTCTACCTTCATGCTGAGAATTCAGTAGCCCAACAGTGCACTCCAAATCCAAATACTCGCTACAGAATTCAATAATCTCTTTTGCCAAATATCCTTGAACAATACTGCCCTCAGGTCTATACCGATTCCTCACATATCTTTTCAAAATACAAATAAATCTCTCTAAGGGATACATGTACCGAAGAAAAATAGGGCCATAAATTTTTCTGACCAAATGCACAACTAAATGAACCATGATATCAAAAAATGATGGAGGAAAGAACATCTCAAATTGACATAAGGTGACTACCACTTCCTCTTGTATCCGATCCAACGTTTCAGCATCAATGACCTTACTACAAATGACGTTAAAAAATAATAAAGTCTAGTTATTGCCCCCCTCACATTCGTTGGCAATATTGATCTAATTGCCACTGGCAAGAAATGTTGAATTAGTACATGGCAATCGTGAGATTTAAGACAGTTCAATTTCAAACCCGTCATCGACACACGACTCTTAATGTTTCCAGCATACCCTTGTGGAACCTTTATATCATGTAGACATTGACAAAGAGTGATTTTTTCTTCTTTAGAAAGTGTGTAGCAAGCAGGAGGTAGAAATGTGCGATTTCCTTTTCCTTGCGGTCCAAGCTCAGTTTGAAAGCTCATGTCTATAAAGTCTTTTCTGGCATTAACACCATCTTTAGTCTTGTCAGGAACATTTAGGAGGGTGCCATACATTAAGACTATCACATACATTTTTTCTATATCCATCCGATCAAGATAATGTCTGACAGATAAGCACTCCCAATAAGGTAGTTCCCAAAATATTGGTCTTTTCTTCCAAGTAGGATCATTTGGATCAACTTTCTATGTCTTACCAAATGTATGGTTTATGTTCTTCAACTTTTCATGCAATGCTTTGCCGGTCAATACTTTCGGAGCAACTTCATTTTCTGTTTGACCATTGAAGCTTTTCTAATGCGACTGTAAGGATGTTGACGTTTTAAAAATAGGCGATGACCTAAGAAGACTGTTTTTTCCCATTCTTTAGCCACACACTAGAAGTATTCTCCTCACATATCGAACATGCATATTTTCCCTTAATCTTATAACCAGATAGGTTACCATATGTTGGGTAGTCATTGATTGTCCAAAGAATCATATCACGTAACGTGAAACACTCTTGACGATAATCATCAAATACTGTGACACCATGAACCCACATTTCCTTCAAGTCATCAATCATTGGGGCTAAGAATACATCAATGTCATTACCCGGTTGTTTAGGCCCAAGTATTAACAACGATAGCATGATGTACTTGCGCTTCATGCACAACTCTGGAAGAAGATTGTAAATGACAAGCAGTACCGGCCAAGTACTATGTTGTGTATTCAAGCTTCAAAAAAGATTGATCCCGTCAGTGCACAATCCCAATCGAAGGTTTCTCCCCTCATTCCCAAACTTAGGAAATTTGTAGTCAATCGTCTTCCACTGTGGGGTATCGGCAGGATGACGCAGGGTGCCATTATCTTTTCGTTGCTCTGTGTGCCACACTAGATTCTTTGCATCCTTTATCGAAGCAAACAGATGCTTAAACCTTGGTATTATTGGAAGGTACCACAAAACCTTAATCGGAGTCTTTTTGGTTTTTTTTCATACTGTCCTTGTTATGAACCATTTTGGTTGACTCCTTGTATCTTGGAGCAAAACACTTGGGACATTCATCGAGATCCTGGAACTCATTTCAATATATATAAAATACAATCATTAACACAAGCATGTATCTTCTTGTACCCCTCCCCCATTGGAGACATCATTTTCTTCACCTCATAAGTGGATGATGGCAATTCGTGTCCATCTGGAAGAAGTTCACCTAAAAAACTTAATAAGGACGTGAAACTTTTGTCACTCCACCCATTTGCTACTTTTAAATTGAACAATTCCAAAACCCCTTTCAAAGGTGTAAACTTTGTACAATCAGGATACAACAGGCGTGAATATCATCTTCGACTTGTTCATTATGAGTATAGCTAGAGCTGCAAGGATTTTCTAACTCTCCATGTCATTTCCATCGTAGGTATATGGGTCAAAACCCTTGCAATACACATGTAATCTTATATTTTTAATGCTATCAACCATAAAATGGTTATGACATAAGTTACAAGGACAATATATTCAAGACACTAAAGTTGAACATGTACAATGGTTATGACTCTTTACAAAGGACAATATAAGTTAAAGTTGAACATTTAGTGTCCATAAAATGGTTATGACTCTTCCAAACCAGAACTAAACTCAGGTGATGTACGCGACATATGAATCCAACTTCTATCCACCATATGAATTGCTAAGGAAGAAAGAAGGGCAAAGGATTGATACAAAACAATGCACAACAAAATTATTAACACTCATTTTATATATACACACAAACATATAAGAAATACACGCAACACAATATCTTATTTCTTATGATGTAACAAAAATCTGGCAGCACTTCATTATACAAATGGTCCTTCTTTACACCTAATGCAAAAAAGAAATTCAAATATATAGTAATTAAAGTAAATACATTGAAATAAATTTAAAATTATATGTATACTTGGTAAAAAAAATATTCACCTAATGCAAAAATATATAAATAAATAATAGAATAATTAAATATTTAAAGTGAAAAAATTAAAGAAAATACCTTAAAATAGGCGAGCAAGGCACGGTGGGGTAGAGACCGGTGATAACGACGGCGAGTTACTAGGGAAGGAAGGGCACGGGGAAGGCACGGCGAGGTAGCAACCGGGGAAGGCACGACGAGGCAGCAACCGGGGAAGGCACGACGAGGCACGGCGAGTTAAAAAAGGTGAGGGACAATGACGCGAGGCACGACGAGGCACCGCAAGCACGACAACGGCGCGGCTATGAGCACGACGTTGGCGGAAGCACAGCGACGGCGACAACAAGCAACGACAACGGCGAGGCTAGGAGCACAACAAGCACACCAAAAAATCGTTTGGAGGTTTTTTTCAAATTCGCATACGGATAAGGTATTGGAGGTTGTAAGACATATCCTTGATAATTAGATTAATCAATATTTTGAAAAATTTTGTAAGACATATCCAATATAAATATTTTTGCATCAATATCTATTATAATTTTTATTTAATTTATAATCAAATTTAATAATTTTTTTATCACAAAAAATAAAAACTAGACAAAAATTCTAGAAGAGAAATAAAAAATGATCTTAAATCTAAGGGCCATAAAGTGATAAAACCACCGGCGGTGGCGAGAGCCGAAAATAGAAACCCAATAGCGCAAATTAGGAGAGAGGTTCCCACTTCCCACCTTCTTTCCCTCACCTCCAAGCCACCCCCACCCACCCACCCCCACTTTACCCTACCCCAACTTCCCTCTCTACCCATCATCCGCCCATCATCTTCCCCCCTGTCTCTTTACAATTTCCGTTTCCAATTGCAGGTCGTCTTCTCATCCCTGGAAAAGGCTGTTTATTTATCATCTGAATCGAGAAAACTCGGATCAAGAACGCCGGTTTTGATTTTTGATTTTCTCGCTTGAATTGGTGGAGCTATCAAGTTATTGGTTATATTATTGTATAGATTGGCATCGAACCTGAAGGATAGCGCGCGAGAGAGATAGGGGTTAGGGTTGCGTAGTTATGGGATTGGGCGATGTGGATCTTCTGGAGGAGCCCGGACTGGGAGGAGGAGATAAAGTTTCGGCCGCTGTGTCGTGTTCAATTTGCATTGAAGCGGTGACCGATAATGGGGATAGATCTTGGGCGAAGCTTCAATGCGGTCATCAATTCCACCTTGGTTAGTTCTGTTTCCAGCAATATGTTGCTCGATTTTCTAATTGAGTTTTGGTGATTTCCGGATCTGGGTTTAATTATCGTGGGATTGTCAAGGGGAAAACTTCAATGGGATGTATTGCTATTTTGGGATATCTTAGTTCTTCTGGGTTTCTGGTTTGAAACGCATATGGTCTTGTGCTGATATGCTCTGTAAATCTAACTGAATTAAGTGGAGGATTTGCTGCTGCATCCGTTGTGCACTTTATTTCCGTAGAAACTTTTTTCTTTCGTTGTCTAAATCTTTTGCAAGGTTGGGTAATTAAGTGAGGATATTTTGAGGTCTTAATTCTGTGTTAACAAATTCAAAGCTTTTTCTTTAAGTCTGTATTGGGGAAACATGTTATAAAAATCAAAGCTTTTCTCCGTATGTTCCCCAATGCAAAGTATCACACACAATTAAGTGGCAAAATTGTAAAATTTCACAACGGTTTTATTATAGTTGACCAGCTTTAGTTAATGTGCTTCTGGGACAAGATGATACAATTTCACTTCATTTAATCCCAGCTTATGAGATCATGTTAAACATCCTGGGAATAACATGATCAGATGATTGTCAATTTAGCTTAGTGGATTATAATTTTATCTAGTGGTCATTTACGCCCTCTCTTCCAAGCTAGAGAAACTTCTTCAATTTGATTCTCTTCATTGTTTGTAGGAGGCTACTGTATTCTTGTTTTTCATTGAATATTTAATTAACTGAGTGCGCGATGCAACCTTTTTTTCTATCAGGCAGGATTGCTATCAATTTCTAGCAGTAGTTATAGGATATTAATTTTATGTTTTTACGAGGAGCAAGTTTGCAACATTTGATGTTTTGTATATATTCTCTTAAAATAATATTATTTGGACGCGCATCATGATTGAAGCCAATGAAAGATGGATAAGGTTTTCAATGTTTAGGTCATTACCTTGTTCTTTTCACTGCAATTTTATGGGGTAGTTGTCAAGCGCTCCTATATAGAAAATATGCAGTGATGCATAATATTTTTTGTTGATTCCTACTAAAGTAAAAATGGAACACATTATTCTTATTTTGGTACCATGTGTTTAATATTCTTCATAAGCAGAGAACCATAGAAAGTTGATCACAGTACCCTTAACTAATGTATTACTGATATCCAAGCTTGTGCATCAATAGCTAGTTCTTTATCATCTCGTTGTTGTAAATAGATTCATAGTTTTTTCTCATTCAGTCACTTATGTTCAACATGATAATAAAGTGCTTAACATTTACAGAGTATTAGTTTTGCTAATTGTTTAAATGAAAACTAATTGGATTTGTTAATTGTTAGCTTGTTTTGTAATTTTGTTTCTTCTACGCATCATATAAAGAGAGAAGCATGATTAATTTAAATAAATGCATAAGATTTTTTGCTTTGATGGTCAATTGAATGTGATAATTCTGAGATTTCATTGAGCTCTACTCCAATCTCGTGTATTTGAATGTATGCAGATTGCATCGGGTCCGCATTTAATGCAAAGGGAGCAATGCAATGCCCGAATTGTCGAAAAGTTGAAAAAGGTCAATGGCTTTATGCAACAGGGCATCGTTCATTACCCGAGTTTAACATGGATGATTGGGCCCATGATGAGGACTTGTATGATCTAAGTTTCTCTGAAATGGTATGTTTATACTTTCTATTTACTTTTTTACCATATTTGGGTTCTAATGTAGTAATGTTGTATTCAACATTGCTTACAACAATGTGTTGTCACACTTCTATGTTTTTGTTTTTCTTCATATTAAATAAGTGTGTTTTGTGGATAGGTTTTACAATGTGTGGATGGATAATTTACTAGTACAATTAATGATAAAGTTGCTACTTTGTGCCCTTCACTCTTACCCCCCTCCTATCCTCCATCTAACCATCAACTAGATAAGCATGATTAATCTAAATCTTTTACATGCTATCGTTCTCATTCATGATGGTCTAGTTTAGTTGCATTATGATGATTCAAAAGTGAATTAAAAAGACTTGAGAATTAAGTCCATGTTTGAAGATAAATATTAGTAGTGCATGGTTGAATATTTTGTGGGTTTGGGGGAAAAAGAAATGAACCTATTTCAAGGATCGTGACAACTTATATACTTCCTTTGTCTCATAATGAATATAGAGTTTGAGATGAAATTTTAGAAAAGTGTTGAAATGTCAAAGTTGTGTGGTTGAAATTTGTTTGAAAGAGAGCCAAATGTTGTGAGCCACGAATTTTTTTTTCCATAATACTACCTCCGTCCCAGAGTATTTGTCCACTTTCATTTTTACACACCATCTAATACACTTCCTTAATCCATTTATCTTGTAATTTGTATATTAAAAAATTATAAAAATTATATATTAATAATCTATATGTTAAGATAAATCAAACAAGATTACACATGACTATATTTAGACTTACACATTGAGAGAATTTGATGAGTCAAAGTGCTTAGATGAACAGTTCCAAAAGTCAAAAGTGGACGAATACTCCGGGACGGAGGGAGTAGGAAAGTAGGGAATTTTCGTTTTGGATGGAAGGAGTAGAATTTAAGACAACATGAAGGGTGTTCGTTGTAAACTACAACACAACAAGAAAATCATACATAATCACTGCTACAAACAAACTTCACCATTGCTTTTGCCATGGGGTTCAAGATAGTAGATTTTGTATGGTTGAAAATTCAGTCTTCACAAAAATTGGCTTGAACTATTCTGACCTAAGATGTGAATAAAATATATATTGTTTTGAACAAGGATTTTGTTAACCAAAATCAAATATAACTAAACACAAAATGACCCGCTAAAAGTGGATCAAATCTGCCAAACCCAAACTCATTTAGACCAATCCACTAAGGTAAGGTTTTTCAAAATCATGTTTTAATGAGTTTTTAATGATATTGTATTGTCATCTTACTTTTTTATAAAATTTGTATATACTTAAAGGAATAATTTTAGTCTGACATCAAGGAATTTGGGAGCCGTACGATGGTCCATTGAGCTCGAAGTAGATCTTATCCTCCTAACCTCCCTGCACCCAACCCTTGGCCCCCTTGATTTGATATTGTATTGTAGCAAGTCAACGGTGGGGGTGGGGGGTGCAAGCAGAGGTGTCATAACATGACATCCGTACTTGGTTTAAAAGCTCCACAAATATTAATATCAATAGCCTAATTGATATACTATTATATTTTATCACAATTTTATGTGAGGATTTGAATGGGAAGTTGGATTCGTTAAGACATGCTTTGGAGTTGCATGGCTTCGATATAGGTCGCACTAAAACAGAGTATATGGAGTGCATGTTTGGCAACAGAAGGAGAAATAGTAACATCGAGACAATGATATACCATAAGTAAAGATATTTAAATATCTTGGGTGTCATTCAAGACAATAGAGAAATAGAGAATAATGTTGACCACATGATTCAAGTTGGTTAGTCAAAGTGATGGAGTGTTTCAGGCTTCAAGCTTTATATGTGACAAAAAATACTTTGAAAACTGAAGGAAAAATTTTACCACACTGCAATTAGCTATATTGTATGGAACAGAGTGTTGGGCAGCAAAGGGTGAGCATCAAGCCATCAACACAAAGTTACTATGGTGGTAATGAAGATGCTTTGTTGGATGAGCAATTATATGTATGTACATATTATAGGAATGAAGATATAAAAGGATTAAGAGCTAAAGCTGGAGTGACACCTATTGTAGAAAAGATGGTGGAAACTCGTCTTATGTGGGTTAGGCATGTGGGGAAAAGACCAATAGAGCATCTGGTGAAAAGGGTTGATCAAATGGTGAATAGACATGTAGCTAGAGGAAGAGGTGGACCTAAGAAGACTTGGCAAGGTATGGTCTAGGGGGAACCTTTCCGTGAATGATTTCACAAGTGATATGATACATGATAAGGGGCAATGATGTCTTTTGGTCTATGTAGTCGGCCCAACCTAGTGAGATTAGATTTTGTTGTTGTATCACAACTTAATGTGAAATACATGTGTTAGCATAAAATTAAATATTTTAAAATCAAATAATCATAAGTCGTTAAATTGCTTCAAACATGATGAAGTTGGGTTATGAACCCTATTTTCCAACCGAACATGAAAAAGCTAAAAAAAAAAAAGCCTAAAAGAATTGGATCCAACTAGACTGACTAGTTTGACAACTTTAGTTAAACTTTGTTTAGAATGAGAGTTTTTAATGTAAATTCCATAAACAGTCCCTAGGTATATGTGATTTTCCATATTTAGTCACTACTTATCAAATACTCCCTTTGTCCAACAATAATGTTCCATCGTGGATTACGATGTTTGGCCGGGTTATTTTTAAATCATTTTATATGAAAAATAGTATAGAATTAAAAAATAAAAATTGCATATGTAAAAACTTCATGAAATGATCTATACAACTAAAGGTGATATGATTATATTATTTTATCAAATAGGTAACAAAAATAGGCCAACAAAGTGAATAAAGGTTGACCCTGTCAATAGTGAACGTGAACAGTATTGTTGGACGGAGGGAGTATTATAAACGTAGTCTCCATTTTTTGGTTCTTTTTAATGGTGAGTCCTCTGTCACTTGTGTCGTTAAATGTCCAATGCAGCATTAAAAGAGTAATTTCCCACCCCCTTCTCTCAAATAAACCCCTCCCCCATCCCCAGCTATCCCTCAGAATGCTAAGCTCAATCTTCTTCTTCATCGCAGAACCCAAAATTGAAGTACTGTCTCCGTCATCTTCGCACATGACAATATGAATACGCCCCTAACCCAAACAGATTCGTATATGAGGATTATTGAGGGGCTTAGAAAATTACCTTTTTTAACCGTGTATTTAATAGTTAGATAACCTCAAGAGTGACAAAGGATTAGCCGTAGAAAGAAACCAAAGAAATGGGGACTACGCTTGTAATATTTGATAAGTAGGGCCAAAGTATGAAAAATCACCTATTACTAGGGATTATTTGTGGAATCTTCTCTTTTATAAACCAAAAGTTTGATGTTTGTACGAGACAATTAAGGTATGGTCTGAGGATTTTGTTAGAAGCGAAATAAATAAACCTCTATAAATCTATATTGAAAGTTCCTGTCCAAAAATTATTCTCAGAGGGTTTACTTTCTTTAGTTAGTGTTGCACATTCCAAAGTGTAGCAGCTTGCCCTCAAAATGCCAATAAATTGGTTATTGGGATGATTGCTATTTTTACAATTTTATACAAATGCTTGTAATAGTGTATGATGTACTTGAGGTGTTTTTAGCTATTTTCTCATTGCATGAGCTTCATTGTGCAATACCACTTAAGTTTTGTTTTTAGTGAAAATCTATTAAAATAATTAATTACAAATGTTATTAAAAATGATCGAAGATAATATAGTAAAATATTTGGTAAAATTACAAGAAACCTCGTAGTAAAAAGTCCACATCAACAACGAGAAAATCATCAAAATAGTAAGTTTAAGCATGACATAGTATCAAAGAGAATGGAAAACATATATGTGTAATTGCGTAAGAGAAGTTAAACTTGATGAGTTTGTCATAGAAGACGTGATGTGTTACATTGCCTTGTTCAGAAAGGAAAATTCAGCTTTTGAAAATGTGAGCCGGACTTAGTTAAAACATAGTACAAGTATTATGTGAGCTTCAACTAAGCCTCATTGCGTTGCACTATGAGGCATAGCCATACACCAGAGGTCAGAAGGAAGCTGAGGTGCGTGTGTTGTCAAAGAGTTTATCTAAGATGTGATTGTTGAAGAGTTGCAACTCTTGAGGCTTATTGTGAGAAAAGTGCAAAGGCTTTGAATTTAAATATAAAAGGTTTTCAATTTGAGCCAGACAAAAATTAAATGACAAATAATAACTGACCTAGTAAAAATCCACCCATGGGGTTTTGGGGGTGGGTGTATGCAGATCTCACCCCTACAGAAAGGTTAGTAAGGCTATTTTTGAAAGATCCCCTGGCTTCAACTCAGAAACACAAAAGACAAAGGTGAGCAAAGTCAAACAATTGGAGGAAAACCAAGAAAAAGATACAACAAAGCAAATGAAGATAAACATGCTATCCTCTAACTACATTTAACTAATCCTTATAGCCCTTACTCACACAAAGATCAATTACGCCAAAAAAACTTCCTAAAAATTGACTCCCCCACCCCCACAAGAACCTAATCATACCCAACCGAGCAAATAGTTTTAGCACTCTTTTTCCATTATCAACGACACATTCCATCTGCCCTCCTGCTAGAGAATACCTTGTATTAGGGAACTTTGTATAATTGTATCAATTGTGTGCTAATTTGCCAATGATATAGTGCACTGTTGATAACATTGCTTTTATTACTTACTGGGGTTTAAAAGATGTTTTGTTAGCAGCTACTTGGGATGGAGAATTGCTTTATGTACCGCTGTACATATTTACATAAGCTATCCACATTTTGTGGAGGTTGATGCAACAATATAGGGATTGGAAGAGTGACCTACACATGTTTATTGACATGGAGATGACGTACTAAAGTGTCCTTTGAGAGGTGGTGTGGAAGTTTTTGGGGTACAAAGGATGCCAGTAGCATACATTAGAACGATTGATGGTATGTACAGTGGAGCAAAGACAAGCGTGCACTCTGTAGGGGAGAGGCTTAAATTATTTTTTGTTAGAGATGATCCTACATATGGAGGTGGCCCTTAGTCAGTTTCTTTTTCCTTAATGATGGACGAGTTGACGAGAGATACATAACAGGAGGTGCATTGTGACCTTGTTTCGGGTATTAAGGACAAAAGTCATCCTTCTTGCTACTTTGTTGGGGTTCTTTATACTCTCGGAACAAGGCTGTCAGTCAGGCATGTCTGTGCTGTGACTGGTGTGACTAGGAGATCGAAGCTAAGACGTGGAACATGTCTCCCATCAGCCAGTTACTTTATTTTGTTACTAATCCCCAGTGGACAATGCTGCACCAGAGTGAAAAAGAAGAAAATAAAAGAGAAGTAGGTTTTGGGTAGAAGACATTGCTCTCATTGATGGAACACATTAAAGAGTTGACGATAGGTTAGAGGGTGTGGTAAACCTTGGAGTCTAAAGGTTTCAAATATAGCACGACAAAGACGAAGTATATAGAGTGTGGTTTCACTGCTTCAGTGGGAGGGCGGCTAAGTAAGAAGTGCAGGTGAAGAATGATTCAGAACCCATACTTAAAAAAGGATAGGTCTTGGTACCTTGGATTTATCATCAAAGCTGAAGGCGAATTGGATTGGGATGTTGTCCATCATATCGGTGCAGTGGTGCGGGTGAGATAATGGAGGCTCGCTTCAGGCGTTTTTGAAAGACAAGTTCTATCAACCAGTGGTTAGCCGACTATGTTGTATGAGACAGAGTGTTGGTTGGTGAAGAAAATAGTCATATAGAAAATTTGAGTTGCAAAGATGGAGATAGTGCGGTGGGTGTGTGACCTTACGATGATGGATTGAGTTTGGGATGAGGATATTTGAGACAAGATGGGTGTGACATATGTGGATGATAAGATGCCCAAAGGTACATGCATGCAATGAAGAGTACCAATGCCCCTGTGAGGACGTGAGGAGGTTTAATAGGCTAGAAGAGGGGTATCTGAGGAGGGAAAAAGGTAGACTGGAATACTGGATAAGAGTTGGGGTGAAGGGATTACCTTGCTCATGTAGAGTTCACTGAGGACATGATAGTAGATAAGAGCATTTTGCAGTCGAGGACTATCATTGCAAGGTAGAGGTGGTTCTCTGTGTGTACATGGCTATGAGGATTTGTTAGATGTAGTTAGAGGTTTGCTTAGTTTGTTTTTATCTGCGCTGCTTTATAGTTTCTCCTATTGGTTTCTCTATATTTTTAGAACTCATTAATCTTTGTCTTGTGTTTTTGTTTTGTGCTTGGGTTGGAGTTCTTTCTAAAACAACTTTTCTACGCTTCCGTGATAGAGATTAAGCAGGTGTACAGCCCCACAGCCCACGCAGCATGATTTTATTATTGGCTTGGTTGTTGTTTCATGGGTACACTAGTCATTTCTAACTGATTTTGGCCTTTATCATTTACGTAGTAAATGTTAGACTATAAAGTTTGAATTGATTGGTAAGCACTTGAAAGCTAAGAGCAATCCTTGTGTTTGGTGTGAAAAAGGCAAAAAAGGGTATTATTTTGGTTTAAATAGTTATGCTGATAGAACCTTGTATTTGAATGTTGATATTAAAATAGAAGCAGTGGAATGGATATGTATTGAAATTTGAAAATACAATTCACTTACTATTTCTTTTTGTATAATACGGAGTGTTTTTTGAATGATCATATTAGGATTGTTATACTTCCTCCATCTCACCATTTTTGGGACATGAGGTAGTGACACACGTAAAAAAGTAGAATTTTATGGTTGAAATTGATGTTTAACTAGTTAAATTGTATCATTAAAAAAACACTTAAATTGTTAGAAAAAGCAAGTGTATGTGAGAGTTAACTGTGGTAACAACAAACATAGTAAAGTCACAAAAAAGCAGTGCCTTGGGAGGGTGTGTGTACGTAGACTTTTCCCCACTTGAAAGTAGAGAAGTTGTTTCCAAGAGACCCTTGGCTCAAAACAGAAGCACAAACATAGTAGAGTGAAAGATTAAATAGAGTATAACACACCGAGTAAGAGCAAAGATGCAAGAAGCACATCTTTTGGTACTTACAGGCACTAAGGTAAGAGACTCAACGCACAAAAAGCTCACAAGCACTAACTACAGCCTAAGGTAGAACATACAAGCAAAAACTATAGATGACGGTCCAAAAGCCTGCCCAAACACTGTAGATTTCCCAGCTATGGTCATATTCTCGGTGAGATCCTGAAGTTGAAAGTCATGCCTAATCACCTCGTATGGGGAAAAAATAGTGGGGAACACAAAAAGGTAAAAAGAGAAAATAGTGGGATAGATAGAGTACTTGGTTTAGACATAATAAGTTCAATTTTTTTGGGCCAGAATGGTAATTTTATAAATCTTTCTCTATTTGTGTCACGTGTCAATCTAATCTGAATATGAATTCAAATCTAAACATGAAATGAAAATATTTGCAATGTTTAGATCCAGATTCAGATCCTATTGAGGCGGACCTGAACGGGTCCGGGTTTTGAAACACAAAATGTTCAACCAATTGGTCTTGGGGACAGAACTATAGCATCTAACCTTTATTATCTGTTTCATTTTGATTTGGGTTGAGTTAGTATTTGTTAACTGTTTAGCATTTCTTTACTTCTTTGTGAAGCCAAAGGCACTTATTTATTGTATCAAGTTAATATTTTCCTAATTTGTGCATTTGCTGCAGTCATTTGGAGTCCATTGGTGTCCATTTAGCGGATTAACTCGTCTGCCTTCATCTTTTGAGTAAGCACATATCTATCTTGAATTGTATAATTTACTTTGTTTTCTTTCTTTTTTGTTGAGCCTTTGATTTTGATTAATTTACTTTTGGTCAAAACCTGTTAGGAGATTACATCTTTACAGTTTTTTTTGTGGTTTTAAAAAAGTGAAAACAGTTTATTGTTAAGATAAGAGTTTTTTGTCCATTTCCTTATCCACGACCACTTATAGAAAGCTGGCAGTGAGAGGCAGGGTGCGGATCTATAGTGTGTAATTACGAGCAAGCTCGTCCTTGACAAAGGGGAACTAAGAGCACTAGACCTTACCTTGTTGAGGGGTTAGGTATTGAAGCAAGACATTATGTCTTATTAATGCCTAATGGAATAAAGACTGCACAGTCACACCACGATAGAAACCGAACAGCCACAAACTCTTGTCCTAAAATCAGAGCATTAATAAAACATATTAAAAAATTACTTTGAATATCAACTTCATCAATAAATAAAATAAGGTTCCTCTTTCCTTTTCAGGAAGGAATTAAGTGATTCGCATAGTCCTCTCTCCCCTGCCCAAAAGTCAACCATACACAACTCAACCACACACTTTCAACTCTAGTAATAAGTAATAACCGTGGCCGGTTAATTGTGAAATCTTATCTCTGGATGAAGGGAGTAATCTTGGCCTTCAAAAACAACTTCACCATATAATAAAAGAAATTTATTTAACTTCATGGATTAAAAAAATAAAAGTAATACTGCAAATGCCAAAGGGCGTCGTCAGATGGTAACCTCTGTTTCCAGTGAAGACCATCCATTGATGATGGCAAGGCTAGAGGGAGGAGCGATTTTGATATATCAACAGTATCACACCTCTTTCCTTTCGTTTAGCAGCTTAGTCCAGAGTAACACGAGTTGTGTTTTTTGAAGTGATTTTTCTTTTAACCTAGCGATCTGCAAGGTGTCAAGTGGTCGCCAAGCTCTCTCTAGTGGATTCTGGCGAGTTGAGGACCCATTACGAGAGTAACACACCGACAGGAAGTTAAGTCAATGTCTTAATGACTATGATCTACTGGGTGTGTTTGGTTTGGTCTGGCTTTGATTTTTAAAAGTTCTGTCTACCCCAATAGCCCTTATTATTATAGCCTGAAGTAAAAACAGCACTCCAGCCCAATTGACATCACTAAGGTTGGAGTTAGAACATAGTCGTCCCATATATTGCTGCTCTCTTTATTATGTTTGCTCTCTCCTGTTTGGAGATACTGCCACTCTCTATTGATTATTTTCTTAGTAACATCTTCAATAGAGAATAGCTAACTTTTCTTTTTCTACATTTGTAGTGAAGGAGATTTCGCTTCAAGTGCATGTAAGAAGACACTGTACTCTTGGATGAATAATGGTTACTTCTTTAAATCTCTGTTTGTGATAGGACCTTTTTACATTATTGCAGATCATGATCTTCTTGGACAGCATCCTCTTTTTGCTGAACAAACTGCTGTCTCTTCGTCAAATCATCCATGCCCATACATTGCATATGTTGGTATTCACCCGACTCCCTCAAGCTCAAGTGGAAGTGTATCTGAGGGTCCCAATTTTAACAACCACTGGAACAGTTCAGGGCTTCCAAATGAAATTCCAACCACTTTTGCTTTTCCAGGTGTGGATGTCCATTATCCTCATGGGTGGGGGGAGCACCATCCTTCTACTTTCCAAACAAGTAGCAGCCGGATTGGTAGTGCTGAACAGCAGCCTTCAATACCCTCTGTTTCTCATAGAGCTGCTAGAACAACAAACTCCGATATGCCAAGACCTGGATCTTTTGTCCACCCATTTCTTGTCAGCCACAGGTAGATACTCTGCATTTTTTTAATTATGATTCCTCTTCTACTTGTGTTTGATTGGATGTGGGCAGTTCGCTTTTTCTATCCCTCATGTGTGTGTGTGTGTGTGAGAGAGAGAGAGAGAGAGAGAGAGCGAGGGGCACTAAGTTGCTTCCTTTATACAAATAAAAACCTAAGTTCCTTTCTTTATACGAATAAGTACATCAATAAGAGTATAATGTTGTGGCAAACCAATGACAGTAGCAGTGGCCTCCACAATTGCTGTTACCTGCTACTGCGTGATTCCACCATGTGCTATTTTCCGGCACATCATCTCTGCATGCTACTTGTTACTGTATGACCTCACTTCTGTAACCATATCTGTATTGCAAAACCAATAGCCCATAACCACGTTAACTGTCCTTATTTTTAAGTTTTAAAAGTTTACACTTGCTTTCCTGTTAAGAGAAGGAGTGTGTGGCTCATGACATTTCTCTCTTCTAAACACCCGTTCATTTTTTTATCTTTTAACACTTTAAATTCCATGAACACTATTTTGGGATAGAGGGAGTAAGAGACTAAAGATGCTAAGGTTGCATAGGGATTAAAGCAACAATCCACACTCCGGGTAGTTCTTAAAATCATAGTGGATTCAGTTAGTAATAATTTTTTTTTTAAAAAAAATGAATGTGGTTTACATTCTTCATAACTCATGGTTGATCAGTTTTCAAGCTCTATTTTATTTGTTTTGTCATTCCTTTGTTTTTTTGCATGTCAATTATTACAGCTCAGCTCGACCTGGGACTTCGGTTGGCTCACCTATGATTCCTCCTTACCCTGGAAGTGTGGCCCGGGCTCGAGACCGTGTCCAGGCTCTCCAAGCATATTTCCAGCAGCAACCCAGCAATTCGCCACCTGTACGGGCACCGGTCATGTCCGGAGGAGCCCGGAGATCCAACAGTCACAGGGGGGGGGTCCACCTGCCTCAAGTGGCATCATCGTCATCTGATCATCATCATCATCAGCCTGCCTCCGCTGGAGGGTTTTACTTCTATCCATCTGCTGCTGCTGCTTCATCTGGAAGAAGCTTCCAAGAAGCAGCCGAAACCCCTTCACCCCTCCGGTTTCGTAGTTGGGAGCAACGGGAACACACTACCACCACCTTCAACAACTTGCCACCACAGGTGGAGAGAGATCCGATATGGGGCCCGTTTTACCACCAAGCAGCAGCCAGCGGGTCTGATTCTGGTGCGATCAGATCCTCTGGCAACTTTCGCCACAGACATGGGTCCGATAGGATGCCATCTCAGAACAGGTCATAACCCATTACCATCCTATGTCCTGAAAAAAGAAAGAAAAAAAAAATTATGTATGTTCATCTGTTGTGCAGTCTCTCAAAAGACCACATGGGAGGGCAGATGTAAAAACTATCATTGGCCCTGAAAATCGACGTTCGTCCTTTCTTGGGGTTATGGACGACAGTTGTGCCCGGCCACCGTGTTTCTGTGACCCTCCCCCCCATCTGAGAGTGGGGTGGGGTGGGGTGGGGGTACATAAGTACACAAACAAACAATGCCCTATTTAAATGGTGGGACCGTTAAGCGTTTTTTCGTGCACACGTCTTCGGTTGCTTTCTTTTTTTTATGCCTGTTTTTTTTTGTCCTGTGGTTGAGAGTTGGTATGTGTTGGGGATTCTTCTTTGGCTTCATTTCAACTGTGTACCTGGTTTTCGAAACTTGAGGAATCGCTTGCAGTATCAATTTTAATCTTATGTAAAATCTATCAGAAATGATCCTAAATTTGTTCGTTCGAGTTTGTGAAGTTAGAATTATGACATATCAACACAAAGTGGTCAGAACTCGGAATAACGCAGCGAAGGACAAAAATATTGAGACCAAAAAGATTGATCGGGATTTGATCTCAAAGAGGCTGTCTCATTTGGTCTTGAAAGACTAGATTGGTAATCTTTTGTAAAAGGGCCAAATTAGTCCAAGACCAGTTCCAACAATCCGAAATGGTTACTCCATCCGCCCCATTTTAAATTGCATGTTTGCCTTTTTTCTCCGTCCCAAAATAATTTGTCTATTAGTTGTTTTCGTAAACTTTTAAAAATAAAATACCTAAACTACCCCTAAAATAAGTAACCCTTCTTCACCTTATCTTCTCATTCATCATCACCCCTTTTAAAAAGTAATGGCAATTTCAGAAAATCAACTCTATTTTTTATTTTCCTTAAATATGCCCAAAAATCAAAATAAGTGATTTAAATTGGGACTAAGGGATTATTTAATTTGGGACAGAAGGATTATTTCTAATCTCTCACCTCAAACTAAAATGAAATTTTCATTTGATTTTTCATGTCTTGAATAAAATATATGGAGTAACACTTTTACTATTAATATTAATATAAATATACACAGTAAAATGAGTAAATTATAAAATTATAATGTTTCAAAAATATGTTTTCAAAACTATTTATTGATATTAATTTATACAAAAAATTAATACATATTTTCTAGTATAATTTATTGTCAAAATTTAAAAATTTGATTGAGAAAGTCAAATGAGGAATTCTTTAATGGATGTAGGGAGTATGGTGGTTTCTGCAAGTATCATGCACGGAACCACACCCTTACGTCAATTGACTAAAATTATAGCTCAATTTACTTTCTCTGAACAAACTGTCTGGTTGGTGCTGAGGGGCCCTCGGAGATCGGGTATCTTTAAAAAAAAGAACTTCACATAATTTTTCAGCATCTCAAAATGTACTTTCAAGTGCTTCTAGAGTATACCTAGGTTCTACTAAATTTGAACTAGTAGTCCTAACCAAACCTTTTCAGCTTAGATTTTTTTTTTGTTCATGATGATCAAACTATCTAGACAAATCCTAGTAAAAAAATCAAATCGATCTCGATCTAAATAATATTTTTCTTTCCAAATGGATCTATATCATAATATGACTATTATTATAGAAGTAATATATGCATATTACTCCGTATGGTATTTCTATATCCAACGGAACCATGTTGAAATGTTGAATTCAAGTATGAATCTTGGCCATAACACTTTGTTGGTACACATTTATGACATGGGTTTCAAATTAATTACTTCCTCCGTCTCACCACAGTTAGACTTTTTCTGTCAAACTGTGATCTCATTTAACCACGAATTAAACATAATTTTAAATATTATAAAAATCTGATATTTCAAAACTATATTTAAAATTAAACCCAATTTTATTAAATTTATATTATACTCCGTAACTAAATATACTTTCTTTGTAATTTGCGGTTAAAAAATGTCACAGTTTGACATTTTTACGGTTAAAAAGTACCAAAAAAATTGAAATGGAACCCAACCTAACTAACCTATTTGCAAACTGTAATAACACATCAGCTCACACACTCCATATAACTGTTAGTCCCACCATGAAGACTAGAAATGTTTCAATTTTGAACACACAACTGTTACTGTAGTTTCAAAATTAATCTCCACATATCAGTAAATGATCACACCAAAAGTGTTAGAATTTGATCATGTGAGACACAAGAATAGTATAAAATGTAACATATAATTGTACAGAATACCATCACAGAGTGCCATTTTTGAAATTTCTAAGTCCCCAAGTTGCTCATATGAAAGGTTCCATTGCAACTACTCGAGCTGCTGGGGCTGATCCGCCGGATCGGAGAGCTTTGCATCAGATTTCTCCTGCAACATTTTCAGGAAAATGGTTTTATCTTTTCTTTCAAAAAGATGTACACTCCCCGTCGCAATTTAAATTTCCGTATCGGTTTACGATGTTTGACTAAAATTGTTTTCAATTCGTTTCATATGAAAAATGGTGCAGAATTTTATTAAAAAAATATTTATATATTTCAAAATTACATCTAGAGTTCTATGAAACAAAAGGGGATATGAATATTTTATTTTATTAAATAAGTGCCGAAAATAGCTAATGAAAGTGATTGAGGTTTGATCTGTGAAGTGAACCGACAACTTAAACTGGGATGGAGGGAGTAGTTGGGTAAGGCACTTACAGGAGGAGGAGATAGACTACGACTACGACTTCGGCTTCGGCTGGGTTCTTTAGTCGTCACATTCTTTACACGTTGAGGCTACAAAAGGGTGATGATACATTCAATAACGTCTCATCAAAAAAAACATACATAAACAATATACATTCAACCAAATGCTTCCCGATCAACCGAACACTTACCGATGCAGCTGGTGATTTAGATCTTGACACAGATCTGCAAAAATCATAAACATCACATCAACTTTGAAAAGAAAACATGGAAAATTCATCCAAGAATGAAGTAAGATTTGCATTTTGTGATCCTTCTTAATGCTTCAGAACGAGACCAAGATAAAAGAGAGGGAAAAAGAAATGATGCATCCAAGAATTTATATAAATCCAGAGTGAAATAGGATTTTCTTCGGTGATTTTTAGCACTGCTTCTAAATCAGACAAAGTCTGCCTAGCCACACTTCCAACCTTACATGACATCAATGGGCCGTTCTTGGAAAAGAAGTATATATACACGGGCGGGACAACCCAAGAACACATCTTAATGAATTTGAGAATAACTTTCCTTGATTTAAATAACACTGTTAATTACAACCAGCATCATCACCAACATGATTTGCATCACTACAGTTAAAGGATTAATCCGATTAATGTGTCACATCCAAGGCATTTAATTAAATGCAGTTTTTACCATCCAGGTTTTGTCGAAGGTTGTAACCAAACTATACAGCACACTGCCACAACCCAAATGAATTGCATGAATTTGAGAGCACCATAACCATCAAGTCCCTAACAAGCAATCCCCAGATCGCTGCGGAAAGCCAGATCTAGAAAAGAAAGGAAAAGAGCTTTCTTAAAATTGTATATTAACCACGAAATTTGTATCTGTTCTTGACTTATCCCTCTCCTAAGACACTAATTATGTATGAGACCCAGCTTGTATTGGATTTGGATCACATTTACAATAAATACTGCTCGCAACTGTGATGAGAGTGTTCACTGTATCTTAAGGTAATTTTTACTTCCCTTGGACGGTCCACTCCTTTACGCAAAGTATGTTTAGGGCTCACAAAGCTGTGTGAGCTGGAGTCTCTAGTACACCAAATGCCATTCATAATTCATTGATAGCAATGTGAAATATGTGAACAAGTTGGATGGAGCTAGTGGCAGACCCTACTGTAAATGTTTTCATCCAAAAGAATATATTTATTCAAGTGCCAAACAGATGAATTGCCTCTTTGCAATTCTAAACACCTAAATGTGGGATTAAAAAATTTTGTTCCAAAAACAAAGTATTTTCTGCAAATTGTGTTCTCAAGTACTAGGGAAACACTACCCCTTTGCAATTTTTAAAGCAATATTCTCTAATAAATTAAATAGCAACCAGAAATCATTGCATATGCTAAATAAATGAGACAGGCGAATTGCTGAAATATGCATAGCACATCTTGCTGACAATGCAATGCCAAGGAAAGAGATGCATATAACTCTATAGCTAATTTGAGTCTATAGAACTGTAAAGACACTATAATAAGTCTAATGATCAAATAACACACAAGGCATAAACAAACCCTCAAGTGCCTGCTACCTTTAGCCTTTCAAAGAGGGAAGGAGAGGGAGGAGTAATGGGAAGGAAGATAGAAGGGGAAGAAAATGGAAGGGTTCAAAGTGATGTTATGTTTGGTTCAAGAAAGCAAGGAGAAACTAATATGTAGGGGGGGGGGGAATACTCAGTTTCTCAATAGTGGTCATACTTGTGTTAGCACGTAGTTTCAAAAAAGGTAGTGTCAGAGAAAAGTGGGGAGAAAAAGAATAGGTGGGTGTGAGAGAAAGTGGAGTGGGAGAACTACATGAAAAACAAGCTTTTAGCAAAGTTTATATTAAGTTCCCACATATTCATCTTCTAGTAAACCTTGGACGTAAACCTAGATAATAATTTGAAACACAAATTTCAGCCCAAAAGTGGTATAAAGTTGGCACTCGACTAAATAATCCAAACACAAGGAGCTAACAGTATGGTGCTTGGAATCAAGGAAGAAAAAGGCATGCAAAACGAAAGCATCAACGCAAAATCACGTTCACAAATATTTTGTTTATGATAATGTAACAGTTTGATTGAGAGTTGGCCAAATAAGAGAAGAGATTGAAACTCAACGAAAAATTTGAAATCTAAACTAAAGGTTCCCATAAAATAAAAGCTTGGGAGATGGCTATCAGAAGCCAAAAAAAACACATTTCAACAAAAATTGCAACCAACCTAACAATACAAGTCTTCCTAGTTCTTGTCAAGGTTTTGTTAAGCAAAAACTAGTTCTAGACCTTATGTGCGGAAAGTAAATCAAAGTAGCAATATTAATACTCATAAATAAAGATCAATATACAATGAAATCCACAAAAATACAAAAATGTGCAATATAAATACCTTGAGCGAACAGGAGAGACGGACCTTGAGCGCGATCTAGATACTGATCGACGAGAACATTTGCCCCTTGGGGATGCACTGTAAAGTGTAAACAATAGTGCATTAGAGAACAAACATTTGGAACTGATAACAGAGCTCCATTTGGAGGTGAATAACAAACCTTATGCTCTGACTTCTACGACGTTTGGGACTTCGGCTTCTCGAGTAACTTCTGCTCCTAGAATTATATGGACTAGGACTCCTAGACTTGCTTGTTTTACCATCATACTTCTCAACCTAGAAGCATACTGGACTATGAGAAAGTTATTCATGCATACATAGTAAAAGGAAAGATAAATCAACAGAAAAACAAACCCGTATATAAGAACGAGACACTTGGTTTTTGAATTGGGAGTCATCTAACTTCTTTATCTGCATTAAATAAAAAATGTGCTATTATAAAACTAGGAAAAACTAAAAAAAACTGTAGAAAAGTCTACTGACTAAATAATTATAACCCCGGGATTGTGTTATCTTGAGTGCATTACTAACTTACCGCATACTTCATGTCATCAGAGTTAGTATAATCCACAATTCCCCTTACACCTTAAATAAGAGAGTTCTAAGAATCAGGAAAACAGTGAATATGAGTGGATTTGAAACTGAATGAGACACGCTATGCAATTACCATCACGATCCCGGTAAACTTGAGAGAAGCAGACATCTCCAGCTCGGCGCATGTGATCCTAACACAACCAGTAAAAGTAAATAACATTATGGCCAACATCATATAAGGCATGTTGAGGCAGCCTTTGGCTGATTGACTAGTAAAAAACCAATATGGTCAAATCAGCCAAATATATGTTTGGATGCCGGCATTTAAAATTGGCTTTTTGTCCCAAACGGCCAAAATCTGAAAAACCAGCATGCATAGCTTTTCTAGTTGACCTTTTCCTTCAATATCTGATTTTGCCCCTTTAGTATTCTGTTGCTAACAAAAGCTCCCTTTCATTCATTTCAATATGCCCTTCTTTTTTCCCAAGCCCTTCATCTTTTTATTCTTCTTTTTTCCAAGCCCTTCTTCTTCTCTCTAGTCTCCAACCCTTCTTCCTCGTTTCCATCTACCGTTCCAACGCTCAACTCTCACCAGGTATGCCCCTCACTCTATTCTTCTGTTTATTTATAGTAGAATTACCAGTATTTTAAAAAAAATCTCATATTTTGTAATAGTCATTTGCTCCATTCACAGTTCTTCTACACATCTTACTTTTTTTCTAGACCAAATCAATAAATTACTTCGAAAAGAATTATTTGGACGACTAAATTAAATTTGCTTCAATTGTAAGTGTGAAGAAGTTTTTAGACGATGAGAGTATTAATACTAATATGCTTATATAATTTGTGTTTATATCAAAATTTTAAAAAAGTAAACTAATTACAATAACACATTAATTAAAATATATGGAGGCGTGTCTAAAAATGTAATTGTCACAACAAACAACTACATATGAACAACTAAATTAACCAAACAAATTTTTCTTAACAGCATCAGCCGGTCAAAATAGTGACTCAATCATGTCATTCAAACCAGCCAAGACAAACAGTCAACACCCAACATCTAATCTCCAAACAAGGCCAGTCTCTGAAAATCACACAAGTCGACCAGCCAAAGAACATTCAACCTTACCTTCAGATCTTGCCATGAGGCAGAAGTTGGAAGTCCAGTAACCAGAACTGCAAAACAAAATTTCAGAAATGAGTTCTGATTTCAGAATGAACATGCAATTTCAATTTACATGGATAAAAGATAAGCACATTCAAACAACCAGCATCTCATACAAAAAAAATGATCATAATCTATACAATAACAATCAATAGAAATAATAAATGAGTAACTGTTCATAGAAAAAAATATAACTACCCATTAAGCACACAGCCAAACATGTTTGCAATTTGAAATGAAGAATACTCCGTACTATTTTTTACCCGCTAAATTTTAGGCCATGTTATCCAAAGCTTGCTTGGCATCCTTAATGATATGAAAATTCCCTTCGGTGATCACTCAAATAAGTCAATTTTTGTGACTAGTTTTTTCAGCAATTGCAGAACGCCAAAACCCAAACAGATATGCGTTGAAAATAAAAGGAAGCTTTTTAGACTAAAAATCTGTTAATTCATCTCATGATTCCTCCCTTCTCTCCATTTGAAACAACATTTTCTACCCCTCAAGCAAATCTATACATATATTACTCTGTACTTTTGTAAGAAGTAAAAGAAGAGTAAAAAATATGAAGAGGCATAATTCATTTCTTATGGCAGAATGGAAAAAGATATATGTTATAGAGATGTCTTAATATATGAAAGGATAAAAATCTTAATAGACTTTGTTTAAATTTATTTACTTGTCTATAGCAATTTTAAAGTATGTAATACTTCTTGTTAATTCTTACAATGTCATTTCTGGATTTAAATCTGTCTACATTAACTTGGAACCAGAATGTGATAATTTTTTAAATTTGAATGCACTTCCAATTAGACTGTGGTGTCTAGGCACCTTAAATGATGATGCTGAGTTCTTGGACAATGTTTATATTAGCAATGAATATACAGTAAATATGCTCTATTCCTAAAAAAAAGTCCTTCGTAATAAATCCTCAAAAGGCAAATTTCATGAAATAAATTTAAATTTTATGATATTTGCCAAAGAAGGTTACAAAAAGGTTAAACACGCTAAAGTTCGCTAAACCAGCAAATGCATTCTAGAACTATTTCATGAATAACAAAAGTAACTAAGTACCTCAATCAAACAAGGCTCTTTTTTAGAATGGATGGAGTACTAAATTTCAACTAGGTCAAATAGGAATAAGCACTACTTTATCATGTAGAAGACTTAGTTATTAAAGAGATAAGAGATATTCATGTATGGTTTATACTTCATAATTAAAAAAATGCTTTTATCCTTAGGCATTCAAGACATGTGTCATGCAAGCTCATCGTGATTCAGCTACAGTACAGTTAGAAACCGGAAATATGATTATTACTATTATTATTATTATTGTGAATGTGTAGGGCTCAGGGCCTAAAACACCAACATTCAAAATATAAAACCAAGTTTTTCTGGGAATTCAAATTTGTAGTTCAGATCATGAAAAATTGTTCTTACCCCGAAAGTCAGAGCGTCTTGAAACTCCACCACGACTCCCACTACTATAGCTGCTGTGGCGATCATGAGATGGTGTTCCTCGCCCCCCGTGTGCAAGTTCAACCTGTATAGATTGATTAAAGTAGCAGACTACAATTTCAAAGCATCAACCAACCAGGCAAAACTAAAAATCACATCATAGGTGACTAACCCGCAAGCGATGTCCATCAAAATCATAGCCATCACGACCACGAATAGCATCATCAGCATCAAGACGGTCTTCAAACTGTGACAAATGAACTATTAGAGAAGTTCCAATGTGAAATAAAATGAAAAATCACATTAGAATTTCTTAGTCATAAGAGCAACTATTAAAGTACCTCCACAAAAGCATAGCCGGGTGGTCTTGATGGAATTTTCAAATCTATTTCAACAATATTTCCATACTGCAGCACAATACAAAGTAGATGTCATGAGATTCATCAAAATAAAGAGCTGGAAGCCTGGGAAAAGTAGTCCTATTTCTCAGCAAATAGCATTAATCCACTCAATTAATAAGAAATTAGGTGATCCTTGGCTTTCATGCCCTTCACTTTTCTGTTTGATAAGTTATATTGCGTGCAGAAACATAAACCAAGAGACTGTAATACTGTATAATATAAAGATGCCTCAGCTTATACACTTGCAATCTGTCTCTTGTAATAGAATCCTGTTTCTTTCAATTCTAGGAACACCTTAATTGCACAACTGTTATAGAAAACAGGATACTGCAAAGAAGTGCAGGGGAAGAGAATACAAATTGCCAGCGTATAGGAAGCTAAGTACATCAAGACTACAACTAAGTACCCCTAGTGGTATTTACAACTCATCATATGCAAAAGCAACCTTGTAAAACAAATCTTCAACTTCCCTTTCCCTAGTGTCACCAGGGAGATTGCCTACATAAATGGTCCTGCTTAATCGACCCATTTCCCCTGAAACCATTAGAAAACTGTCATCTGTGGGAAAAGGGCTTTATCATGATAAAATGTTTACATGATTACATACAGTTCCAGAAAAAACATGCACAGTATAACATAGCGAGTGACCTGAAAATGTTTATAGGGAAATTCTATTCACATAAAAAGAATCTACAAAAACTGAAAGAAGCAAAAAGGATCCCAAGAGAAGCAGTTTATAATTCTTTACCATCTGAAGCATGAAAAAATATGCAACAACAAAAAAAGTCCAACAAAAAACGTTGTCGAACAATAATTTGGTTATTTTGGTAATATCTAACCCGAGAAAATATGCAAAAATACGTTTTTTTATTTCAAAAAAAAAAAACGTTCTTATATTTGAACAAAAAGAAAATCCACATGCCCGGAGATAACTAAATACTGATATTCCTTTTATATAAAAAAATATCCATAATAGAGATTGAAATAAAGAAAAAACTGCGGGCAAAACCCTAAAGAGCTAGGGTTTTTTCATCTGCCTCCCTGTTTTAGTATAACCGTTCCGTTCAAGTAAAACTAACGATTAAAAAAACCAAATCCAGAAAGACAACAAGAAGCTGTTGATTAAGGAATGAATAATGGTCTTGCTTTACACAAAAGAAGTACTACCAGACACGAACTTTGAGTAACAGAGATGGGAAGTGTGAGATAAGGAAACGATCGCGGCATCCAAATTCAGAAAAATATACAGCAAAAAATAATGCCAATAGTGATACCTTCAATTCAAAATAGAGAAAGGAATGCCGAGTCTCAGAAGAACGGCTGGGAATGGAGAATTCAGTCGCAGGACTCACAAGTCACAATTAGTAGATCTCGGCAAAAAAAAATTCCCTTGACCTTTTTTTCCTCATAAAATTTGACCAGAAGATAGAGTGCTTAGATAACCTAATATAGCATGCTACATGTATGATATATCCCAAAAATTGAATTTATTTATACACCAAAAGTAACATTTTGATGGTTTACAATGACATAAAATGTTTATACGTTAAAAAAAATTTACACTGACACAAAGTGTTGGTACGTTAACAAAAATTAGCATTACACCAACACAAATTGGTGCTGCATCCCCGCAGTGTACAAAATGGAGTACAAATACGGAGTAGTTTTATCCTATAAAAATTGATCAAACTAGATCAAATTCAAATTCGACCTGGCTGACCTGCTAATGTAATACTTCCTTCGTTCTAAAATCATCTTCTCACTTCCTTTTTTTCTTCGTCCTAAAATCATCTTTCCACACACCTTAAATGCACATGCAATGACTATAATACCCCTAAAATATTTATTACTTTACCCACCTCATTTACGCAGGCCTTATCTTCACCGCCTACTCCTCATTCTCTCATTCTGACCTTATCGCTTCCTCTCCTCCATTCTTACATTTCTCCGCCTCCTCTAAAACTAGGATCTATCTCAGACTTCTCTTGCGTCTCTCATCCTTGCTATCTCTCCATGTATCTGTGAATTACACTTCTCCCTGCCTCATATGGATTCTGTGAGTTCAGGTATGGACCGCGCCAAGTGGGCTAACTGACGCATTTGCTAGCTTGGACATCTTCAAGTCAAATCATGAATGCATTTCTCAATAAAGTAAAAGTAGTGCCAAATCTATCTCATTGCTCAATGTGCTTTATGTCAAATCTATTGAATTTATACTTTTTTTATTTCCAAGCATTTAATGAATGGATTAATAACTTAATTTTTAAACTTTATGTCAAATCGAAATAAATAAAAGAGTAGTGTATTGATATGGAACCGCATGCATAGTTATGTTGGTGCGTGACTCGATGCAAACTTTATATCAAACAAAATAAATAAATAGGTAGTGTATTGATATAGAACCGCGTACATAGTAATGTTGGTGCGTGGCTTGATGCAAACTTTATGTCAAATCGAAATAAATAAATAGGTAGTGTATTGCTATGGAACCGCGTGCGTAGTAAAATTGGTGCGTGACTCGATGCAAACTTTATGTCAAATCAAACTAAATAAATGTTTTGCTTAAAAAAACTAAATAAATGTTTAATGTATTGATATGGAACCACGCGTGTAGTAATATTGGTGCGTGGCTCGATGCAGACTTTCTGTCAACTCAAAATAAATAAATGGGTATTGTATTACTATGGAACCGCGTGCGTAGTAAAATTGGTGCGTGACTCCATGCATACTTTATGTCAAATCATATTAAAGGTATAAATTCACTAAATCAAGATATTTAATGAGTAGATTGTTTGTCCAATTATATATACTACTTATACTCCAAATATTTCATACCTCTCACCCCAATTCGACCCACTTTCAAAATATGTCTCAAAACTTCAAAGAGTATGTAGAATGCGCTTGCTGAGATTGACAATTGTCAAACTACTTAAATGCTTATGCTACGAGATGTTCGTGTCTACTTTATTTTGGCTTGGGCAAGAGAAGGAGATTCAATGGAAATGATCTTTCATGATGAACATGTATAGTATTTATAATTTCTTTATTATTTGATTATATGTTATTATTATAATTTAATTTTATCATTTTCTTTCATCAATGTTTTCCCTAATTATGTAGCTTATAATTAGGTCGTGCAACACACGAGTGCGAGTCTAATAGGAAAAAAAAGAAAGATACGCAAAGGGGTTTCGTAGAAATTTAGATGGAAAGATGATGATTTCTAAAATAAAAAAAGGTACATTAGAAAATATAAGTGCAGAAGAAAACTTCTAATAATTACTACTCTTTATCCATATTACTCTATATTTCTTGAACAAGAGCAAAGAAATCACCTCAAATAAGAGTAAACCATAACTTTTATCCCAAAACAAGAGTTTAATATTTGATTAAATTGGATCTATTTGTAATTTGATTAAAATTGCCACACCATTCAAGTTATCAATAGGTGACAGATGATTTGCTAATATATTATCATGTAGACTCGTCACTTGTCGTAATCATATAAGTTAAACTCTCAAATTTAATACTCCGTATATATGAAGATATAAATGTTTACTACTATTGTAATGATTATTATTTTTACTACTTTCGTCCATGAACATATGTCTAATTTTACTTTTTTACCGTCAATCATTTTTCTCTTTTGATCTCAAATTAAGGGGGGGTTGCGAAAACAAAGTTTGAGGGGAAACACTCAATTGCGATGTTACGCAAACAAAGTTTGAGGCCACCACTCTTCAGCGTGTAGAAAGAAGCATTAGAAAAAAGAAACAAAAGAAGGAAAGGGCATTCTGCTTTGAGCTAGATGTTATGAATATATGTGTGATTTTGATTAAGATTACCATGATCAGGTTTAAGCCAAGGAGTGATGGTTTAACACTGGAACCACTCGTTGGATCTGTTCCAATTGAGTCATGCTCTTCGATTTTGAGGAGACATCGGGCGACAAAGTTTAGATGGATGGGTAATTCAGTCCAATTTGAGATTCAAGACGCAAGCAAAGAGAGTTCAAGATGACATTTAGCATCGATCTCACGCTAAAGAGAGTCTTTTATGTATCATACACAAGAACTTAGTGTCAATGTCGCTACTGAACAAACATGTTTTCTGCAAAGTATGAGGTCACGGTCATTAGCTTTATTCTATTGTCTCCATCCATCTGTTCACTTTTGACTTTTAGCAGCCAACATAAATCAACTTTTAACTTATAAATAAATAAAAATTACATGGTATATTAATTATATTAAACAGTATTTCGATAATATTTTATTAAATTTATTTTTATATTAATATTTAATATTAATGTTATTTAATCTATAGTTAAAATTTACTCCGTATTAATTTAAATCACAAAAAAATTAATAATGGACAAACATTCTAAATACTGGTAATAGTAAAAATGGCTTAGAAGTCACAATTACTTTAGAGGTGATTATGTTCATTCTGAAAAGATGCGCGCCCATCGTTTTCTTGAGGGAGGAACCAAAATCTGTTTTCGCTCGTCCTGGTTTTATATCATGGCTCAAACACAAGCCAGAGAAATATCATCGTCCCTTCGCCATCAACAAATATCTCTCCTTCTTCTTGCTCGAACATTCAACCCTAGAAGTTTCTAATTTTCGTCTCCAGCAATCAATACAAAAATGGCAGAATCCGAGCCTAAGCCCAAGTCCACCTTCGATTCCGTCAGAGAATGGGTCTCTGATCACAAGCTTCGCACCGTAGGTATGGATTCTTTGATTCTTCTGCAATTACGGAGTAAAGTCGTGATTTTATTGTTCATTTGCTTGTAACCTGGGATTGAAGGGTGTTTGTGGCTGAGCGGTATTGCCGGATCCATTGCGTACAATTGGTCAAAGCCCAACATGAAGACCAGTGTCAGAATCATTCATGCTAGGTACCGTTTGTTTTTTAGATTGTTCTTCTTCCTTTTTCATGTGATTTCGAATTCAATTAATGTAAATTTTAAAATTAATGTTTTTGAGGCTATTTGTTTAAAATTAAAAATCTCGATTTTGCAAATTTATGATTGAAGACTCTGTAGCTGAGAACCGTGAGATCATCACAATCTAAGGTTTTCAAAAAAAAAGTTGGCTGTTATGTTGGTCTTTGTTCGGCGGCTGACCATTCATAAACATTAGATTTTGAACTTTTTGTTGAGAATGAGATCTTATGAAGGATCCTTCATGGTGGGTTGAACCAGAAATGTTCATTTTCAGGACAGAAGTCAATGTTTCAAAACTCTTATGTGTGTTTGGGATTTACATACACATCTAAACAACTGTGTTTTGGAGCAAACATCATCAACACTTATACATCATCACCCATGAGGCACAACTATATTGTGGTTTGTTTTAATAAATTTATAGCTTCCATTAAGTTGTCTATATTTTTCTAAAAAATATACATTTGAGCAAGTCTTTTTACTCCAAAAGCCCTTCTTTTGGAAACCTTATAAAGAAGGAATAATGAGGTTTTGAAACCGTTGTCATTTTGAGTGTTTGGAAAATTTCGTTCTTGCAACCCGTGTTTACTCCAATATTTGACCCAGCACCTGAGTGGGATCAAAGACAAATTGGAGTAAGCATGTGTGTAATACTTGTATATATGTTTTCCACTTAGAAATAGCATGGGGCAAGGATATGTTGAGACATTTATTATAGTCGTTTCTCATTGTAAAATGGATATTGTTGTGTGGGTTTATAATTTTACATAATGTGCTCCAACACGTTTATGCTTAATGTAGAGATTTTAGATGTAGTTCTTAATTATCTGTTGCCAATATCAAGTGTATTTTTGAGAGGTCCATAGGGGTGAAATTCCCATTTGACTCATGACAAACTACCTTTCCACTAACAAATGGCTCTATGCATTAACTAGTATATTGAAGTTCTGTAAATGTTTCTGATCATATCTCATGGTATATGTGCCTGCAACTAACAACAAAAATGGCCAATGGACCTACATGACATTATGTTAGGATTTAAAATTGTAGATTTTTACTGTATGTAGTGTGTTGTTTGGTAATTAGTTTGGAAGGGGAGCCTTGGCGCACCAATTTATGTGTCCGAGGAGCAATGTCTTGTAAAAAATGCACTAATATAGTGTTGTTTGTCTACATCACGCCATAACACCACACCCTTATGGTGGGATCCTTCTCAGACCCTTTGCTCAACAGGGACACTCTTTGCATTGGGTTGCCCTTGTTTTGCATGAATATTGTACCATGGGTCATTATCCGTGACGGTCTGGTATTTTCATAGAACCCCTACCATACCGTTACTATTCAAACAATTTGGTACGGTTTGATTTCATGACAAAAATCATTCGGTACTATTTAAAAAACCCGTTTTTCTATTTGATTCCATTTTAGGCCGGCTTGAAATTCTGTCAGATCAATATTTTTGCCCGTTTCATACTAGCGCTTTTGCTTGTGTAATGTATTATTAAACTCTATTTCTCAGGTTGCACGCGCAGGCATTTACTCTCGCTGCATTAGCCGGAGCAGCTGTGGTGGAGTACTATGATCACAAAACGGAGAAAAGTGACCGCTATGCCAAATTTCTTCCACTGGATACCTACTCACAGAAGAAATGAACAATACTGTTTTTCTGATGTGTACCCATCCATCCCATCAATCTGATTCTTTTATGTCTGGGTGATTCATATGTTGTTACCCAAGTCCTTGTTTTCCTTTCATTTTGTAGTTTTTTTTTCTTTTTTAAATAAATGTTTGTAGTTTCCATCTATCTGTTAGAAGCTGCGCCTGCCTTTTTGGGTTTTAACAGCTTCCTCATGCTGGGAGATTGAGAGATGGAAATAATGTGTTTTCCTTATTTGGAAGAAGAAAAAATATTAGAACCATATACCTGCTACCTTAAAACAACATTTTAAGAAAATTTATTTTGGTTCAATAATTGCGCACATAATATCAGACATAGACTCGATTCCATTTTAGTTTTTCTTTCAACACTTGTTTCAAATTTTAGATTTTTGAAACTCATTTCAAAGGATAGTGGTTTGCTCAGCAAATAAGGTAAATAAGCCCTTTAGCATCTCACATCTTCATCAAAATTGAAATTATCAATTTTGCTAATGGAACACTATATTTGTTCTAATTGGGACGGGGTCCTCAAAGAGAGTGGCTATATAACCTGACCACAAAATAAAATGGGATTCGGTACATATTTTTGCTTGAGTCCTTTTGAATTTTTCTAATTTTGGACCAACCATATTACTCTACGACTAGGTTCTTTAATAGTTACTACCCCCTAAGCCCTAACAGTTCCGGTAAACCCTTCCCCCAGTCCAAACCTAACATATCCTCCCACTAACGTTAATTGTGGGGTGCAAGTTTAGTTGACTTTGAAGTAAACAAATTGACTTCAAAATCAACTAAACTTGCGAGATGTAATTGGCATGGGTGAGGGGATGGATTAAGGTTGGAACTAGGTGTGGGGTTTCTCGCGGTGTTAGCCGTTATAGGAGAGGGAGGCTGCGCCAAACGTATGACGCCGATGCAATCACGCCCCGGTGAAGCCCCAAGGGGGCGGTGTTTAAAGCCCCAGTGGTAATACATCTCACGCCCAACGGCGTTATGCCCCTTTTGACCCCAGGGGGCGTTAAACACCGCCCCCATGGGGTTTCACCCGGGCGTGATTGCATCGGCGTCTTACATTTGACGCAGCCTCCCTCTCCTATAACGGCTAAATTAACTGTTGGAAGCAAAAAAAATTAATTAATTTTTTATATAAATTAATTATAAATGAAATAATGGAGGATGAGATCGAAAATAATGGAAACCTACCTTTCTACGTTATCGGGTTTCAAACGTATGATCTACGAGAGAAGACAAAAAGAAATCAAAGCCAAATATAATTTACCTTAGTTTTTTTTATTAATGTATTTTTTAATTATTGTTGCTTTCTTTTTTTAATTTAATAAATGTAATTTTTTAAAATTATTGTCGCTTCAATTTCTTTTATTTTAATGAATGTAATTTTCTTTAGTTATTCTTGTTTCAATATAATTAAATGATAAAATAATTAAATTTTATTAATTTAGTTTTAGAAGATGTATATTTAAAAATGAAAAAATGAAGGTTTGAAGCCCCACTTTGAAGCCACGGGGCTTTAAACCATTTCCACTGAATCTGTAAGGTAAGTTAAAGGCTTAAAGCTGACGTGGTAGAAAGAAATTTTGAAGCCTCGGGCTTCATGAGTATTTCCAGTGCTCTTAAAGCACAATGTCCTATATGTTGTCTTAGTTCCACTCATCTTTTCTATTCTTAGCATGGTGGTTGAAGTGCCCGACGAACTTGTAGTCCTTTTTTGATGAAGACATGAAACTGTTTGTGGACGCGGCTCTAAAAAACATTACTTTTTAGAAAAAGACTAACGATAAAATATATGTTTAATCACTGTAAAAATAACGGCCATTGTTTTTTGTCCTTATAAATATTTTTTGTTTAAGTCACCCTTACAACGTTTTTTATTTTAAAAATAGTCCTTAAAGATAATTAATATTTCTAATTTACCGATATAACACATTTATTTTGTATTCAACATCTTAATCTTGTATTTTTAATTATCTTATACACAATTCTCATGCCTTAAATTGTGTTCTTCATCAAATTACAGGTCTAATTCTTAAACTTTATAAAATTATATTTATATAAATTTGATAATTGAAGGTGTTATGAATAAAGATACAATTTAAGGTTTGAAAATCGTGTCTATGACAATTAGAAATACAAAATTAGATTGTTGAGTATGAAATATCTCGTAAATTTGATATCTCGACTAATTAGAGCTGCTAATTATTTTTTTTGCAAATATATCTTAAACAAAATAAAAAATTATTATCACTAAAAACAAATTCACCTATTTTACTAGGATAAAAAACATATTTAAACCATGGGTCATGCTACACTTACACCACAAATTGTACCCCATTTGTACACCGCAGTTATACACAAACATTTTGATGATTTATACCGACACAAGTGTTGGTGCGTTAACAAAAATTTACACGGACACAAAGTGTTGGTGCATTAACAAAAATTAGATTTACACCAACATAAAGTATTGGTGCAAATCTACGGGGTACAAAGTAGGGTACAAAAGTTGGACGTATGGCATGGCCATATTACTTTATCCTTAAACCATAAATCAGTATGGACGTATGGCATGGCCATATTACTGTTGGGCTACACCAAAGCATAGGCCCAAATACCGATTGCATTAAACCCTAGAGGAAGACCCTTTTCTACATTTCCTTGCGGCAGCTCCTCAATCCTCCTCATTCATCACAGCCGTCTTCTTCGTTCAGGTTCCATCTCCGTCGATCTCCCCATCTTCAGTTTCATGATAATCTCTCTGTGAATATATGTATGAAATGATCGGTTAACGTGTTTGCAGGTGAGAACGGTCAAGATGAGCAAGGGGAGCGCCGGCGCCGTCAAGGGAGGGAAGAAGAAGGGAGCGACGTTCGTTATCGACTGCTCCAAGCCAGTGGAAGACAAAATCATGGACATCGCCTCGCTGGAGAAGTTCCTCCAGGAGCGCATCAAGGTCGGCGGCAAGGCCGGAGCTCTCGGCGACTCCGTCACCGTCGTCCGCGAGAAGACGAAGATCACCGTCACTTCCGATTCCAACTTTTCCAAGAGGTAGTTTCCATTCTTTCTCCGTAATTAGGTTTTTCTAGGGTTAAGAAGTGTGTTCGTACACCTGTGATCTCTAGTTAGTGCATTTCTTCCATGGTTTTGGATAATTTACTTTCTCATACTCGATTAGTCTTCTTTGTGTAGGTCAAACAGATTGGCCATTTACTAATTTCATATTCAAAGTAATATGTGCGCAGTAACTCTTAGAAACTCTTTTTTAAATAAATAATTTCTCATTATAAAAGGATATACCAATTTTTTTTTGTTTTTTGGAGTTTCTATGATGGTATATTGTTCTGAAAAGTGGGTTAGATGGGTTAGTCTGGCTTACATGATGGGCTTAGCCGCTTAGGCATTGTCTGAAACTTTGCCCCAATTGAAAAATAGGGTACCCTTCTGGTTTGAACAAACCACCAACTACATTTTGTGTGCACTAAAGTTTGGAGCTAATCATATGTGTTGAGATATAAAGAAAACTACATCTGTTTATCATATGCATTATACATATATCAATTATCTATCACACAATTAGGATTTGTATTGTTTTCATTTTTGTTGTTAATATATATTATTACACACACCAATCCTATATATGAAAGAATTATGAAGTTATGTATTTTCTAGTCTCTGTCTTGTCCCTGAAAGAAAGGCACTGGGTGATGGGGTTGGAATCAGCTGACACTTCATCTAATTTTAGAACACTGATAGAGTTTAATATCACATGTTGAGTTATTTTTTGTGATTTTTTGCCCTGTTCCTTAATATCTAAGTATCTCTGGTACCATAGTGTTGAAATAAGAGAGTTTAATACCATAACTCCACTGATTTATAGGGGTTTTTGCCCCGTTCCTTAATATCTAACTCTCTTTGGTTACTACATTGTTGAAATCCTCTGTAAGCAATAGAGTTCAATGCACTGTACCCCAATTCCACTTCATTTCTTAAAAGGGTTTTTGCATTCTTTCTTAATATCTAAGTATCTTTGGTACCACAGTGCTGAAATCAAATAACAACTGCAATTTATGTCTCAGCTCGAGTCTTGAAGGATTTTTGCAGTGTCATTACTGGATTTACTCCCTATGAGCACATTTGATCCAATTGTGCTTGTTCACTTGTTATATTTCTCTCATCATTATTGGAAAAACATCCAGCACCACAAAATTTCCATTAGATGCTGTCTGACATGGCTGTAATATGATTGTTATACTTGCTGAGTCTTCAAAAATCTTGGTGTTCACCTGTTTTCCAAAATCTATGCCCCTCCCTTTTCATGTCTCTTCAATCTCTGATGGTTCATTGGCTCTGCTGCATGTCAACAGGTATTTGAAGTACTTGACAAAGAAATACTTGAAGAAGAACAGCGTGCGCGACTGGCTCCGTGTTATTTCTTCAAACAAGGATAAAAACGTCTACGAGTTGAGATATTTCAACATTGCTGAGAATGAAGAGGAGGATGAAGATTAAGTGCCATTATCAATCCTTTTTTCCCCAGATGGTTTCGCAACCCATTTTGATTTCTTGATATGATAATTATTGTATCAATACTCTCGTTTTAACATTAGTTATCCTATGGAACAAGATATTTCACCTTTCCATGTTTTCAGTTGAGCAATTTCCTTTCCCTTAAATGATTGTGTACTGGCTCCTCTCCTTTTTGAACTTATAATCTTGTAGCCATGTTTTTCCTTTTGATTCTCATTCATGCTCTCCCATTTTACATGTTTATTATTACTATTTACATGATTAAATCATTTCTTTTTTAGTACGGAGTACTTATTTTCATCAGTAATTTTGATTTTTTAGTTTAAAGGATAATTTGATGTACTATTTTTTAAATATTTGTTTTGTTTCAAATTAAGTTGCATGTTTTCTATTCATTTGGTCAATTTTTATTTACTTTCCTTTCTAATCTTTGTTATGGAGTATTTATTTGATACAATAATTGTTGTCATCTCTTATTTGACACTCTCTCCGTCCCAATTTAAATCGCCTGTTTTGACTTTTGGGCATATTTAAGAAAAATAAAAAATAGAGTTGATTTTTCAAAATTGACATTAGTTTTTAGGAGGGGTGATGATGAATGAGAAGATAAGGTGAAGAAGTGTGACTTATTTTATGGGTAGTTTAGATATTTTATTTTTAAAAGTTTACGAAAACAACTAACAGGCAACTTATTTTGGGACGGAGAAAAAGGCAAACAGGCAATTTAAAATGGGACGGAGGGAGTAAATTTTTTGATTAATTTTTTTAAATATATATAAAATATATTTTATTTCCACTTCAATTTTCAAATTCATTGTATTGAAAATAACTTTAGTAACATTGTTATTTGAAACAAACAATTTAAATTGGACAAAGATAGTATAAAAATTTTATTTTTAAATTATAAAGTTAAATTTTATTATAAATTGCATTAAAATTAATTAGCCAAACATCATGAATTATATTTTACGGAGTAGCTTTAAAAAGGAGGTAGGGCCGTAGGGGTATATTTTACGAGTACATTTTTTTTAAAAGGATGAGCCCCGAGGGTCTATTTAAACTCAGCAAGACAATCACTATTACAAGTACTTTTTAAGCTCGAGTATTGATGGTTCAATTGACCATTTTGGATTCTTTGTTTCCAGGGTCGTATGTGTTTAATTAGATCTGTGCAAACAATGGACTGTCTCTCCGACCCGCCCTTTAAAAATGATATAAATGGACAATCTTTAATACCCACATTGTTGGCCTGTGCCTGCGCCTGAATTGTATATGGGAGGATATGGAAGTAACAAGTCGTCCGATTGGGTCAGCATGCTCCCCCCATGTTCATCAAGTACATTTAGTCTATTAAATACCAATCATGCAAATTTTGATATTTTCCATAGTTCGTGTATAATGGCCTAATTCACGCACGTTTCTGAAAGAAAAACCCTAGCTTTTTAACTAGAAAGTTTTGTTAAAAATTGTCACTAATCTGTATTGTGTGTTCATTAATTGTGCAACACTACCTCTATTATGCTTTTTATGTAAGTATTATGGTTTCATCTTAAGTATCGAACTCTTTTCTCAATGTTTTTTCTTGATGTTGTTTTCATGCCAGGCGGCTTGGTGGACCCTTCAACCCGCTAAGTTGGGCGGGTAAAAGTAAAGAAAATAGTCTATTAGATCCGTGCCGGGCCAAGGCCGACCATATAAATCGGTTAATATTTTGCATTAAGCCTGGCCCCCATTGGACTTGGATCCATGTTTGCACAGGTCTACGTCTCATGCGACATGACCATTCAACTTGAAAATACACAGTATAATAAAGATAAAATATACTCAGTATGCTATATACATATTTTATGGACCGAATTTCTAAATTGATCTTTTGTAATAAGTCATTTTCTCATTCGAATTCTCAACTAACAATAATAAATTAATTATTTATATGATACAAAGTACTTCATAATTGAGATGTTTTTTTCTTTATGGTCTTTATTAAACAAGGGGAAGGTTCCCATGACATTGGGAACCAATGTCATGGGATGACCCGGGGACGCTCTGATGTCCCGTTCGTAAAATTGACGGTTCCTACATCCCCTAACCCCCCGGTAAACCCCCCACCCCGTCCCGACCCAAACACCCCCCCACCCCCTTCATGCTACTAGAGGGTAGCATGACAGTAGAAATGTACGGATGCAAAGATTTAAGGTTGACTTATGTTTAAATTATAGCTTCCGCACTATTTGTACAAACTTCGATAAGTATTTAAATTGTTTAAAATGGTTTGGGTTTTGAATTAAATGTTTTTAATCTCTTAGAAAATATTGTATGTAGATACTAATTTAGAAACAACCTGGTTCGCAACCTACTTAATCGGGTTACGTGGGTTGGGTGTTACATTTTGGTATCAGAGCATATGATTTTAAAATCGATCCTCAGACCATTGCAAAATACTATTTTAAAAATGAATAATCTAAAAGCATACTACCGTTTTAACAATAACGAAGATTGAAAAAGGTAAGTCTCAAGTACTGCATCCACACCCGTCACGTCGTCTGCTTCCCGGGAGGTAACAAGTTAATATCATGTGAAAATATTTCTTATACATTGAAATGTGGCATTGTCCATTCCTCTCAGACGCACTCTCAGTTTTTCCACAATACCATTTCTAGATCTCGTACTCGTGCGTTGCATGGAAAGAAAATTTAAATTGAATTAATATATTAAGAATTAAAGAGTTTTTAAAGTAACATGACTAATTCAAATTATTACAAATAACTATAAAATACAAATGTATTATGAATTATGTTTTAATTCATGAAGCACGGAGTGCATTACAAAAAATTACTCGGTAATAAAGTATCCATTTTAAATTTCAAAAAATTTCTTTATAAATAACATTAAAGCATCTTTAATCGAAAGTTCTTAATAAGTTAATTCACCTAGAAAAGATGTTTTGAAGTTTATGTGGAACATATGTGGAACACCACCATTTACTCTATTTTCAAAGAAGTTGTTTAATGAAGCAACCTCCACCAAAGACATTCTTAGCAGTGTGTGGTTCGATGATGTGTTTTCTTCATCACAAATCAAATTTTTTAATCGATATTGATTTGTCCCGTGTAAAACAGTGTAGTTGATAATGACAAAAAATAGATTTCTTGAGTTGTAGGCGTATGTGCACGGTTGACAATTGTCCATAACTTTCAGGCCAAATATTTTAAGTGTCCCTTGTAGTTTGAAAAATGCACACACTAATACTCCTCTCATTTCAAAAGATATTTCTAAAATCTTTATGGTTTCAAAACGTTTAACATGCAACACTTTGATTATTTTTCGAGCTCATCTTAACAATATTAATTCAAACCTTTTCACTTCAGCATTTTTAAGTTTCGTAAAAGTGAAACTAAGAAGAATTTAAAGTTAAATTCCAATCAACTGACCATATCCGTAAAAATTGTTGAAAGGTTTAACAACTAAATTAAACTATATTTATTTTTAATTTTTTCCTGAAATTAAAAAAGTAAATGAGGGAGTCTTAAAGTTAAGAATCAATATTATCAAATGGTTAGTGTATATTATTTGTACACACATTTTAGATCTGATAATTTTTTGAAAATTACATACTATCAATTCATGATGATTTTTATGGTTATCTCTGTTATTTTTTAAATCAGATCTAATCACAGTAACTAAACATCTGATTCGAATAATTTATTTGCAAATAAAACAATTTGGCAAGGGATGATTAATGTCACTTGATTATGTGAACTGAATCGTTATTCTGTTCAAGATGAGCAGTGATGAAAAAATTTATGGCGATTTTTTGGGATATCAATGTTTTGAATTGGGTTACTATTTTAATGTCTCTCTATGAATACTTTGTCTACATTTTACATTTAATTCTTTTTACCATTTAAACATTTCTTTATGCAATGACCATCATGGAAAGAATTAGTAATCTTGGCACACCTCATGACTCTCTAATTAATAGATGTGCATGTTGTAAAACACATTTCTCAATAAAAATGAATATTTATAATTAATACACCTATAAAAAAACACAACTTATTAAAGAAAGAAATGATGTCTTCACAAACATCGAATCCCATAAAATGAGCCGCCCATTTAACACATTCTTCATGAAAAGGTCATCATGCAAAGATTTAGAAATCTTGACATACTTCTCAATGACTCTCTAATCAATAAATATGCAAGTTGTAAAGCACATTTCTCAAAAAATCAAATCTTTGTAATTAATACATCTATAAAAACACAACCTATTAAAGTAATTAATGATGCCTTCAAAGTATACAATAAAATTGACTGCCCACCCATTTAACACATTCCCCCATGCAAAGGCCATCATGCTCTCACACGGTGCCCCATAATTTGAAATATAAATCTTTTTGTAATGTCTTTTTTATTTAAAATATATTTGATTTGTAGTCAAATTGTCACATTTAAAAAACTAAAAAAGGAAATGTTTTTTTTTTGAAATTTTTTTAACAATTTCTTTATTAAAAATTTTATGATTATATAATACCTCTTTTTTATTTACATAAAAAAAGAAAACTATCATCTTTAATTACTCCCCAATATTACCCAAACTCGGAATCCAAGTTGAGTTTATCTTCCCCAATCATAAAGCACCATGACTTTAATCAAAGCACCATATCTTTTTTAGTAAATGTTCTTTTTGATTTGTTTGATAATCACATTGGTTTGATTTTTTTACCAAAGATGTACTCTCAAATGCATAAATTTACTTTCTTTCTAACTCAACTCTTAAAAAATCATGTTACAGATGTCGAGTCTTTAGAGTTTAAACTATGTGTTTATTGCATCATTGTAAATGAAATTACATAAAAAGGAATGAAGAATTTTTTCGCAAAGAGGAAGTACACTATAGAATGCACAAAGAGAGATTCCACCATAACTCACATTTTTTTGTATATGAATTGTAGGTTACCCATTAATATTGGTGGATCAGTAGTGCAATATCTGTAGTGTGTACTTGACACACATCCAATTTTCGATTCGGTGAAAGAGAAGTTTTGGAGGGGATAAATTATTTAGCGTATGATTCTAAAGATTTGGAAATCTCTATAAATACAATACCCAATGAGCATGTGGAAATGTGTCAGGTTTGAAAAGGCACATTTATAATCTTAAATTAATTATGTTAGTTATATTACTATAAATAAATGTGCTATCTACTTTTTTTACAAAGTAAGGAGACTCTACACACCCCAATGCAAAGGACATCAATCCCCATCATGACATCACGATACCCCATAAAGTTAGATATTTAATTTGCACATACCTATACAAAATCATTATGCTCTCACTCTTTCCAATAAAGTTAGTTGTTAAATCATGCATACCGAATCAATTTGGACCATACTCATACCTGAACCCAGACATTTTGGGGGAAAAGTCACTATTCATCTTTCCCCCTATCTTTGTATATTAAAAGATTTCTATATGTCTATTTAGTTAAATTTAATTTTTTATGTATACTAAATATTTTCATTTGTGACATTTGAATGGTAAAATATGAGTCCACCTACAGAATATGGATCATCCGTAGGGACAGATGATGGAGAAGAACAACAAGCTTATTGCAGCATGTTGGGCAGATGGCTCCCACATAAGCCATGGGCGTAACATTTTTTGAGGCATTGGAGGCAACATAAGCTAATTAGCCTCATTTGCTTTAGGGTCCCTCTCAACTCATTTGTTTTGTTTATTATTTTTTCTTATTAAACTCGGATCAGTTTTGAAATAATTTTAAATATAACTACAATCAGATTAGATTTGATCAAAATGTAATATTGGATTTACACCCTCCAACCATAATTTATCTTTCCACTTTCTTTATTTGTTCGTCCATAAATTATCTTCCTGTTTTCTTTTTTGGGAAATATTTTTTCTTTAAACCACATCAATACTCTCACCTTTACGCATTAATTATTATCCATACTTACACTTTATTTTATTGTTTGCAATGAACCAAAGATAAATATGGAAAGCAAAAATATTTTTTACTTTTCCTTAATTTGCGTATAAAGTCAAAATGAGAAGATTATTTTTGGACGGAGGGAGTATTATTATAGTATAATAGTTCTATTTTATAGATAAAATATAGACGTCTTATTTTTTATATAACCCCAATGCTTAAGTCTTATACATATAGGAAGAGTTGTTCAAGTTTAGGTCTGGACCGATAAATCGATCGAATCACACCGTTAGGTTCAGACCGAACCTGGACCGATTGGATTTTGGGTTGGTAATCTTTTCAAAAAATTTAAGCAGTAGATTTCGATCTGGACCGGTCCAAACCCGAAATGGTATAGGTTTGAACCGATTGGATCGAATGAACCTAATAACCCTATTAGACCTAAAATACTTGAACATTAAATGTAACACCCTAATCCGTTCAGGTCTGGAGCCCCTTTCGGAATAAAGTATAAACTTGGTATTCGTAAACATTCAATATATTTCAAAAATTTAAAAAAACTTTATTTCAAAATAAAGCATTCAAGATAACAACGGAGTTGTTATCTTCATTCATTTCACACATCCACCTTGACCATCTCGCCATGTCTGCCTCCAGGAATATGTCACTTCATTCATTTTGTTTACTTGCGTGTAGCAAATAAAACACACTACACGCTTAGCGGTGAAGCTGAGTAAGCATATCTAATGCGTCAAACATCCATATAAATTGAATCTCAATTCATAATCACCCATTTGATATCATGCACACAACATAAAATTCAAGCATTCATCATTCATGATAATCACAATATTGTATTTCAAGTCATTTCATGACATATACAATGTTCAATATTCAATATCTCAACAGTACTTTTAAATTATTCTAAATCCAAGGCCAAATCATTTTATAACAATCTCTTAGCTATTTCTAGTCTAAGGCAATAATTCTAACCAGGCTTTTAAACTATAAATAGTTTAAGACAGAACACAAAAATTGATAATCCACCCCATGAGTCATGTGGATTACGTACTAACCGAACAGTGAACTGTCGGGCGAGTGATATCCGTTCTAGATCCCTTACGTACGTTTTAACCCCAAATTATGAATTGGTCAAGAAGTTATATCTTAGAGTTCTTCTAGATATCCTTAATAATCATCATCAATTTCTAAATGGGTATATCTTAGAGTTCTTCTAGATATCCTTAACAGCATACATCATCTTCGCGATTACCAATATATTCATTTTTAGTCATGATTTATTCATCAATATTCATTTTAATCAGTAGGTTCATCATTCATAATCATCCATAACAATTATTCATCATAATGAAATCAACATAACATTCAATAGCAATTAGTGGTCCAATCTCGAGTGTCAATACCCTAACTTGCCGTCATACATCACATAACATTTTATTTGTTAAAAACATCGTTTTTATTTCAAGAAATCAGCTTTATTTTGGTCATAATTGATTGGTATCAAAAATAGGATTTTATAGCTCCAAAAATAACATTTTTTATTGCTGACAGTGTTCGGAACGGTCGACCTTTGTGGAAGAACGGTCGACCGTTATTGCAACCATGGTGGTTCTGATCTTAAAATGGTCGACCTTTGTGGCAGAATGGTCGACCATTCCTGCAAACCAGCCAACAATACTTCATCTTCAACCTCGGGTTAAATTTTCAAAAAATGATTTAGGCCACCAAACTTCAATTAAACTATATAGATATGTTCTCCAATGTTCATAGATCATTTTGGTATCCATAATTTGAAATCTTTAACAACAAATTCAAGGTTTATAGTTCTTGATTCTTCAAGCATGTCAAACACAAAACTCAACCAAATAACTATTTATGAATGTAGAAACGATCTATACGAATATTCTAGTCACTAGATATATCTACGGGCTTTCCTCAAAGCTTAACGGAGGTTTTGGAAAATTTACGACGAAAATTCCAGCGAGGATTGTGGTTAGCTCCGGCGACGGGAAGCTCTTTGGACAGCACAACTTCACTCTCTACACTCACAACTCTCTTTTGGAAGAAGAATAGTGTAAAATGGTGAAGTTTGTTTTTTTNGATGTCACTATTTCCTATTCCACCGGCTGAGTGGAGCGGATTACGAGTTCCTTCGATTCTAAACGCAAGTCCCTGATTGGGACTAATTTCAGTCCTAGTCGGGGTACATTTTTTGTCCAACTTTCTCCAAATTAAAATCCGATTGAACTGTTAGGGTCAAACAGTCAAACTCTGATCTACACAACGATATCACTTTTATTATTTATTGACAAACTTTATAAATCACATATTTTGGGTCCTTCTCAGTAATTTATTAATTATCAATTAATTAATTCTGATAGGTCTATTTTTGGTGAGTTACATTAAAACTCTACTTCTTAAGTTTGATATTACACGTTGATGCTCTATTTTGATAGATATCTTATTTTACTTCATTAAGAAGGTTTTTAATTAAGAAATTTTGTTAACAATTCAAAAAAATTATTCCACATTAGTAGTCAATGTTGTGTAATTTTTTTTAGTATTTTTTTTATTTTTTCTTATTTGCACCGTAGAAATTTAAAAGCCTAAAACATGCATAATTAATAGGTTAAAAGAATTAAAAAAATGATTTTTTCTAGTCCAGACCGGTTCAGTCCTAAGTACTTTGGTTCGGTCCGGATCCAAACTCGAATAGATTTAGATCCGGTCTTCGATCTGTGCTTTTGTTTGGTTCGATCTTCAGTCTGGTTCAGTCCGGTCTTGGACCGATGTACAATCCTAGTAATATATGTACAATTCTTAATTTGAAATTCTTATTATTGTATAAGGAGATAAATTAAATAGGTAAGTGTGGTTCAGAGGTAAGTCAAATAGCTCTTGTAGCTCAGTTGGTTAGAGCACCCGTTTAGTAAGCGGGAGGTCTTGAGTTCAACTCTCAACAAGAGCAAGTGATAAATTTATACTCTTTGAATTTTAACATCCCCTTTCCACCCAAATTATAAAAAATCTATTTAATTTTTTCAGTACAGTATTCTTTTTTAGAATTTCTAGAAACTAGACAAAAATATCACCTATTATGTTGGTTGGACAAAGATACCATGAACTATAAAATTGGAGAGAGCATTACAATAATATATCATCTCTATTGATAAGGGGGTGGTTCCCTTATTAAATTTTTATAAATCCTTCATTTTCTTACACTAAATAACCATTATTATTGAACAAAAATAACCATTATTGTTATCAAATTTTCAAAGCAGTATTATAAACTTTTTATCACATATAAATATTTATTAAATACAAAATTATTTCTAATTTTTTATCCTATTACATACTACAAAGTATATTATAGTATGCAGTGTATATTTTTTCAACAAACTAAACAAATTAAAGTTAGAATTGAAAGATGATATGCGTTGTATATCATATATATATTTTCTAATTATGTGTCATCACTTAATTGATTCATTTGAAATTTGTTTTTTTAATTTTTTAATTGAAAGTTATTTCATTATTGTTTTATTCAATGACCATTTATTTTGTATAAAATTTTTCACGTCAAATTTTCACACCATGCCACTTTCTAGCATTAAATAACCTTAATTTTTATTAAAATTTTATTAACCCTTCACTTTCTAATACTAAATGACCTTTATTATTATTAGTTATTTACGGGCACTTCATTTTTGAAAATTTTAGAAAACATATATTTAATTATTATAACATATTTTTTCAAAATGCACAATTATTATAACATAAGAATATATAAACTTCATTAACTAAAAAGCAACATTGTATATGATTTTCAAAACTATTCACTATTTGTTTTATTTTAATTTTTCTCAATAAAACTATTACAATTATATAAATGTAATTATATTTGCATTTTTATTTAATACAAAACTAATTTCATACAACAATTGTTTTATTATATATTTCTCAACAAACTAAGGAAAGAAAAATTTGTTTAAATGAAGGATGACATGTGATTATGGACTTTCTAATGGCATGTCATTATGTAATTGGTTCATTTGATATTTTTTTAATAAAAAAAATTTTCATTAACACTTTAATCAATGACCATTGATTTTGTATAGACTTTTCACGCTAGCCGTGCACACCATGTCACATGTCTTGCCAGATGTGCACACGTATTTTTACATTAAATAAGTATTAATATTATTGATATGTTAAAATTAAAGCTTTCACTTTCTAACATTAAATCACCATTATCTTTATTAAGTGTTTATAAAATCATTTACTTTTTAAAATAATCATTATTTTTATTATTTTCTATAAAACTCTTCACTTTTTAAGTGTTAGAAAAATATATACTTCATGATTATAACATGTTTTTAAATATGCATAATTATATGATCATTCAAAGAAAAGTATTATAACTTTATTAATTAAAAACTAACATTTTATATATTTTTGAAAAGAATCCACCATTTAATTTATTTTGTTATTTCTAAAAAATAACTAAATTTTATTAACTACGGAGTATATATTTATTAACTATATATTTTACTTCAAAATGTTTTTTCTGCAACATTATTTATTTTTTATATAATATTTCAACAAATTAAATTAAATAAACTAAATTTGTTTTTGTTGTACGATAACACATGGAATATAGGCCATATACCACATACGTATCTCTCAATGATTTATCATTAATTAATTGGTTTATTTAATTTGCATTTTTATTTTATTTTTTAAATAGGTAAATCAATTCTCACTATTATTTCATATGATAACAATTTGGTATTTTTGGTCAAGTTGCTCTATACTTTGACCACAAAGTATACAAAAAGTATATTATATTTAATACTCCCTCCGTCCCTTAATAATGTTCCGTTTTTGACTTTTGGAGAAATTAAGGGAGGGATATTTTAGTGTTGACTTTCCAAAAATACCCTTGATGTGATGTGTAAAAGTAAGATGTGATATGTAGATTATTAGTAAAAAGGTATGATGTGATAGGTAGGGTATGAAAAAGTAAGGGGTAAAAGGGGTTTTTTAGGGGAAAAGAGAAGTTTATTTAGGGACAAAGAAAAAACGAAAGAGGAACTTTATTTAGGGACGGAGGGAGTATAATATAAAAAAGAGAAATTTACCTAAATAGGACTAAAACATAATGACTTTCCCAATATAGAACCATATGTTTTTATTTCCTAATGTAGGACTTTTGGTCATTAAGAAGTAGTCATTATCCAAGTAAATGTCCATCATTACTGGACATTATTCTTCCCACTAGGTTATTATTAAATCCTATTTATGGAATAAAAAAGTTTAAGTCCTAAATTGGAAAAATTATTATGTTTTAGTCCTATTTAGTGCAAATTTTACTATAAAAAATGTATCCATTTAAAATGTTGTTTTCATATATCAAGTTCTTATGACATTTAATTATTTAAAATTGTATTTAATTTGTAATCAAAGTGTTACATAGTTTTACCAAAAAAGTCTAACTATGATAATATTTTTGAGACGAAGAGAGTATATAGATTAAAAATCTTAATATATTTTATTCAATGATTGTATTCATTTGGAGTTTATATGTTATACCATTTTAAAATATATTTTTTTAAATATGTTTCATACATAATTATTCATATATCTTAAAAAAATATATAATTTATTAATCTTTTAAAAAAGAAAGTCTGATGTTGTTTTTTATAAAGTATTCATCATTTTCTCTTTTATTACATCTCAAAATAAACAGTATTTTATTTTTTTGATGTCAAAATTAAAAAAAATGCGAGCCCGTGCGAAGCACGAGGTTAATACTAGCTAGTGTAAATACACGAGGTTAAAATCAGCATCGATGGAGGAAGAAGAACCAATGCATTAGCTTTATTTTTATGTATAAAAAAAATCTAAAAAAATAGTATTAACATCGGTTATTTAGATTAACCGATGTCATTAATCAATTGCATCGGTTGTTCTAAAGAACCGATGCTAATGCCCCTTTTATTTTTTTTTGATTTTTTAAAATAAATATCAATTGCATCACTTTTTTAAAATAACCGGTGCTTTTGATCTTTAGCATCGGTTGTTTCAATAACTGATGCAATTGAGCCAGTCCATTTGCTTGTTTTTGTATTAGTGTAGTGTCTATGCAATACTCCCTCCGTCTCGTAAACTCTCTTTTTTTCTTTGTCCCACAAAGTTCTCATTTCAATTAAAAATTATTCATTTTTATCACAATTAACTCTTATCATATCTATCGCATCGTACCTTTTTACAAATAATATATTTTTCACATATTACTTTTAGTTATCACATCAAGATTATTTTTGGAATATCAACACAAAAATATCCCTCTCTTAATTTTCCATAAAGTCAAAATGGGAAGAACTTTAAAAGAGAGCGAAAGTATTTGTAAAAGAAAAAGGGATAAAGCTACTTGTACCGGAAAGATTTGTACCTCATTTGTACACCGCATGTGTGCACTAACATTTTGTGTTGGTGTAATGCTAATTTTTGTTAACGTACCAATACTTTGTGTCAGTGAAAATTTTTGTTAACGCACCAACACTTTGTGTCAGTATAAACCATCAAAATATTGGTATATACATTTGCAATAAGTTTGGGGTACAAATTTTGGTGTAAGTGTAGCATGGTCCAAGAAAAAGTGATCAAACTAAGAGTACCCAAGCATGACTCATATCAACGTACTGCACTTGTGATCTGACCAGACCCAAAAACCCATGCAGAACTTGTTACATATTCCTACGAGTAACTTGCAGTGTTGCACTGCAAAATCAAACAGCTGATCGACAAGACTAGGGGCCACACCCATTAACTTAATTAACTTTGGGCATCCAAATACTCCATCCCATTTACACACCAAGAAAATTGAATTTACACACTGCATGCATGCAGTGACTGCACAATTGTGAAGTGATAGAGATTATTGAGGTTTAACTTATAGCAAGGCAGATTATTTCTTTATTTTTGATATATTGAAAAATGAAAAAATGTAGACATACATAAAAACATTAAATATGCCTACGTTCAAAGTCGGTTATGAAGATTCAAGAGTCTAGAACGAGACGGAAAAAAATTGGCACTTCCCCTTTTTCCAAATAAAAGTTCTTAATTATCCCCATTCTCCAATGTTCAAAAACAAACTTCTTACTTTTAATTTTTACTCCCATTTTCGTGTTTTGAAGACACTTTTTACAACAACGTTATTGGCCAATTAACCAAGGATGGACTCACATAGGGACTATTTCTTTAAGATCATGTCAGAGGGGTGAAACCCCGATCGAGCTCCAAGAGAGGATACTCCTAAGCACACTTCGATCTCGTCTGGTAATAGCCAAGATTGTCTTCTTGCATCAATTGGCGTATGCCCACCGATAGGGTAACCAACCCTCTCCCGCTCACTCTTATGTCCTTCTCGATTTTAAAAAGAGGAATTTACTTAAATAACAATAAAACATAATGGTTTTCCCTAAATAGCACCACATGTGTATATGTAACTCTTTTTAATTTATTCCCCAAGGACATAACAAGTGAACCTCCCAACTTATTCTTATCCAACTTTGGCAGGCGTCAATGATGTTACAAGGAGGAGGACCCCTCGTAATGTTTTTACCTTGAATTCTCAAATTCTCAACTTCCACTATTGATACTCGACTTCTTCCGGGCTCTAGAACCCTTGCATCGAGGAGAAAGAGAATGTCGTCTTCCAACATGGTTGTGTGACTTTGTCATTCACACCATTCAAAGTCTCTCACTTGATTTCTCCAAACCATTATTCTCTTCGGATACAACTCTTTATATTACAAATTTTACTAATGCTAACAATTTTTTTGTTTCTCAAAGATGTTTTTTTGGCAGTGTAAATGTAGAGCATACTTTCTTCTCAGAGGCTGTCAAAAACCCACAGTGGCTCCAAGCTATGAAGAAGGAAATTCAATCGCTAAACATGGTCACTCATCCCCCTCTCTTCTGGTCGGAAAATAATTTGTTGGAGTTCCCATATTGGAAAATAAAGATGAATATAACTAGCATATATAGAAGGATGAAGTCTTACCTATCAGCTTAAGCTTTTGGGTTAGAATAGTGCCTGGATCCTGACTTTATATGCAAGTCATTCATTTTACCTGACACTCCTTCATTGTTCCCGGGCCACTAGAATTTTAAAACAATTGGCTCGAAATGGGTCTATAAAATCAAACACAAATCAGATGGAAACATTAAGCGTTACAAATCTCGTCTCGTGGTTCTTGGGAACCGAAAAAAGAAAGGATTGATTTTAAAGAAACCTTTGCTCCTACTCATTGTATTATATATAGGGATATCATTATTCAATAACACTAAATATTATTTAATTCTATCATGGTATCAGAACTAAGGTTTAAAAAACCTAACTTTTTTTTCTCACGGAAAAAATGTCGCACTACATCTTCGATAGTTGACCGCCATGGCATCACCCTCCGATCCCCTGGCTTCTCTTTCTTCAAGAATAAAATTATTGCTCCAGAATCTTCACAATCTTATATCTAAAAGTATCGCACATACAAATTTTTACCCAGCATGGCATCTATATGTTCAAACCACGCTTGAAACTTATCTCCTGCTTAGTTGGATCGATGGATCGATGGATCAAAAAATCTCCACCAAAGGCAATTCTAAGATATGAAATTGTAATTTCTAATCCTGAATATGCCTCATAAATTGTTATTGACATTCAGATCAGGGCATGTTTACTCGTCATCATCAGTCATGCAGTTCATAAACATGCTCGCGGATTCACCACCTCTAGCTATCTCCCTCTAAAAAGTGTTACCAACAAGGTAAAACTCCATATAAACTGCTCACATCAAGCAACTGCAAGATAATCAGCACACTCTTCAAAAAAGTACTAAATCTATGACTCAATATCTTGATGAAGTTGCCACAATCCTTGTTGATCTGGATGCTCTGCGTGAAACTATCCCTGAACGTGGTATCCCTACCAAGTACTCATCTTTTAAACATAGAATTCGTTTGTAAAATGGAAACATCGGCTTCTTAGATGGCTTACATCAGAGGAAATTAATCTTTAGGAAGATCTTTTTGGAACAGAAAGAGTATTATTTAATTACCTTTCTCATTCTATTATTTTTTTTATTGGATTGTTACTATAATATTTATTCACAGAGGATTCAAATTTTTTCTTGTAATCACTATATATATATATATATATATATATATATATATATATATATATAAACCTCATTATTATTGAGATTAGTTATTTGATTTTCTCTAATATTGAGCTATTTGATCAAGATATTTATTATACCTGAGTACGGCTCAATTAGCTAGACAACTACATATGACATTTTTTGCAGGAAAAAGAAGAAAAATATCAAATGATATATTCGAAGATGCTCAAAGACCAACGAATGGCAAGGACTAGCGAATCATGATCTTACAGACCCGTCAAAAATACAACACGTGAAGAATATAGATAAGACTCGAAACAATTATTACTTTCTTGAGTTGATGATTCTCACAACTCAAAAAAGTGAAGGACTTCATGATGGGAATTGAAATATTATTTCACCCGGACAACTCGGTCTAAATTTTCCAATTAATATTATTATAATTATCGTCACCAAACACTGGCCACAAATTACTCCTCCTACCATAACTACCCTCATAGTCAACTCACTTTTCTTAATTACATCCACCATTCACTCATTATTGTAATTACCTCCACCCATCACTCCCTACCATACCATAATAACTCCCACCATTCACTCCATACCGTATTTTTCTCCATAACTACTTCCTCATCTCTCGTTATAAAAAGAACCCTTCACCTTCAGTAGGGGGGGGGGCAATTTCCACATTTTCTTCCTCACTACCATTTAATTATACTTTCTCACATTACTTACATTATACTTCTTGTATTATTTATTCTTTATAGAGCTAAAACGCTCTATCAATGGCTATAATGCCAAGATTATGTATATGTACTACCCCGATATTAATAAAATCTCCCTATTGGCATGGTACCGCTGGAAAAGGCCTGTGGTTTTCTCCTTATTTAGGTTTCCACGTCAAAAATAACTCGTTCATATTTTTGGTGATTGTTAGGCTTGTTTATCATTTTGACACAGTAAAAATGACAAAATCGGTGGAAACCATTAACACCATCACATTAATTGTTTATAAAATAAAGTTTTAGTTTCTATTTAAAAAATCCGCCTTCAGTAAATATATACTCTCTCAGTCCCACAAAACCTTTCTCCTTTCTTTTTTCATCCGTCCCAAAAAAAAAATTCACATTTCTAATAAAAGTCACCTTACCCATACTAATTCTTAACATACCTATCACATCATACTTTTTCACTATTAATCTATCAATCACATCTACTTTTACCTATCATATCTAATGGCATTTTTGGAAAGTCAACACCAAAATAAACTCCTTTTAAATCTCTTAAGAATCAAAACAAGAAATATTTTATGGGACGGAGGAATTATTTAAAATAAGGCATTAATACACGTTAACACTTAACAATGATCCCGTTGACAAAATGAATGACTGCGACACTAATTCGCTCCATATTAACATCATTATTTTTTAGATTAGTTATTTGATTTGCTTTAATATTGAGCTATTTGATCAAGATATTTATTATGAGGAATTTACTCATGTAGCACTAAAACATAATGACTTTCCCTAAATAGCACCACATGTGTTTTTCTTCCCAATGTAGCACTTTTAGTCATTATGCATTAGTCATTATTCAAGTAAATATTCACCATCACAGGACATTATGGACATTATTAAGTGCTATTTGGGGAATAAAACAATTTAAGTGCTATTTAGAGAAATGACTTAAGTTTTAGTGCTATTTAGTGCAAATATTTCATTTATTTATTATACCTGAGTACGACTCAAGTAGCCTGACAAATTCATATGGCTTTTTTTACAGGAAAAAGAAGAAAAATATCAGAAAATATATTCGAAGATGATCAAAGACCAACGAAGGACACGGAGGACTAGCGAATGATATCTTACCAACCCGTCAAAAATACAACACATGAAGATTAGAGATATGACTTGAAGCAATTATTTACTTTCTTGAGTTGATGGTTCTCACAACTCAAAAAAGTGGAGGACTTCATGATGGAAAATATTATTTGGCATGGACAACTCGGTCTGAATTTTTCAATTAATATTACCATAATTATCGTCACCAAACACTGGACACAAATTAATTAGAAATCATCCTAAATAGGACTAAAACATAGAGAAAAGTACCAAAATAGGACTTTCATGTTTTTTTTCCCGGAATAGGAATTTGCATTGTGGTAATGTGACTTTGCATTGTGGTAATGTGGCAGTGTACATGTGCAAATTACTATACTTTCTTGGTAATGTATATGACCATGTTCGGTAATGTAAGTCCTATTTCGGGAATAAAAACATAGAAGTCCTATTGTGGTATATCTTCAATGTTTTAGTCCTACTTTAGTCTTTCTCCCCAAATTAATCCTCAGCTCCTACCATACCTATCCTCATAGTCAACTCACTTTTCTTAATTATATCCACCATTCACTCATTACCGTAACTACCCCACTCATCACTCCCTACCATAATTACTCCCACCATTCACTCCCCTACAATATTTTTCTCCATAACTACTTCCTCATCTCTCATTATAAAAAAACCTTTCACCTTCAGTAGGGGGGGCCAATTTCCATATTTTCTCCTACACTATCATGTAATTATACTTTCTCACATTACTTATAAAGTTCTCCTTGTATTATTTATTATTCTTTATAGAGCTAAAATGCTCCATCAATGACTATAATGCCAAGATTATGTACTATGTACTACCCCAATATTAATAAAATCTCCCTATTGGCATGGTATCGCCAGAAAAGGCTCCTGGTTTTCTCCCAATTTGAGTTTCCACGTCAAAAAATAGTTTGTTTATGTTTTTGGTGATTGTTAGGCTTGTTTATCATTTTGATACAGTAAAAATAACAAAACCAGTCGAAACAATTAACACCATCACATCTAATTTTACCTATTATATCTAAGGACAATACAATCCTTTAAAATCTCTTAAAAATCAAAATAAGAAATATTTTATATGACGGAGGAAGTATTTTAAATAAAGCTCCCTCTCTCCCAAAAAAATAGAGATAAATATTGGGATGAGGAAGGGTGATTGGGTGAATGAGACAATGAATATTGCGAGGGCGATTGGGCACAACTGGGGGCGACATCAGTGTATCTACTTGAAAATGGGCATGTACGAGGCTAATTCTGGCTGGCTGCTTTAAGTCGTTGTCCTTGTAATGTACTCTCTGATCAGTAGGGAGAGGGGGTGGGGATGGCCTGGGGTGCATGGGAGAGAGACAGACATATACTCCCTCCGTCCCGAAAAACACGAGAGTTTTGATTTTGAAGAGAATTTAAGGAGAGTGTATTTTGGTATTAAATTTCCAAAAATGTCCTTTGATGTGACGGGTAAAAGTATTATTTGATGGATAGATTATTAGTAAAAGAGTATGATGTGATAGGTAGGGTATGAAAAAGTAAAGGGTAAAAGTGACTTTTTAATAGAAATGAGAAATGTTTTTTGGGACGGATTAAAAAAGAAAAGAGAAATGTTTTTAGGGACGGAGGGAGTATATGTCAGCAATTTACTAGGGGTTCTTTCGTACCATTTGTACCAAAAGGAAAATCAATACTGCCGTGGCTTGAGAGGACATGGTAAACCAAAACAACAAGAAAAAGGCACGTGTTCTCACATTATTTCATGATCCAACACACACATCATATGTGTTGTTTTTGAATTTCTTTTGAAAAAAAAAAGAGATGAATTGGACTATAATCATATTGTTGACAAGTATACATTGGTCGCACAAATCTCCTGATAGGAGATAAATTAGACTATAATTATATTGTGACAAGTATAAACTGGAGCCTGAAAAAATTACCTAAAATAGAATTTTGTGTTTTTATCTTTAAAGTAGAAAATTTTGCACGGTATAGTGGTAAATTACAGTGTTTTTTAATATTATATATTGACATGATTAATAATCTAAATCCTATTTTGGGAATAAAATATAGAACTCTTATTCTGGAATTTTTCTTATGTTTTATTTCGAGTTTAGTCATTTTTTTGGGAAAAAGACTAAATTAGGAGTATAACATAAATATAGTACCAAAATAGAAATTCTATATTTTTATTTTTAAAATTTGAGTTACAATGCGAATAATTTTAACATATAATACAAAAAAATACATTGTGAAATGTCAATATATATTATCACATTGTCACAGTATGAACTTCTATTTTGGGATAAAACTACGTAACTCTTATTATTTAAGTCATTTTTTATATTAAAAAAAAACTATTTTTCTCGGTTCTAGGCCGAGTGGCCGATCTTGGATTTCACATTTTCACTCTTGATGACTCATCTCATGAACTTACTATCTATGAAAAATTTGGTCCGTATACAACTAAAAAATAGTACTCCCTCCGTCCTACTGTCTTTGTCCACTTACCTTTTGGCACACCATCCAATGTACTTCTTTAATCCATTTTATCTTGTAATTTGTATATTAAAAAATTATAAAAATTATATATTAATAATCTATATGTTAAGACGAATCAAACAAGATCACACATGACTATTTTTAGGCTTACACATTGAGAGAATTTGATGAGTCAAAGTGCTTAGATGAACAGTTCCAAAAGTCAAAAGTGGACAAAGACAATGGGACGGATGTAGTATGTTTCTTTGAATAGGACCAAGTATGTTTTATTCCTTTTATGACACATAATTTCATATGATCTGCCATATATATACGTTCTCATTAGCAACAAGCATTAGATAATGACTGATTAAACAAATGAATCTACGAATGTAATCATTAGCAACAAATATTGGATAATGACTGATTATTTCAATGACTATTCAAATCATTTTTAATAATATCTTATTTCACTCGAATTGTGTAATTGGACATTTTTTTCAAAGGTAGCTTAGGAAATTTTAGAACTTTCCATTGTCAAACGTTAGAGTATATAGGACTGGTCCTATTTAAAAGAAGTGATATTTTTAAGTCTCATTTGCGTAAATTTTCCATTATCTATCTCTAAATACCGATTTATCGAAGGACTCCATCAGTAATTATCTTTTAATTTGATTTTTGGTTAATAGTTTTAAATTTTGATCATAATATGAAATAAAAAATACATGGAGCATATTTTAAAGAGAAATTTACCTAAATAGGACTAAAACATAATGACTTTCTCAATATAGGACCATATGTTTTTATTTTCCAATGTAGGACTTTTGGTCATTATCAAGTAGTCATTATTCAAATAAATGTCTAGCATTACTGGACATTATTTCTCTCACTAGGTCATTATTAAGTCCTATTTAAGGAATAAAAAAGTTTAAGTCCTATATTAGGAAAGTCATTATGTTTTAGTCCTATTTAGTGCAAATTTCACTATTTTAAATGTGTTCGTATATATGCTGCGTATTATTACCTTAACAAAATGGATCGAAATTGACATACTATTAATTATTGTAGAAAAAATTTGTTTATATGCCCAAAAAAATAGTTTATACAGAGTGTAATTTAATTTAATTTAATTTAATTCATAAGGGTCACTTTTTTTTGTCTCCCTTTGGGCTTTTTAATCTCAAAGACCGGCCTGGTCGTGGGGACCCTACCCCAAAATGAAACTATTCCATTCCCGTCCTTGTCCTTCCATTCCAATTCCCTTTATTTCATGCAAAGCTGCAACAAAATTTCAGTTAATTCTCACAGTAATATGCCAGCAAAAATGTTAAAAACATTCTCGATGGGGTGGTACTATATATATAAATATATTGTATATATACGTACCCTTATGTAGTCTTACCCTTTTTCGAACCGGTATTGTATAAAATGTATGGTCTCCCCGCTGCATGTATGTAATTTACGTACGTTAAGATGATGACATATAGGGTGTGGAAGCCCGTGTTGGAGAAGGGGAGCACGTGCATGTATATATGATCTGTGATCAATAAACGACCGACCAGCACATGAACACAAACGTGCATGCACGTGCCCTGCTTCTCCAACGAGAGCTGCCCGCCCATGGCTGCTAATTACTAGCCCAATGTGTGTATCCTCATTTAATTAGAAGGATAAATTGAGAAGAAAAAAAGAAGCTAAGAAGAAGAAGAAGAGAAGAAAGAATGGAATGATGTGTGGAGAAGTGATGCATGTGAAGTGGGGGGGTGTGCATTTATATATAGTGGAGAAATGGGGAGATGGAAATGATGGGGGAATAGATGGAAACGTGAGAAGGGGGACAAGATGAGTTAAAGCTTTGGAGTCTTGGAGTGGGCAATCTTATACTAGCTAGCTACCTTTAATTTCAAACTAAACATGATGTGTATTTTTAGTCCAAATCCATTATTATTATTATTATTATTTTTATTATTTTTATTATTATTATTATTATTAATTTTATTATTATTATTATTATTATTATTTTTATTATTATTATTACTATTATTATTATTATTATTATTATTATTATTATTATTATTATTATTATTAGCTCCGCCCTATCATTTTATTGCACGTACGTACTGTGTTTAATTTGTTGTGACCCAAGAATCTTATGCTTATTACAATATTATTCAAAGCTTGATGAGATGAGATGAGCAAACCTTTTGATAAGCATCCAATAGATAATACTATAACTACTCACTTTATTTCCTTGTTGATTGGCTTTCTCCATCATTGTGTCAATTTGACTTTTTTCTTTTTTCTTACTTTACTATTCCCTCTATTTCTTTAAATACTTCTTTCAATTTTTTTTCTCTTTCTTCAGAAAACTTCCAATTCTATTAAAAAATTACTATTATCTCTTTTTTGTCTTACCTTATCTATCACATCATATTTTTCACTAATAATTTACGTATCACATTATCTTTCTTTTGCCTATTACATCAAGGACAAATTGGAAAACCAATCATAAATATTGATGGATATCCGGGCCCAATACACATGAATAAACGGCTCAACCCACAGGAGCGACTTGGGCCAGTGCGGAACGAGGGATGCTGAATTAGAGATAAACATGCCCAGGCCAGTTTTCGTCGATTGGCCCGAACGTATAATGAAGGTATCAAACAGCGCAAGGACGTGTACAGATTGATGGTTGAGATAGTGAACCACCACGATCGGCGCGCGAGAGATGATGGGGAGATTTATGCAAACGATGAGTTCTCATTATGTATGTAATTGTAATATAGTATAAATAAAGAGGAAGGTGCCTCGCGCCTCCCATGCTTGGCATGGTGGAACCGGCAGCACCACGCGAGGAAGGAGTAAGTTTTGTCTCACCTGGACGGAGCATGGAAGGATTTGGAGCGCCGCTACACATGCTCTAAATAGGAAAGAGTAATCGTGATGAATAAGTGCGAGGGGGATTTAACTAGGGGTAGTGATAGCCACACCCGCTAAAATACTAAATACACCACGTCAACTAAATACACCCCATATATGATGTATGGTTATGTTATTATTTTAAAAAATATATAGACTTTTTGGACATAATGAGATGTATTTTAGACATTTTAGGGGGAAGTAAAAAATTAGGGCTGAAGTGTTTTCAAGAACGGAAGAAGTAATTGATTAAAAATAAAATAACTTTCATTATTCTTAAATTTGATGACCAATAATTTTGTATAAAATTTTCATTTCTAAGTATTATACCAATATGTATTTCCCTATTATAATTGTTAAATCTACATTATTATTTTAAAAAGAAGATTATGTAAGTTTAATTATATTTTTTTAAAAATATATAAAGCTTTATATAAAATTTTAAACTACACACCATTTTCCTTTTAATTTCTTTTTAAAAAAGTTTTATTTAAGATTCAATAAACGTGCATCATTATTAACACTACAACTTTTATTTTAAAAAATATCGTCATATCTTATAATTAAAAAAGATTTAGATAATGCATACTAGTATTTATGGAATACTGGAAACTGAATAAAAAAGTAAAAATTTTAATTCAGAATAAAAAAATTTCAATATGTTTTAGAGTAAAAAATTTAAAATATATAAGCACAAGATTTAAAGAGTTAAGAAAGTAGTGGGGTGAAATTAATATCTGAGGTAAATTTAGTATTTTGGTGGGGTGTGACTATCACCTCCCTTAAACTAGGGATTCTATCTAGCATAATACTCCTAAACACCAACTAAGCAACTAGTTCCATCTTTACTAATACTATACCATTTTGAAAGTGTAATTCTTTCTCACTGGAATCTACCACAACCTTTCTCCTTTTTGTATTAGCAAAAAGCACAAAATGAATATTATTTTATTGATGAAGAGAAAATGAATTACACTAGAGGGACATAAAAAGAACTTGAGGACAATGCATTTAAAAAATATGAGGAATTAGAATGACGTGTGAGAAAACATTAGAGTATAGTTTCCAACTAGGGAGAGTAAATGAGTCTAAGGGAAAAAAACTACTCCATAGTTGTCAAAACAAAGTCCTTAATTAGAGTAATTTCAATAGTTGTAAGCCAAGGAAAAAAAATACTCCCTAGTTGTCAAAAAAATAGTTGCAAGGAAGAAAAAAAAATTCACTTCTCCATTAATGGATACCATTAGCACACGCCAACCCTTTAAATGCACATGCAAGCTAGGGGGAAGCCTTCCCATGATGTCTTTAGCACACAAATTTTCCAACACACACGCACTCGATCATGAATGATACACACAAACACTATAATTACAAGGGCATTTTCTCCCTACATTTTGACCAAATTGGATGGAGATCAATCATAAATATATGGTTGTGCAGCTTTGCCACCATCCCGGAATCATTTGAACTCATAACTCTATGGCTCTCCCTTTGGTTGAGATGTTCACATGACACATGTTTGGCTTAAGACCCTGTGTTAATATTGGCTTGATGGGGGGCTTGTCCTTTTTTTTTTTGCTTTTTTTATTTTCTTTGTTTTGTACACAACATTTTCATTTTCATTTTCATTACAAATATTAGAGAATAAAAATATTACAAAAGTATACTAGAAATTTGAAAAAAAAAACAATACATAGAAAAAAATTATTATTAACCTAGAAAAAAAATAAAAAATATAATGACACGTTGACTACTCGATTTTTTTAAAACATGCTCCACCAAAACTCCTTTAAGAATTTTATGTATTTCTCAACTTTGGACTTCGGCGCAAATCTCATTTTTTTCGTCGTTCGAATTGTCTACTTCCGGAACGTCGACGTCCTCGTAATTTTGGCACATGGCTTTTCCTTTGTCTTCTAAAATCATGTTGCATGTGCAGAATATGCAAGCATACATAGCATCTCTAATTTTGTTCTTTTCCCACATACCGCATGAATCACGCACGATATGCCATTTTCGTTTAAGAACAACAAATGCTCTTTTAATATCCCTTCTCGCAGCCTCTTATGCCTTCTTGAACACTACAAAAAACTAATTAAAAGCGATGGAAAAATTTTGTCGCCAAACTCAATTTTCCGTTATTACTTGGCCTTGGGGACGGAATCAACAATGTATCATGTTCCGTCATTTCTTTTTTGTTACTATTCAGTATGTATGACGACGAATTCTTAAGTTCTATCGTTAGATATCGACAAATATGGCGACGGTCCTTGCGACGCAATCAATGACCAAACTTTTTTGTTGCTTAATAATGACGGAAACACCTACGGTTTGTCATTTCTACGCAGCTGACAACGGAACTTGATTCCTTCTCATTTCTATCACTGAATATGTGGAAACGTAACAAAACAACAGAATCTGATTTCTAGCCAAATTCACACAAAATCAAACTTGTATTTTTAGGGGTGTAACTTAAGTCACAAAAAATAACAAGAATCAATCTATATAAACACTAATTCATCAAAAATATAACCTTGCATAGTACAAATGACTAATCAATTCAAAATGTTCAATCACATACATAGAGTAAAATGTCAACCAAAGAGAAAATGTGATAATATTATCAGAATTGTTTTAACATGCTCCCGCAGCTCCTTCTCCTGCAAGATGTGAAGAAACAAGTATTGTTATGCTTAGAAGCCACAAATGGTAAACCGTCAGCAGCACAGCTACACTTTCACCTGCTTTGGCGCGACCCATCTGTAGGTATAAATATAAAGGTCGCCCATGAAGTTATTCCATTGAAGGAAAAATTTTAAATTTCTTATGTCAAATGGGCAAGAATTCTCATTAGAAGCATACCCGAACTGCAATCGCATGATGACACAAACAGCTGAACTCAAACTTATTGTTTATAAAGGTCTTTCGGTCGTGCTTCGTGTTGATTATGGAATATTGAATTTAATCAAGGAATAATGGTGTGTAAAAGAGTGTATATAAAGGGGTAGATCCAAACATATATTGGAATCTACATAATATGAAACTGGCTATTATACAAATACTACTATAATTAGAATTACTATTATTATTGTCTAACATTCCCTCTCAAGCAGAACGGCGTGAAATGAGATTATGCTTGGAGACAAGAGCTTTGAACCGTGGCGCAAACAAGGCCTTGGTGAGCAAATCGGCAAGCTGATCAGCCGAAGGAACATAAGAGGCAGTCAAAGCTTCAGCAATTACTTGTTCACGAACAAAGTGACAATTGGTACCAACATGCTTCATACGTTTATGGAACACCAAATTCTTTGTTAGACAGATGGAGGACTAATTATCACAGAACAGGTGTGGTGGAGGTAGTCGTATCCGCAAGACGTCAAAATGATAGGTGATCCACATCACCTCTGATGCTGCTGCAGAGAGAGTACGACATTCTACCCCGGTGGAGGACTTCGAGACTCAACTTTGCTTCTCCGTACTCCAAGACATAAGATTAGGACCAAGATAAAACAAGTACCCTGTGGTAGAATGGTCATCCGTGAGATCATTTGCCTAGTCAGAATTAGAGTAAGCATGCAGCTTTAAAGCACCTCAGCGAATCACCAACCCTTGATCAAGCGTTCCTTGAATGTACCGCATAATTCTTTTAAGGGACTGAAAATCCTCCTTAGTTGAGCATGTCTACGCTGGCAGACATGATTGACAGCAAACTGAATATCAGGACGAGTGTTGGTAAGATAATGCAGATGTAACACCCCAACTCGTGTAACCCGCACCAACGGGTTAGCGAACCGGGTTGTTACTAAGTTGGTATTCGCATGCCCAAATTTTCTTTTCTAAAATAAACAATTAAGTCAATTATATAATTCGTCCGTAAGAGTTTAAACTAAACCAAAGTTTATCGGAGTAATTAAATAAATCCAAACGTCGCGGAAGCATAAGAAAACCAAAATAATGTCCAACAACCCATATAATCAAATAAAATAATGTAGTTTAATTATTTAAAGTAAAACGGGAGCCATCCACGCCACACCACCACTTCACTGCCCTCCGGGTTGCCAATCCAAATCTGTGTTCCTACCTGCGTGCAGTCAAACAACAACGACTACACGCTCAGCGAAATGCTGAGTGAAAATATACCCAAGCCAGCATTAACTCATAGAGTAGCACCATATTAACAGACAATTAACAACAAAATGTGATCACAGAGAAAACCAGCTTAAATAAACATATTTATATTAACACCTTTCATTTGAACATCATGTCCTTGTATATTTTTTTTTCCTAAACTACTTTGAGTCATGGCACCCCAAGCGATGCTATAAAAGGGCCAGCTCAGAAACCCAAAGGAGATTCACTTTGGGCGGGTTGAAGCCCCTGTCCCTACAATGCTAGGACAGGTCGCGGACTTCCGTACGTACGTTTTTAACCCAAGACCACCGGGGGTGCGACGACGCCCTGCAATGGCCAATTTCCTAACCATATCCTATTGGTGATTCAATCAGTCAATCCAATTCAGGTCCGCCTAATTATACTAGGTGGCCTATTTCCCATATATTATTCATAATCCACAATTTTCACCGACAAGATCAATTTAATTTAAATCTCAGTTCACAATTCACAACAAATCACGTAGCGGCCTATCCGAGCCAAAGACCCACGATTACCGTCATGCATAATTAAACAACCCAAATTACAGTTAACCCAACTTACCTGCGCGAAATCGAGCCCAAGGAATCGATCCTCAAGCCCGCTGCCCCCGCCGGAGCAGACCCCATCGTCGCCGGAACAACCCCGGCACCCCACCGGTAGCCGCCCGGCTGCCCAATCCCGAAGCCCGACCAAACAGCCCTATTGGGTGATTCGCAGCCACCCGGACAACCATCAATTAGCCCCAAACGGTCCAATCCAACCCAATTGTACCCAATTAAATCCAAACAACCCAATTGAATCCAATTGAACCTGTTAGGACCCAATTGCACCCAATTGGTGCCAATTGGTCCAATTGGTCCAATTCAAGAGGCTGCCTAGTTCTGGCCACCTCGCCGCCGCCGTTGCCGGCGGTCGCCGGAGGTGATGACGGAAAACAGCCCCTAAACACCCTTTCCATAATTTCAACACAACAATCACAAATTCTCAATCAAATCGCAAGATTATACGCCAAGGAAGTTCTAATCTACGAATTAATTGCTAACGGAAGGTATAGAAACCACAAATCACCTCGAAATTGAAGAATCAAAAACCAAATCGGAAGAGAGGAGCTCGCCGATGCACTCCCTGTTGCGGCCGAATCTACCACGCGGTAAGTCAAGTTATCGTCCAAAGTGATTGTTCCTCGGGACTCCTCCTCATAAGTCAAGTTATCGTCCAAAGTGATTGTTCCTCGGGCGGGTCAGATCTGATCGGTAACCTCGCAACATAGAGACATGAAACTCATTGTGAATCTTGTTCAGTTCAGGGGTAGCTCCAACTGATATGCTACAATACCAACTTCCTCCACGAGGGTGGAAGTTTGTGCTCACATTTAGCTTGGTACCCAAAGCTTGTTGAAGTACCTTCTTAAACCTTGAAATGAAACAGGGACCCCTATCGAAGATAATAGATACCGGCACTCCATGCAATCGACAATCTCGCGAAGAGACAATTCAGCTAACTTCTGAAGCGACATACCCCGTCGAACAGGTACGAAGTGTGCAGATTTTGTGAGACGATCCACAATGACCCATACATCGTTGTAAGGGTAAGCAAATTACGGAATCTATCGTGATTCACCCATTTCACTCGAGGATAGAAGGCGGATGTAAGATTTTAGACGGTACTCAATGCTCGACCTTGACTTGCTGACAAGTCAAAACCGTGTTGTAAACTCAAAGATCTCTCCCTTCACAACGGGACACAATAATTTCCTTACAGGACATAGTAAATCTTCTTAACACCCGGTTGTATGACGAAGATACTCCCAATTTAATTAATGTAGAATATTTGGATAATACTACAGTGTTTCTCCCTGGAAAATCTGAATAACGAAGAAACGAGGAGAAGATGATACGACGAAGAGTGCTAACTAAAATGGTGGAAATCTGGTAAATGGACCTTTGACTTGGAAAGTATCACTCCGTGGTGGTTTTGCATTTAGGGGTGGGAATTTATTATTTGGTTATTAAAGATTCTATTATAAAATTACTGAACTGTAACATTTATTCTGATGACAACTTTTAAAACATAATTCCCAACTCGACCAACGATGTGTCACGCGTCACCCTTTTTGCAAGACTTACCCAACGATCCAGGATTCATGACTTAGCATAATTTCCACATCCCCCTCGTATTTTGCTCGTACACTTTAAAATCTTCTTGGTCTTGGGATGAGCAATTCCCTAACTTCCTTAACTTAGATTCGTGCGCAGAATACGCCATTGAACTCGTCTTGTACGGACTTTCAATTCAATTATGAATTTTTCAACCAAATTTAACTTTGAGAAATAATTTATTTTTAGCACTGACATTCTTGTTGTTTTTTTAATATTTAATTTAAACAAAAATTAAAACTACGATTTGTTACATAATTAAAGCTAAATCCTAGGGTATACTTCACAACATTACATTTCACCTTTTTTTGGATACGACACGTATTTTCTTCATCTTTTCTTGTGTGTGCAAAATGTTTGTTTTAATCATTTATCGAAAGTCCTCTAGTGAAAATGTTTAAGTGACTTAATCACTACGCCGCTTATCTAAAAGATTAACACTCAATCTTAAAATAATTGTTTTTATGAAAGTAACAATTTACCTTGAATAAGATAACCTTTTACGAACTTTATTTCTTACCCCCTTTTTTTGTAAAGAGGAAACATATTGTTTTTTTCTTCTTTCATTACACATTACCTCATATTGTCATCCTCGTCTGACATCGAAATAAAACACCCTCATTCGTCCGAGTCTGCAGCCCCTTCTGAATTTGGTTGTCATTTCAGTATTCAGCGATTTAATTGAATACTAGATAAAGTTTTTTTTTCAACAATGTCACTAGGCCACCAATTTCACACCTTACCTTAGTGCTACAATATACCCTTTTCTTGCATGGATTGAAAAAAATTTAATTTCAAGCTTACCTGAAATTATTCTTGAAGTTACTTTATATAGTTTTTTTTTTGCAGATTCACCCCCCCCTTACAATATATATATTTTTTTCCGAGCAACCCGCATTTAATTGATTCATATACACAATTTGTTTTTGTATTAATTAATAAGTTGTTAGAAAATTAATCTCATTAAAAGCATCATAATTGTCAAAACTTTTAAGTTCTTAAAAGTAACCTTTAGAAGCTACTTTCTTCAAATTTAATCTAACGTCGGCCCACTTCACTTATATATTATATATATTTTTCTAAAGATAACTTATGAGATAGTAATCTCTCACATAGGTCTAAATATATGGTAATTCCTTTTTTTAATATATGGTAACTACCTGCAAATCTGTCTAATTCAAAAATTCTTTCTTGTGAACCACTACTCAATATGATGTTTATTATTAGCTGCATAAGTTCATTAAGTAGCTTATAATTTATAAGTTTTTTTTCATTTGGTTCAAATTATTTGTATTCACCAAAATACTTTGGTTTAGAGTTAATCCTAATGGTTCAACCCATAATATTTGTTTTCATTTTCTTCGTTCAACAATCATTTGTTGGGAACATTTCATTCTAGACATGAGGTTTTACATACACTTTACAACTTGGTGGTAGTTATAAATCTTCAACTGTGAGATGTTTTTTTTTTCTTTCAATATATAAAATTTAGCGAATTAGTTACATATCTTGTTATTCTCTTCTAGAATATTTACGTTGTGTGATTCATCCCATACTATTGAACCACCTTGTAATTCAATATTAAGCATTAATTAGTCTTTGGTGGCGTGATTCTACAATTTTGAGAAAGCTAATTATCTTTTGAGAGTCTCAGCACAACAAATTTGGTCTGAAATTAATCAAAAACAACTTCGAGGATAATTGTGAGTTATCCATCTCCCTCAAGTTGGCACCGGGCAGCTAAGTTCATATCTACATTCTTTTATACAACTTTTTTTTCTTTCATATTTACATTCTTTATACGAACCAACTACTAGTATGTTAAATCCAACTCCGGTGGTTGAGATTTGCAACTGTGACTATTTTTTTTAACTCTTACACATGTTATCAACATGTAATATAATATATTCTTTCTCACAATTATTAATATAACATGATCGCACTAGTCGTCATGGATAGTTGTGGATTATGACTTAGGCTCGTTTGGCGAGTTTTGGAAATGTGATAAGATATGAGTTTTTTTTAAAGAAAATATTAGAGGAGATGATATGAATTCCGAAATCTGATTAGAAGGTGTTTGGTGAGAGAGAGACATATACTATGTATATATGTAGTGATTATGAATAGAGCAAAACAGTGACCAATCCACCGCTGAGGACTTCGCCAAATTTTATTGCAGAGGAACGTATAGGAAACTAAACGGTGAGCATGGGTTATGAATAGAAAACATATTCCTCGACCGTCATTGTCGATGATCCAGATCTGCTGCTAGAGACACAAATTTCCCGTTGCCCCATGGGAAGGAGACATAGGGTTGGGTGCGAAGATAAGAGGATTTTGATGTGTTGAGACAGAGTTTTCCCATCTCCATCTTCTCCATCTCCTTCGATTTTGATAACGTCTTTCTCGTTTTCGAAAGTGGTGAATTACGATTGAAAATTTCCCATATCTCTAGCTTTCAAAATTAAATTCCTTTTAAGTTCACCAACACCAAAATTAGGACTTTGATATTCGAGATATCAAAATCCACATTTTTTTTTCGTCTCACCAAATACAACCCTAATTTAAGATTCACCCTCCAAATTCACTACACATAAGTATTTCTTTATACAACTTAATATAAAAACCAATAACTAAATATTAAAGACAACAATTAATTACCACATAAGCAACAATAAGGACTTAGAGTTACCTCCCGGAGCAGCGATGCAGTGAAGCTGTGGATGCTCGACACATGTATATACAATATTAGTTTTTTTTTCAAAATTCGTAAAATCACTTTTTTTAAATTGGTAAATCATCATTTTTTTTTCGTTTTTTACAAAAAGTTTTTTTTTTGAAATAGATAACTTTTTTAAAAAAATAAATCAGAAGAGTTTTTATAAGTTTAATTATTTTGGAAAAGAATCGTTTTTAAAACCACATTCTCTGATACCAAAATGTAACACCCCAACTCGTGTAACCCGCACCAACGGGTTAGCGAACCGGGTTGTTACTAAGTTGGTATTCGCATGCCCAAATTTTCTTTTCTAAAATAAACAATTAAGTCAATTATATAATTCGTCCGTAAGAGTTTAAACTAAACCAAAGTTTATCGGAGTAATTAAATAAATCCAAACGTCGCGGAAGCATAAGAAAACCAAAATAATGTCCAACAACCCATATAATCAAATAAAATAATGTAGTTTAATTATTTAAAGTAAAACGGGAGCCATCCATGCCACACCACCACTTCACTGCCCTCCGGGTTGCCAATCCAAATCTGTGTTCCTACCTGCGTGCAGTCAAACAACAACGACTACACGCTCAGCGAAATGCTGAGTGAAAATATACCCAAGCCAGCATTAACTCATAGAGTAGCACCATATTAACAGACAATTAACAACAAAATGTGATCACAGAGAAAACCAGCTTAAATAAACATATTTATATTAACACCTTTCATTTGAACATCATGTCCTTATATATTTTTTTTTCCTCAACTACTTTGAGTCATGGCACCCCAAGCGATGCTATAAAAGGGCCAGCTCAGAAACCCAAAGGAGATTCACTTTGGGCGGGTTGAAGCCCCTGTCCCTACAATGCCAGAACAGGTCGCGGACTTCCGTACGTACGTTTTTAACCTAAGACCACCGGGGGTGCGACGACGCCCCGCAATGGCCAATTTCCTAACCATATCCTATTGGTGATTCAATCAGTCAATCCAATTCAGGTCCGCCTAATTATACTAGGTGGCCTATTTCCCATATATTATTCATAATCCACAATTTTCACCGACAAGATCAATTTAATTTAAATCTCAGTTCACAATTCACAACAAATCACGTAGCGGCCTATCCGGGCCAAAGACCCACGATTACCGTCATGCATAATTAAACAACCCAAATTACAGTTAACCCAACTTACCTGCGCGAAATCGAGCCCAAGGAATCGATCCTCAAGCCCGCTGCCCCCGCCGGAGCAGACCCCATCGTCGCCGGAACAACCCCGGCACCCCACCGGTAGCCGCCCGGCTGCCCAATCCCGAAGCCCGACCAAACAGCCCTATTGGGTGATTCGCAGCCACCCGGACAACCATCAATTAGCCCCAAACGGTCCAATCCAACCCAATTGTACCCAATTAAATCCAAACAACCCAATTGAATCCAATTGAACCTGTTAGGACCCAATTGCACCCAATTGGACCCAATTGGTGCCAATTGGATCCAATTGGTCCAAATCAAGAGGCTGCCTAGTTCTGGCCACCTCGCCGCCGCCGTTGCCGGCGGTCGCCGGAGGTGATGACGGAAAACAGCCCCCAAACACCCTTTCCATAATTTCAACACAACAATCACAAATTCTCAATCAAATCGCAAGATTATACGCCAAGGAAGTTCTAATCTACGAATTAATTTCTAACGGAAGGTATAGAAACCACAAATCACCTCGAAATTGAAGAATCAAAAACCAAATCGGAAGAGAGGAGCTCGCCGATGCACTCCCTGTTGCGGCCGAATCTACCACGCGACTGGGGAAGGAGGGGCGGTCGCTGGCGCTGGTTGCCCTGGGATGGAGTTCGCCGGTCGCAGTGGCGTCGCTGGAAGACGTCGCCGGTCGAGAAGCGCCTGGGCAGGGTAACCGGGCGAAAACGGAAACAGAGCTAGAGAGATGGTCGTCAACGTAACCCCCTTCTAATAAATATAAAATTAAATAGGTTCTTTTAGGGTCCAGTTTACACATCTTAACCAATTAAGATAGGTTTGAGCCTAATTATCTTATTTGTCACTCGTATCTTAGGCCCAGTAACTCCGATTCTCAATTCGTTCAGAACAGCGAGCCCCACAACGTAGGTCAACTCTCATATTAAATATGAAAATTAGAAAATAATCTTGGTATTGACCGACTCAGTAATTAATTAATTATATAAATTAATTAAAAATACTAAGTCGGGTTTCGAGGCGTTACAGCAGATTTCTGACCAGACTATGGAAGAAGGTGGGGTATGGAAATGGCTTATCCTCCCCCTCGTCGCTAGACTGAACCAGCATGGGAGTGGGTGACGGTTTGCAATCGACCACTCTTGCTTGATGTAGCAATTCTATAACATATTTCACCTGAGAAAGTAGCAAGCCATCCCCCGTTTGTTTTACTTCTACGCCCAAAAAATAGTGAAGGGGACCAAGATTTTTCACCTGAAACTCCCGCTAAAGGGACTAAATAAAGGTGTCGATCAACCGAAAGAGCTACCTGTAACAATAATGTCATCAACATAGAGGAAAAGAATGAGAATGCCCTGAGAGGCATGCATAACAAAAAAGCCGGTATCATGCGATTATCCCGGAATCCATAGTCGAGAAGAATGCTCGACAGACGTTGGTACCATGCTCAAGGAGCCTGCTTGAGACCATAGAGAGACTTTTTCAAATGGCACACATAATGAGGGAAGTACTGGTTAATATACCCCGGGGGTTACTGCATATATATCTGCTCAGGCACCCGACCATGAAGAAAGGCATTAGAAACATCTAGCTGATGGAGTCGCCAATCGTGAGTGACAGCTAGTTCAAAAATCACACGTATAGTCTGTTATTTCACAAGAGGACTAAATGTTCTAGAATAGTCAAGTCCATACTTTTGAGTATATCCTTTAGCTACCAAGTGTCCTTTATACGAGGAAATTGAACCATCAGCATTATGTTTAATTTTATAAACCCACTTACAACCAATTAGAACATGATCCCTAAGAGGTGGAAAAAGTTCACATGTGTTCTGATTCATCAAGGCTTCAAATTCTTCATTCATAGCCTGACATCAATAGCTATTTTGGAGGCCTCTTTGTATGTAACCGCATCATTAATAGGAGGTGTAAAGGAAGGCATAGAAGCGGCATAAATCTTGGGTTTAAATATACCACTGCGGGCTCGGGTAGTCATGGGATGACGTGGTGGACGTGGAGTTCAGGATGGGACAGGTGACGATTCGGGACTTGTTGGGAAGACTGCAAAATTGAATAGGGGTAGTGGGTGAAGGAAGGCTGAGAAGTAAGTACATACTGCATAGTTGGGATTTCAGGTCGGGTTGGGAGGGGTGGGTTGGCTTCGGGTTGGGTGGTGAGTGGTTGGGCTATTTTGGATGGTAGGATTGGGCTAGGCTAAAACCGTGAGTCAAGTTGTGGAAAGCTCGGTGGGCTGGGCTAGGCAGTGTTGTTATGGGAGGGGCCGGTGGTGCTCGGTCGAGGGTCCCTGTGAGTAGGGGTGTTCATCGGTCCAAGACTGAACAGAATCGGGCTGACCCGGACCAAACTAAAGATTGAATTGATTAAAATCACGGACTGAAGACCGGACCTAAATCTATTCGAGTTTGGACCAGGCCAGACTGAAATACTTCGAATCGAACTGGTTCAGACCGATTGGATCGAATAAAAATGAATTTTTTTAATTATTTTGATCAATTAAATATATTTTAGGTTTTGATGGTTTGTCTTTCAAAAAAATATTTTATGCTTTTTATTTTGTAGCGTACAAATAGGAAAAAAAATATACAACTTAAAAATAGATACACAACATGGACCACTTCTATGTAGAATAATAAAACCTAATGTGAAACTTTTTTTTGAACTTTTTTTTTTAAAATTTCTTAACAAAAACTTTTTAAATAAATAAATTAAAATATCTATTCAAGTAAAGCATCAAAGTGTATTGTGGAACTTAAAAAGTTTAGTTTACGTATTTATGTCTTTTAGGTCCAATAGTATTAGGTCCATTCGGTCCAATCGGTCCGAAACTAAATCATTTTGGGTTTGGACGGGACCTGACCAAAACCCGAACTCCTAAATTTTTTGGACCCAAGACTGAATCGAAATCCATTTGTTCTGGATCAAGCGGTCTGATTCGGTCGGTTTTTCGGTCCAGACCTAAATGTGAACAGTCCTACCTGTGAGCGGTGGTGTAGTCTGAAGAGACACTATTAGGGAACAGGGATATTTCCTCTTTCCGTATTCGTTTAAAGAGGAAATATCCGCATTTATTTTAAACGGATATTATCTGTATCTGATTAAGGATATCCGATTGCTAAACGGATACGAATTTGGTAATTGTATATCCGATCCGATTAAAATCCGGTCTGAATATGCATTCGTTTAAAAAACCGTTTATCCGAATATCTGATCTGTTATATATAGTTTTCCTAATTTTTTATGTTTATATTTTGTTTCTCTATTGATATTTCAAAGCATAAAACTTTTTTATATACAAAATAAATGTGTAGACACGTAAAAATATGTGCAGACATATAAAAATATGTGTATATGTGTGTTGTGTATATCTTTTTATCATAGAATTATCATAGAATATCATAATTCATGAAAACAAAGAAAATAATTATCCCATAATAAATTATAGTTGATTTAATAATAGTTTGACTTTAGTCTAATTTAAAATTAAAATATTGTTTAATTTGGTTTTGGAAATTGGAAACGGATATGGATATATCCGATATCCGACCGATATCCGACGGATGCGGATACGGTTTTGATTTTCAATATCCGTCAAGATCCGTATCTGAATTCGATATCCGACAAAAATAAACGGATACGGATTTGGTGATGACACAACCGATCCGATTAATATCTATTTACACTCCTATCTAACATCTGTTTACACTCCCTAGTATATGTGATTTGGCTCTTTTTAGTTTTTACTAGGGAGTCTACTAAAAAAATACTTTTTCACAATAAAATCTTAAAGTTTTCGAAATTTAACTAAAAAATGAAATAGTGAACATTTTAAAGAGACCAAACACAAAAAATAGAAAAATAAACAAATTTTGGAAAATGAAAAGGATGTTGTTGAAATCGGCCAAAACTATACCCACTCTTTTCAATTAAATTGGTTAAATATACACTAATGTCAAAATTATATTAATTGGTATAGATTAAGCACATTCTAAAAAAGAATAAATCACACCTAAATAAAGTAAAACATAGACAAAGTACCAAAATAAGAGTTTTATATTTTTATCTTTCAAAATAACAATCTGGACAATGGTAATATGACACAATATATAGGCAATTCATCATAATATTTTCGGTAATATATATGGTAATGCTTTATATTGTATATGCATTTTAACTTATATTTTTTGGAATAAAAAATATAGATTTTTTTTAATATATTCTCATTCTTTACTTTTACATTAATCTTTTTCTCTAAAAGAAATGAAGAAGTGAAGATATAACAGTGAATTTAGCAATATCCAAATGAAAATCTCAAAACTAGACGTGGCAAAAAATGACCTGACCTGTTTTTGACGCGAAACCCGACCTGAAAACACTGGGTTTTGAACAAGGGTTTTGATGACCGAACTCGAAATGACCCGCTAAAGATGGGTCAAATCCGACCGAATCCGAACCCGACCGACCCGATAAAGTAAGAGTTTTTCAAAATCATATACTTTACTACTCTTTTTTAATGTATATATTTATGTTTTCAGACAAAATTTTAATGATATTGCATAATTATCTTACTTTTTCTAAAACTTAATTAAGCATTTTTTAAGTTCCTTATATTGATTTGTATATCTAAAAGTTACTTCAGAATTTAAAATAAAATCATCTAATAGATTTAATACATATGTTTTGATATTTTAAATTTATTTAATACAAAATACAAGTGTTAATATGAATTTAAAAATTAAAAAACCAAAGACATAACCTGTTGGGTCAACCCGAACTTGAGGACACTGGGTAATGAACATACAGTTCTCAACCCGAACATGAATTAATCCAAACCCAAAATAACCTAAACTTGAAGTTACTGAATCCAAAATTTGAACCCGAGCTGACCGAACGATTTGACAGTTTTACTCAAAACTCAAGCTGGTCATGAGCAAAGGAGCAACGAACAAATTTTATTGAGTAAAGGAAAAGGTAATCCAAAAAAAACGCGAGGAAATGATTACGGAGGGTATAAAAGTCTATAAGGCAATCAACTTATCTTCGGGGGCGTTTTCGTCTTTTAAAGAAAAGATAACAGCTCTTCACGTGACTGCTCTTTTACACCCTCCGATGTGATGACACGCGTCCGCAGATTAAGGAACTTCACCGACACGTCAGCATGCGACACCCCCGATCTTATCCCTTCGAACGAGCTCTGCGATCCGCCGTAGATTGGTCTCAGGCCCAAATCGACGGTCTCCGTTCGTCGTCTACGGCGCCGGCTCCTCAATAAATGCCCCCCTCCAACAGATTGAACAGAACGCGCTCGAGAAGAACTCTCAGTCCGCCATGAACTTGCTCAACCATCTCTGGGATGATACCGTCGCCGGCCCCCCACCGGACGACGGCGGCGGCCTCGGCAAACTTAGGAAGTTTTCCGCTTTCAATTCACGTCCGGATTCCCGAAATGGTACGCCGGAATATGTATCAATCTAATCGAATTACTCCGTCTGTGTTTAAGGATCTGAAATTGAATTTCGAGTCGGTATTAATGGCGATGAATTCATATATGATAAGCTGGTTCAATTATCTCACATATTTTTGGATATCGGATCGTATTCGGATCTGTGCGATCTTCTGATCCGGAGAGTTTTCTGAGTGCAGAATCAGAGAGTCCGAATCCGAGATCACTGACCGTTGACACAACTGACGACGGCATGAAGGTGACCAGGAGTATCAAGATACTGAAGTCGCCGCGTAACCAGAGCAAGGATTCGCCTCCGTCGTCTCCGTCGCCGTCGCCGGCGGGATCTACTCCACCGGTATCTCCCTTCTCCTTCTCCGGTAAGCTTTTTACCGATTCCCAAATTCATTGACATTTATTTACTCTTATTATTAAAGAAATGCGTATTACTAGGATGATTTCATCAGTGGGTAATCTGGATTAAGAATGGTGATGGGTGATTTGGTCCACATTCATGGATAATGTCCACGTTTCATCAACGAGTAGATGATAGAGACGTGTGTAATTAATTATTGGCTTATTGCTAGGCTTTGTCACTCTATTTCCGACTATTATTGGATTGTACATACCCCTCTCTCCATAAATAATTTCAGTGATTATATGTTTCCATCTTTCCAAATACTCTAATAAAAGTGATGGTTTGATTTTTGTAATCTAAGCTTCGTCAAATATCACCACTAGTTATTCAAAATCCTAATGAGTCATAATCATATTGTTTTACAGATCGGAGTATAATTATCAAATGTAATGTTAAAAAAATGAGTAAATTCCCAAAATAGTCCTTTGTAATAAGGGATTTTCCCAAATTAGTCCTCAATAAGTTTTAATTACCTACATGGTCCTCTATAATTGAGATTTATTTCCAAAATAGTCCTTTGTAATAAGATATTTTCCCAAATCAGTCTTCAATAAGTTTTAATTACCTAGGTGGTCCTCTATAATTGAGATTTATCCCCAAGATGGTCCTTCATAAATAATGTTCCTCAAATGAGGATTAATTAAGGTTATTTTTTCTCTGCTAAATTTAGAATTAATTTTTAAAATAATCATTTATAATGAAGTGCTTTCCCAAAATGGTTTTTCTAATTAAAGATGTGTATTTGATTTGAAATTTAAAAGATTTTTTNTTAAATTTCAAATCAAATACACATCTTTAATTAGAAAAATCATTTTGGGAAAGCATTTCATTATAAATGATTATTTTAAGAATTAATTCTAAATTTAGCATAAAAAAATAACCTCAATTAATTCTCATTTGAGTAACATTATGTATGAAGGACCATCTTGGGGATAAATCTCAATTATAGAGGACCACTTAGGTAATTAAAACTTATTGAGGACTGATTTGAAAAAATACCTTATTACAAAGGACTATTTTGGGAATAAATCTCAATTATAGAGGACTATGTAGGTAATTAAAACTTACTGAGGACTAATTTGGGAAAATCCCTTATTACAAAGGACTATTTTGGAAATTTACTCTAAAAAAATTGATGCCTAAACAAATTTATAAACAAAGATTTTGTGATCCAGTAAAACAACTCGGATCTCTTGATTGGCATATCACAACTTCAAACTTCTATAGAGACGTTACGTTGCCTTTTTGTTTTTAGGAAGTTGAAAAATATTTATGAAGATATACTATTTGGTATTAGTTTCATAAAACGGTTCCTATTTTGATTCTCAGAAAAAATAGGGATTCTATATTTGTAGTTGACTTGTCAATTTTGATTTTGATGTAATGGGTAGAATATTAGTAAAACATATAGTGTGATAGGTAGGATAAAAAAATAAGGATAAAAATACTTTTTAAATGGAAAGTGAAAGTGTGTTAGAGTAAAAAAAATGAAAGATGAAACATTTTAAGAAGGAACGGAGGGAGTACATTGTAAGAAGTCAAAATGGTGAAAGTATATCTTCTATTCTTATTGAGTACTCCCCTACCCAAGTAAAAGCCCAAATAACTATTCATATGCTCAAAATGTATCTTGTTTTTATAATATTGTTGTAGAATTTTTTATCCATTTAATAATGGGTGGGAATGGGTGTTTTTTTAAACTCCACCTGCCAATTATTACTCGAATTAAGCTAAGGTACACCAACATGGGGTACACCAAGTGTACACTAAAGCCAACACAAGCACACAGACACAAAGTGTGTGTGTTGCACAGACATTTTGTGTCTGTGTGTGCCTGTGTTGGCTTACACTTGGGGTACCCCATGTTGGTGTACCCCTAGCATTGCCCTTATTACTCAGCTCCCTAAATGGGAAAGATGTCGGGGCGTAGCACAGTTAGCAATAAGGTAAGGGGTGTGAAGGGGTAGCTCCCAAATTCGATTCCTTGCAACAATTATTATTAAATCATATGTTTTTTTTAAATGAGCAATATAATACTCCCTCCGTCCCATGAAACCTTTCTCCTTTCTTTTTTTTATCCGTCCCACAAAACACGTCTCATTTCTATTAAAAAGTCACTTTTACCCCTTACTTTTTCATACCCTAACTATCACATCATACCTTTTTACTAATAATCTATCCATCAAATCATACTTTTACCCATCACATCAAAGGACATTTTTGGAAATTCAATACCAAAATACACTCCCCTTAAATCCTTTCTAAAAAGCAAAAGTCTCATGTTTCATGGGACGGAGGAAGTATGACTAATGAGACATCATTTGTTAGTGTTCTATAATGACAACCTAGGTCGGATCCACCTCCTTTGTTGTTTACTTAATTGGAGCCATGGGTACTATTTTTCTCTTGTCCTCTACTTTTGAGCTTAAGAAAGGAAAAACTGAATGTAATAATTCAGTTGAACTCTCTTTCATTGGGAGAGGAGAATAAGTAAGGAAAGAAAAATGTTAAGAAAAAAAACGAACACATACAAATATATATTGAATTAAAAATAAATTCAATCAAACATCGTAAATTAGACACCTTAGAGTAATGTTGCGCACCAATAGTAAAGTAAAATTACGCTCCCAAATTCATCAGTCCTTCAGTGTATGCTCGACGCATTCAGTCCCCTCCCTCCTATATTAAAAAATGAAATATTTTAAATTCATTTTATAAATGCTTATTTTAGTTTATGTAAATAGAAATTACCCCGGAGTACATTTCAAAAAGTGTACTTAGCTTTGTCCATCTCATTTTATAAATATTTATTTTAGTTTATGTAAAAAGTATAATTTCCACCGTACCATTGTTGTGTTGTTACAATAGGCTTGGGAGGGAAGGAGGCGTATCGGTTCAGGAGGAAATCCGCTTCATACGAGGATGCCCGAGGGGTCGGACCCAGAAGCCCTCCTCCTCCTTACGACGTGTGAGATATGATCTCGATGAGGCTGCGGCCTAACCTTTTCGGCTCTCTTCTTCTTTTCTTCTCCTTGTGGTGTCGTTGAATGCTTGTGAGATTTCGGGTTTTTGTGTGGTTGAGCATGTCCTTGTGAAGTCTTTCTTTCTTTTTCTTTAGCTTGTATATATTGTGCATGTGTGCTTTGCTTTTCTCGGTAAGCTATACATATCCTAGTTGTAACAAAATGTACGTAGTACGTGTATGTTCATGCATCCCTTTTTCCAGAGTAATGTTAGTGTATTTTGCTTGGCATAAAAATAAGAATGTGTGTTTTTGCTCCATCCAATTCCCTCGCAACTTCCAGAAAACTGTCTAATGGCTACGGTATTGTAGCAATATTTAGGGACGGAGGGATTACAATCTTTAAAAACGTTGTCAAACGTTCTATAAAACAAAAATGTGAGAAAAAAATATATTTTATTTTATCAAATAATTAATAAAAATGTACAAATAAACAAAAATTTATGAGATCTTTGAATAATAAAGTGTGACAGTCTTTTTGGGATGGAGGAGTAAAATAATATATCCTAGAGAGTTGTGTTTCTTATTTTGTAAATTTTATTTTGAATTCTATTTTAAACCAAGTACGGAGTATATTTTAAAAATAATTTTATTTAACATTTTATTTTTTTTTTAAATAAGTTGATTTAAAAATAAATCAATTAAACATCGTAATTCATTTTTTTATTTTAATTATGGGACGAAAGGAGTATATAATAATGCCTGTCGTAAACACCCTTAAAATAATTTATTTAAAATATTTTTTTCAAAACATTGGAAAAGTCTATGGTTAACGTTTGGAGAAATCTCGTTTAGTTTTTTTTTTTTTTGAGAAAAATCTTGCATTTAATACTTTTTCCTTTAAGTACGGAATATAAACTAAAGATATTCAAATGAAAGTTAGCGTTACATTCCACGTTCTATTGCGTTTTTTCCAGACATCTCGAACCCAAATTATAAAAGCTAAAACAACGGATTGGAGACCCATTTTCTGGGGCTCATATATACCCAAATTATAAAGATTTCTTTATTACGGAGTAGCTTTTAATTTGCACTAAATAGGACTAAAACATAATGACTTTCCCAATGTAGGACTTAAACTTTTTTATTCCCTAAATAGGACTTAGTAATGACCTAGAGGGAGGAATAATGTCCTGTAATGATGGACATTTACTTGAATAATGACTACTTGATAATGACTAAAAGTCCTACATTGGGAAATAAAAACATATGGTCCTATTTTGGGAAAGTCGTTATGTTTTAGTCCTATTTAGGCAAATTTCTCGGACACCAAATGAAAATCATTAATAGAGGTAATTAGTATCAATGCCTTTAAACAAAAGCAAAAGAAAAAAATTCATGAGGCAAATTAAAATATTCCCTTGAAACTAAAATTAAATTTTTCGTCAAATTACTTAGACGCTTCACATTTTGATGGTTCAAGACTGAATTAACTATTTTACATTATCCTCATCATCCTCAAACACGTACTATATTTTTATGCCAATTAGTTTCCTTTTTATTTCCATTTTCTTTTGAATATTTTTGCTCTTTATTCTTTGACACGTTACTATTAATTTTTTATTTCCTTTTTTTGTTGAACGTTATTTCTCTTTTTTCTTGTAAATTAATTTTTCCCTTCAATTACCTAGACTTTTTACAAAATTATTATTTTATAATCTTAAGGTTTACATATAAAATATAGACTTTCTCATACATTTCATAAGTTGATAAGTGCATCTTTTTCTTTTTTTAATGATATTAATACACTAAGGTCCATAAAATGAATATGGACCTTAGGACCACATATGGAAAGATTTAGCTCTAATTAGATGAAAATATGAAAAATTCTAGAGTGTAGTTAGATGTAAAGCCAAGGAACTTGTAGTCCAATGATACTGCTATGACTCACCCAAATGAGAGGTTGTGTGTTCGATCTGAGTTCAAGTAGTAACTCAACGATAGGATTAAGCTATTTATACATCACAAATTTGTATCTCAAAGGCGTGCACTGACATTTTATGCTAATGTAAAGTTAATGATTTGCTTTGACAAAAAATGTCAAATGCAAATTTTTTTAATTACATGGTTGAAATAGAAACCGGCGCTATTATGCCCTTAATGCCCTCGCACGCCAGAGACACCATCGGAGTGGAGGATGAGATTGGATTCGTACTATGCTCTGCTCCTGCTGCTCGTTCCCTTCAATATCGCTGCCGGTTAGCCAATTTCTTCTCTTCCTCTCTTGAAATTCTTGGTCAACGCCCATTTTTCCAAAGTCAAACAAACCCTAATTCTTTTCTTTGAATGCATCCGATTGTTTGATTCTTGATGGATCGGCTGTTTCCGTGAACTGTCGCCTCATTGCCTGCAAAATTTCTAAGTTTACTAAGCTGAAAAGGATGATAATGTGTTAAATTTTGCATCTTTTGTTGTTGCACAATATGAAGGAATAGGGATTGTGGAAACATGCTTTGATGTGTTGTGCTTAATGCTATGTTTGGTTAAAGAATTTGAAAGAGAGAAACAAAAGAAAATATTAAGATTTTTTTTTCTTTTTTGGTTAATGAGGAAAAGAAAGGAAAACCGGATGGTATAGAAAATTAGATTAAAAAAACATGGTTTTTTTAAAGGAGAGAATAAACTAAGGTTAGAAGAATGAAAACCAAATTTCTTCTATTTTGGTTAAGAGAAGGAGAAAAGGCTTTATCTTTACCTTTCCTTCATAATTTCTTGAACCGGACATAGTGTAGAAGAGAAAAAAAAGAAAATGATAGAGAATAATTTTTCTTGTTTGGTTAGAGAGGGAAAAAAAGATAAAAGGAAAAGAGAACGAGAAGAGAAAATAAACTAAGAAGATAGAACACAACTTTCCTTCTATTTTGGTGAGGGATAGAAGGGAATCAATTTTATTTTCCTTTCCTTCCGAATCCCATGAACCAAACATAGTGTAAGAGTCAATCTTGCATTTATAAGTTAATGATAAAGATCTTGTATTTAATTCAATTCAGGTAAAAATGAAGGAGTTTGTATTTCGCCCGGTGGTCGGTTTCCTAGATTTTCCAATGAAGGGAAACCTCCAAGGAAGGTAAATAAAGGACCAAGAGATTTGAACCTGTGCAGGGTGTTCCGAGGGAAGACTTGCTGTGACATAAGCCAAACACACCCTACATTGTTGTCAATTAGGAGGTTGGCTTCTGCTGGTGAAGCGAGCCAAGAGTGTTTGCACTTGTGGGAATTGTTGGAATGTTCCATTTGCGATCCGTATGTCGGCGTCCAGCCCGGCCCTCCTCTTATATGTGCCTCTCTCTGTGATAGAGTGTACCAGGCTTGCTCCAATGCATACTTTGCAGTTGACACAAAGACACAGGTTTCTTACTTTCTTTGGTCATCTTTACGTGACTGGGTTTATGCATTGTTTTTATGATTTAGAACACATTTGAGATGATTGCTTTTTGGTTATAGTTTTTGACTATATAATATTGGTCAATAGGGTCCTGACTGTTTTAAGAACTCAATTTGGTCTTTGTGCAATCTTAACGTGATTTGGTTCTCATATGTATAAGTTTCTAATCAAGAATGGTATTTTCATTGTTTTATTCAAATCTAGAGTACAGTATTTTTCATGACTAAGCTGAGTTTAAATTACATAGTTGTGGGCCAGATTGAGTCCAAGAGAAAGTTCAGACCAAATTGAGCATTTGAGAAATACTCACTCTATATGGAATTAGTTGTCCATTAAAAACAAAGCTTGTTTTTAAGAAATGAGTTTGGAATGTCAAATGTGTTAGTCACTCATTAATATCAGCAAGCGCCAAGCTCATACCCTATATCGAGGATATTGTAGTCAATTCATCATAATTTCTTTGTTGAATATGGAAAGTGAACAACTAATTATGGACCAGCGATAACAAGAAAATGGACAGCTAAATTCAGAGAAAGGTAGTAACTAGCTGATAGGCAAAATTGGGCATTAACTCTTTTTGCAGTACTATTAGTCGTTTCAGACTTTCAGTCCTCGACATGAGTCCTGCCTGAATATGAAAATGATTTTCAGGTTCTTGCACCATGCGGAGTGAATGACTTCGTTTGTGGTAGGGCCTCAGAGTGGATCTCCAATGGAACAGAGCTCTGCAGGATTGCTGGGTTCTCAGTCAAATCGGTGTATGATGATCCGGAAGAAGTGACCTGCTACGGAGGAAAATCTAGTAGGGATTCCATATCTAAATCATGGGGAACATCAAACTCCAAGTATACACAAACTGCTCACAGCTCAAGTACAGTGGAGGGTTTCAAGCACTGGGTGGAAGACATTCTTTTCAGTGAAAGAGTATCTTGGGCAATAGGTGGAATGGTTCTGACTGCAGGACTTCTATTTGTCAGGTAAGCCTTCTATTAAAATATTGTGCTTGTTTCATTTGCAATCAATGAAAATCTATAACATGGTAAATGTAAAGATTATAGCCAAAAATGGGGTTGTTATTGTCATTTTACGTGCCCAAAATCACAATCTTTTTTGAACTGGAAAATGCAGCCAGCGCAGAAGCCGCAGGCAGCGCTACAAACAAGCAGCTATCAAGCGCACGGTCAGAAAATTGAACCCAGGCTCTCAGGCCAGGGAAGCAAGAAGGCAAGTGGAAGATAGATAGAGAGTAGATTGTTAGTTAGATCAATGTGTTGTGCTCCAATGTCTAGTTGTAGTTTCAAAAACTGTTTTCCCGTTGCTTTTTTTCGCATTCTCTCTTCTACTCCTTTTTATTTTTAATATGCATATGCACTGTCATACGTGAAATGGTATTGATGATATGTTACAAAAGTTCACAATTTTGATTCGATTCGTGATTCGTACAAATTTATGCAATATGTTTTAATCCTATTTTGGAATCTCCCGAAAGTGTACAATTCTGATTTTAGGTGAAATTTCTGTATGCGTAGTTGCTAAGTGGTAAAGTACTTCGGTGTTGCTAGCGTAGACCATGTATCGTTTCATTGAACGAAGCTACTAAAATAATTTGGTTTAACTAGCGTAACATAAAAATTTAAAATATGTGATTTTCAATGCTTATATTTTGTAAAAAAACATAATTTTTTGTCTAACATAATATGCTTAGTTCATCATTTAAATTATGTCTGTTCAAATATTCATTAAAAATTTGATGGAATTGAAATTTTAATTTCCTGTTTAGTATACGGAATTGATAGAATTGAAATTGAATTGGAATTAAAATTCCATGGGATTCAATTCCATAGAATTGAATTTACCAATTTCAATTCATTTTTTGCATTATCAATTCCAAATCGACATAATTTTTGTACTACCAAACACCAGAATTGGAATTGAAGTCTTCAATTCTAATTCCATAGTTTGAATTCCGTGTACCAAACGGGGCCTAAGTGTTCGACTTCAAACTATTTGAAAAATTTAAACAAATACGAATTCTAAAAAGACTCATTTACCACCTCCCTAGCTGCGACAAACCAAAATATTCAAAAAAAGACACAAAATCTTCTTAACCTCTCCCAAATTTTGTTAATTATTCAAAAACATGTGTCAACTTAGATCCAAATCCAATCATTATATGCATTAGGCGCTTCTACAGCAGATTCGTAAATAGGAGTTTCAGCACTAGCCGGAGCCGGAGCCGGAGCCGACGCCGGAGCTGGGAAGGGAGGAACGCTAATTGACTTTTGAACGGGACGAGAAGCGTAGGCCTCCTTTTCTTTAGATCCCATATCTTTGAAGTCGTCTTCGTCTACGTGCGAGTACTTCACGGATTTGTCCTTCTTCGGCGGCGTGTAAATGAGGCCGGGATTGTAAGGCACGCCGGAGTGCCGGATCCAACTATGCCCGTCGATGAATTTCCCGGCGGTGAACCGTTTGATTTGGTTCTTGGGAAGCTCCTTGATTCCGGCCCAATTCACCCGGTTCTCCTTTGAAGATCCGGGTCCCCTGTTGTTGAACTCTGTGTAGAATAGGGTCTCCAGCCCGAAATCGCCCATCCACGGCAACCACCCCTCCGGCTGAATGAAATCGGGGATGTAAGACTCCATTATAACGGTTCTCGAGAACTCCTTCCACGGCCGGCCGAGGTACGATTTGAGGGTGAACCGGTGAGGGAAGTAAGCCGGGTCGGCCACGATGGTGCAATTCTGCAAGACGAGCCCGGTCGGCTGGTGCGGGTCCTTCCGGCCCTGAGCCGTCACGATGTTCTGCTGATTCTCCAGCGGTTTCCGGACGACGATGGTGCAGTTCTGGAGCACGGCGGCGCTGTCGCCGAAGATGAAATCGATGGTGCCGGAGATCTCGCAGTTGCGGTAGAACTGGCGGTACGTATGCGCGTAGAGGGTGTCTTGGTACCCGTCCATCTTGCAGTTGTAGAAGATTGACTTGTCGGCGCCGACCCTCAGAGCCACCGCCTGGTGCTTTTCCGGCCCCGCCGAGTTCTCAAATCCGATGTCCCTTGCCATGAAATAATCTCCCAAAACAGCTGCATTATATTGGAGGGGTTAGAGTATAAACTTCTTTTATTAATTTATAATCTCAAAGTTGAGTATAGAGACTTTTGATCAAGAAGTTACGAGTTTCTGAAAACTTAATTAGGATGCAACTAAATTGTACATAAATTATTCGGAATTGAATAATTGATTACAACTACTCACCAACGGTAGCGGTGTGATAAGTGGAAACCCCGTCGATGAAATTCAACCATCCGGTGATTTTTGTCTCATTCGAACCGTCACCTATCATAGTGAGATGGGTGATGTTACGGTAAATGGTGACTTGCTCTTCGTAGACGCCCTCTTTGATGTAGAGGACGAATGTTTCGTCACTTTTCGTGGGAATGTTTTTTAAGGCGTCATTTATGCTCGTGTAGTTCCCTGACCCATCCTTCGCGACAATGAGATTGGGTTTTACCTCGTTGAGGCTGGCCGTGAGAAGCCTTCGCCTTCCGGAGCTCACCCAATCCGGGAAGTCATCTCTATGTTTTGACAGAAGACGACGCTTGTTGGTAACATGTTCGACTTCAAGACCAGTGAAAAGGGAAGAGACTTCAGTGACCATAGCAAGGGCATTGCTGGTCATTTCCATGGATTTTGCTAAAACCTCTCTCATCTGTTTCTCTTCATTTCCGGGGATTTCTTCAAATCCGCTCAAGCATGTTTCTTGATAAGTGAGAGAACCGCTGAGCCATGTCTTGAGGTCATCCAGCCAATTATCCAAATCCAGCACGTCGAAATCTTGGAACTTGGCCAAAGTCCTTTGGAGATCATCTATAGCATGGTTTGCGAGCTCTTCACAATTCTGCAATGCGAGTTTCGATCTAGGGTCATCTTTAAGACTCGTGTAAAGTGTCGAATTCTTGATCGAAGCGCGAATGTCATTCATCGTGACATTGAATGCGACTTGTATAAGTTGTCTAGGATCCGAAGAGTGCGTTGCATTCGAGGCTGAGAGGCTCTCAACACAAGTTTTCTTATATGTGGTGGGCTGGCATACAAATTCTATGGCTTTTCGGGAGGCAGCAAGACCTTCGGCTTCGGCCTCCACGTTTGCCTCTTGGCTTCCGATGGTAATCGCCACAACCATAGCTATGAGGATTAAAGAACAAACACCTAGGACAATAATGTTCTTCTTCTTTTTATTCTCTTCCATTTTTTTATTAATATGTTTTAGGAAAAGATTTTGCCTGGTGCTTGGTGGAGAAGGTCATACAAGAAATGTTGTTGACCCCCTCCTAGAATGTGGTAAGAGAATGCGGGTGTCAAGAGGTTTAAATTTATAGGATTCTCAAATTGGAAGTTGTGTATACTTTCATTGGGAGATTAGTGGTTGGGAGTGAAAAAAGCAACAAAAATTTAGGTAAAAGGTGTGAGTTTGCTAAACTTGATCCCCTTTTTTGTAGCATTTCATGAGTGGTTTGAGTTCATGGGCCTATTTTCCACCCATTTTCAATACCCAAATTTGCGTTCCAAAAAATAATAATTAATGTAGTTCATTTGTTTAAACTAAAATCTTTTTTAGTAGTCTCTCGGTCTCCCCCACTTCAGGTGGAGTACATCCTATGTCAAAGGCTAATGTAATGAGAGAGATTTAGTTTATGGAGTCTTGAGTTCATAATAAAGTCATTCTACAAAGTACATCCCCGTGATACTTATTATGCTTAACGATCTCTTTTCCCACTTCATTAACGCTGCCCTAATGCTCGTATCTTCAAGAGTAACAACTTATTAACACGATTTCAATTCCTCAAATATTTTAGCAAATAAAGTTGGTGGTCATGACGGGGCACAAAACAACATGCCCAAACACATAAGTATTCTGGCAAGTCATCTTTTTAAATTCTTCATTTGTCACACCGTGTGGGCATACTGCGCACTTGACCGATCAATTTTTTTACCAGTTACTTTTTTGGTGTTATAAGTTATACCCATTGTTTGAAAAAACTATAAACTTATTTTAATTTCTAGATTTCAATTATAAAATTTATAGAATTCGGATTTTAAATTTAAGGAAGAGTGTTTGAATTAAATGAAGACAAACTTTTTGAGGGGTTTGTGACACCTCATCCAACATCGTTTCAATACATTTTTTTATTTAAATTTTAACATGAAACACTGTTAACAACACTTTGACGCTTCGTTACTTGGCATCTTATTTTTATTTTTTCAGAGTTCATTTTCAAAATGGTCATTTCGAATTAGGCATTTTTCCAAATCAGTCTTCAAAAGACAAAAATTACTTACGTGGTACTTTATAATAGAAATTTATTTCCTCTATAGTCCTCGGTCATAAACTTCGTTATATGATTGTTAAGTGCAGGATATTTTGGCATTTTCAATCATATCAATTTAGAGTAAATTTTCAAAATGGTTCATTCTAATTAAATATTTTTCCAAAATGGTCGTTTTCAACTAAGATGGTATATTTAATACCCCTCCGTCCCAGAGTATTCGTTCAGTTTTGAATTTTGGAACTGTTCACCTAAGCACTTTGACTCATCAAATTCTCTCAATGTGTAAGCCTAAATATAGTCATGTGTGATCTTGTTTGATTTGTCTTAACATATAGATTATTAATGTATAATTTCTATAATTTTTTAATATACAAATTACAAGATAAAATGGATTAAAGAAGTGTATTGGATGATGTATAAAAATGAAAGTAGATAAATACTCTATGATGGAGGTAGTAGTTTTGTTTTAGGTTTACATAGGGTTGTATAGATTTTGAATAATCAATGGATTATGTAAAGTCAAAGGATTATTTTAATTTTACATGGAGTGACATAGACTTTGATGCACTTCATTACTCGGTGTCAAGATTTTTTATTAAAGTCCATAAATTATTCCATCATCAATAATTGATAATAATTAGTCTAAACTCATTAAATCTGGACCCTGAATTAGCTGCCCCATTAGAGTGAAATGGACTGTAATAATAATTTGTTACTAAACTCATTAAATCTGGACCCTCGCACCACTTGCCATTCGGAGCCATCAGGCCGTGAATTTGATTTTTCCTTCTACGGTACGGTAAGAGGCATATTGATGGAAGAAACGAGTATTCCTATCTTCCGCTCAAAGCCAATGCTGCTTTACTCGCTGATTGTAAAAAGATATGACGTAGAGTGATAGAAAAATGTGTGTTGTGCTCTTTGTGGGGCTTGAAAGAGGGACGTGACCAAAAAGTGATGAAGTGAAGATGTGAATTAATTTAATAAGTTGAAATGTTTTCTAAAAAAAGGAAAAAGAAATGTGGTGGCAATGGCGGGATGGCCCACACGCATGAAGGGGCCACACCCAGAATTTGTAATCCCGTCTTGGTGAATGGGGCATGTATGAGGCGTGAAGGAGGAGGTCAAGCACTCCTCACGCTATCATTACACATGGTCTTCCAAGGTAGATTGCTAAATATGAAACATTTTCTGCCTCATTCTGATAAATTCTCCATTTAAGAGTGGGCATATTCATGGGATAACTCAGTGGCAAGGTAGACAAAGGGAGGGTAAGAGCATCAACATTGGTGAGGCAAAAATGATATGTCAGATGCTGACATGACATATTTTAACCAATGAAAAATAATCCAGTCAGTCATTCATAGAAGAATGGGCTTTGCAGTGGCAAGTCATAGCTTTTGTCACTTTTTTTAAATTTTTTGATGTATTTTAATTACTAAATTTATTTTTGTTATTTATTTTATCAAAAATATAATTCTACTTTCTTACAAAAATGGTTTTTTCTTCAACAAAAAAGAATAAAAAAGGAAAAGAGGGTTTGAATGCCACACCTATGCCTCGACAACCATGGCAACTTGTCAATGCCATGCCACGGAAATGAAAGTAAAGAGCTTATATGGCAAGCGTGGCAGGAAAGTCTCACCCGCTGTCATTGCTCTAAGAGGTCATGAGTTCAAGTGATGGGAGGAGCATCTTGGATCTTTGAGAAAAAAGGAGTAACAAGATTGTATTTTATGCTTAGTTCCAAGGGAGCTTTAGTCATTGTTCGATTAGTGAAGAAATGATGGAAAAGAACGGGAGATGAGAAAACATATTTTCCAATACAATCTTTCAAGTTTGGATGCGAAGAAAAAGGTGAGAAAAGAAAAAGAATTGTGTGGGATCCATATCAAAAACTTTCTCATCAACCGTGATAAGAAAACCGGAGTGTCAAGAAGGTAGACCCGAGTTCGATTCCTGATAGTTGTGCTGGGAGCTACCACAATCTACGATTAAAATCTAATTTATCCCTTTTCAGCGATCGTGCAACCACATCTAAAGAGACCTGGAAGATGAGGTTCATTTTTTTTGTTAATATCACACCGAACAACATGAAGTAAGAATTGTCCTAGAAACAACACTAAGCAAAATATAAAAAATATCACAACAATTTTCTCTAGGAGTCGAACCCGAGCATGGTACTCTAACACACTCTGCAGAAAGGCTGAGCTACAGGGGCCCGAATTGGAAAACACAGATCGAATCTATTGCCGAGCACTCCTTAATTTCTTGGCTTAAACCCTGCACTTCTCTCGCTTCACCCACGAGCCTCTCAAAATGTTCAAGAAGTCAGTTTTCTATCCCCATCTCTCGCTCTCTCTGTATTTGCAGCACTTGTTTTTTTTTGTTTCGCCATTGTTATTTGGTAGATACCCGTATTTATTCTTTTCTTTCAAAAATTAAAAAAAAAAACGTTTTTTGATGTCTTCAAGATCGCAATCTTGATGATACCCGAACATGTTTCTCTTTATATTCTACTACCATGGTAGTTCTGATTTCTCTAAACAAGGTGCGATTTTTTTTGTTTTTTTTTTTGGGTTTCCTTAGTACTGTTTGATTTCATTACTGTTTTGCATGTGCTTGTCTATTTGATTGAGTTGTGATACAATTTGGATGAAGCTTTATTGAGCTTGGTCAAAGTTGGAGTGGGGAATTTTACAAATCTGGGCTGTATGGTCCTTCTGGAGGGATTCTTCCTCGGACCCTCCCTTAGGGGGAAAGGATTGTGCACGGGGCTACCCCATGGTCTATTGAAATAGTGGGGGTGTTTTCCATTTCTTTTCACCCCAGCTTTGGAGAAGTAACAAAAGCAGAATGAAAAGTCTGCACAATTTCATGTCCTAAGGAAATAGTGTCATTTGATCTTTGGTTGATTCTTAAGCTTTCCTTAAGAAAGGGAAGTTTCTGCTAGAATAGGTAGTCCACCTTTGTAGTTTACGGATTGCTTCTTTGAATCCCAGAAGCTTGCAAATAACTAACCCAAGACAGTCAGTCTACAGTTGTGCAATATATTGTCAATTTGGCATACCTATGTCCTATATAGATTGTTTTCTAGCTCAATAAGTCAATATAGTTGTGTTAACATGCAATGTCATCTCAAAAAAACATGTAATGTATTTATATATGTTCTTTACTGTAACTTTATGGTGCACATGACTTTTGATTACATTACAATGCGTATTACAAGACACAATTCAGTGTATTGTTCCCATGGAGAAGTTTTGGTTGCTGATTCATAAGATGGCTGGGTTTTCTTTCTTTGTGATTCCCTCACTATTTTTTCATTAAGTGTTGTCATTTTATGTTTAGAAGATATGAATACATGATTATTTCGAATGCACTTGTTCAAATTTTGGATGAGTCTCTTTCTCTATTAAGTGTGAGTTTATCTTTGAATAAAGGAGATGATGGGGCATTAAAGTACAAGCCAAATATTTAATCATGTTTTATACTATGTATATAGCTACCGAGTAGAAGAAAAAAATTAGACATAATGCAACAATAGTCCATATGTGCCTAATTCCGTCTAGACGGCAATAACTAGACACATTTTCATTACATATTTATAGGTTCTGCAATGAAGAAGTGTCTGGACAAAATCAAGTCAAAGCATCTGTGCAGCGCAAAATCCGGCAAAGCATTGCAGAAGAGGCATTATTTTATGCTCATATGATTCTTCAACCTCTTATTTATGCTCTCACCTTATATAGATATTAACTCGCCTACGCTTCTTATACGTTCATCTTTTTATTTCAGTACCCAGGTCTTGAGCTTGTGCTTGATGATTTGCTTCCAAAGAAGTCTCCTCTCATTGTTGCAAAATGGTTTCTTTTCATTAATTGAATCACTCCATGGCATTCTCTCCAACTTTCATCATATTTCCTATTGGCCAGCCTCATCTCTTACACAATTTGTTTTAAAACTTTTTAACAGTCCAAACCATCTGAATCTAGTCGTGGTGAATAATGTACCACTGTTTTTCAATATAAGGGATGGACCATATATGCCTACGCTGCGGCTTCTTCATCAATGTAAGCTATTCGTGAAACTCATTTTGATAAGTATATTAACCTATGCTTGTTTCATTATACCACTGTGTTGTACTCCGTATATCGCAACTGTTGAATTTTGTTTTTGATTATTAGTTCTGCATTTGTATTTGTGGTATTGGACTATACTACATGCACATGTGGTATTTCAGAACTAGGCATAGTTTGTAGCTCGACTACTAAAACCACTTGTACTTTATTTTCTGCACTTAGAAAAATATTTGCTCGGGTAGTTAAGAAATATTCCCTCCTCCCAAAATTAACTTCCCACTTTCTTTTTTGGTTATTGTTAGGCGTGTCGTAGCAACCACAAATTAATTTATTATTTTCCTTAACTCTTAACCCCATTAAAACATATAGATTGGGGAAGCAAGGGTCGATCCCACGAGGAAAGATACTTTTTAGGCTATGAAAATCAGTTTACTTGTCACTTTTATTAAATAAAAATAACTAACTAAAACTATTCACTAAAACTAACAGATATGGGGTGGTTTGAAAGATTAATTAAAAAGAATAAAAATGAAAATAAAATAAAGTTAAGGATAACAAAGAAGAGCACGGAACCACAATAGCAAGCTTAGAACAGGGAGAGAACAAACACACAAACAATCACACATAACAATCACACAATAAACTTTATAAAACTTAGATTATAATAGTTAACTTAATCAATTTTAAAAATACTTATAGTTTTTATTAGAATATAAACTTAACAAATCCGATTAACTAATCAATTATGTCTTGATTTTGAAACTAAACTGCTAATTAAACTCAGGGTTAGGCTGAAGAAGAGGTCCACCAACAACTCTTCCCTATTCTCCCATGCATATAAGCTCATGTTAAGATCAACCCTTACTCTAAACCCTACTACCCTTAGCAACCCAAAGACCAACCCCTAGGTTACTACTAAGAACATCACATTAAGATTTGTGGAAAACATCACCATAACAACTTTGCAGTAACAATATGGTTATTTAACAAAATTAGTTCGAGAACCTTGATTAGAAAAAACCACTTAACGAGGCAGCCAAGTACTAATCAAGTGCCACTTGGTTTCCATAAAAGTTCGGCTATTTAAAGCACTTTGGAGTTTAAAAGATATCATTTTAAATTGGATTAGGTTGCAATCCTAATTTGGTTTAATTTAAGTAAAATCTGGTGAATAATACGGAGTAGTTCTCAGTACACCTTGTCGAGTTTAGTTTAACAGTAGCGTAAAGCTCAAATTCCTTCAAAGTCAAATTAATTCAACAAGAACAACCAAACCAAAGATTCAATCCTTTTTGTTAAACAATTCGTCCTAAGACGGTTTTATAATTTCAGAGACAATAATTAAATCAACAAGTTAAATCTGGACAGATTCAACAGCAGCATTCAAACAATTCAAAACTTATAATATTACTTAACCATTCAATACACAAGAATTGGAATTGAAAATAAACATATTTAATATTGAAAAGGAAAAATTGTTCCATGAGTCATCTTCTTTGTTCGAACAGTGCACAGAGGGCCAGAGCTGTCCCAGGAGCTTTGCCTCAGCCTGTCCTCCGTCCATGCCATGCAATTTCTGTCGCCAGACCTTCTCTGTTCTCGATTCCCCTCTGTATTTGTGTTGAAGAAGATGCCTTTCTTCTATCGTGAGAGTTCCATTTATAATTGAAATAATGAAGAGATTGTCTTTCAATTGGATTAAACTTCTTTGCAATGCGCCTGGATTAGAGATAAGACTTCGTGTTCTCTATTTCTTGTGCTTGGTTTCTACACTGCATTTCTCTTCTTGTTTTTTCACTTTTATTTGCTCTTCTTTCTCTTTATTTATTTGGCTAGTGGATTTGATTTGGGTCAAGCTTGGACTTGGGCTAGCTTTTTAAGCTCCAAAAAAAAATCAACTTCATTATCTTCTTCAAGCTTTAGGGCTTAACGTATATCTAGAAATTATATGTCAGTGAAAATAATATTCCAAAATATTTAAAACGCATAAATTTGGTCAAAATCATGCATTTTATGTATGAAATGCAAACATTAGCCTAAAATGCCAAATATGAAAAAATATGAATATTTAGGTATAAAATGTCTTTAAAATGCTAAGGCCATGTTCTCCTCAACTTAATTTTTTTTACTTATTACTTATTCTTGTTGGAATTTGATCAGATCAGATCAAATCAGAAACAATTTTAAATATAACTACATTTAGATCAGACCAGAACAAATTAGAACTTATTCCGATCAGATCAGAAGTTCGGAACCATTCACATCAGGTGAAGAGAATATGATCTAAGAAATGGGGGAATAAAATATGATATTTTGTTACTCTAACAGTTATCCTAAAATCAATTTCTCATTTCTTTTTTTGCTTGGCATGCACCGTTGACTTCTTTAATGTAAATACACTTTTACCCTCAACATCATACACTTTTTGTAAAAACGGAATAGAGTAATTTAGTAATCGAAATCGAACAAAAACGTAAAGAGACAGATTTAACGCGGTTCACCAACGATGTGTTGGCTACGTCCACAGGCAAGAATGGAGATCAGATTGTATTATGATGGCGGTTCCAAATTGCACAGGTTTTAGACCCCCGTTTGCGTGGCGGCAAACAATACAGATTCAAAACATACTAACACTTATACTACCTTTCACTTAACTTTTACCAAATCCAAACATTGAGATAGAATAAACAAACATTCAGAAGTCTCTAACATAAAAATGTTTGCAGGAAGGACTTAGGTTTGTCAAGTTATGAACTGTGTTGTGGACTTGTGGTTGGTGGCATGAAACTTAAGTGAGTTTAGTCTCAATTTATTGTCTACAATTAACTTACACTGGACTCACGTAGGGTTCCCTTTTCTGACACAACTTTCCTACTGAGTACAAACCAATACTAAGATAAAGTCCAAAACCATCATCTTACAATTTTTCCACTGGCATGGAAAATTTTCACGAGACAACATTGAGTTGAGATAGTTGCTTTAGTCATGCACCACGTTTGATATTATAAAACAAAATGCAAAACATGAACATGACCATTGGATTAGTCAATTTTGTTATGGTGTTTTTTTTCAAGTAGTTGCTTATAGTGTCAGCATTTTATTCTAGCCTTCTTTCTTCCCTATTTCTCTCTGCAGATCCAAATATAATGAAGAAACTGCAAGTTGACAGAGGGGCTATTAAGTTTGTCTTGTCCGGTGCCAACATAATGTGTCCAGGCCTTACATCTCCTGGAGGTGTCTTGGATGAAGAAGTTGAGGCTGAGACTCCTGTTGTAAGAATGATAAAGCACAATTTTAGATATAATTTCTTTTTTCATTTATCATACACCACTGAAATATTGTGTTGCTTTTTCCACTTCTTAAATTTCTTCCATTCAATAAAAAGAGTCCTATTTTTAAATTTATTTCGCCCTAAAAAAAACTCCATTTATATACTCCCCCCATATTTGTGGAGTTTAATTGTAATGTATTTACTTGGCATTCTTCAGGCAATAATGGCAGAAGGGAAGCAACATGCCCTTGCTATTGGCTTTACAAAAATGTCAGCAAAGGATATGTAAGATTAAATTTACTGATGTACCCATTAAATTTTACTTCTTTGGTTGTTATAGTTATGGAGTAAAGATGAGCTCTTTGTGCATCATCCCCCCCCCAGACCCGCAATATATACCGTACAACTGGTTATACGGTGTTTCCCGTACATCCACGGTGAGTACTCATTTACGTGTAACTGAATACTCATTTTTCAAAAATTCAATTATACTGGAAAATGAGTATTTAGTTACTTGAAAATGAGTATTTTGTTCTTCAAAAATGAGTTTTTATGCAGATGTATGGGAAATACCATAAATCTAATGTATGATATAGGTACTTTCTTAGACCCTATTCTTGAGTCTTGAGTGAGATAAAGTGGGTTTTCTTTGGTTCGGATTGGATTGGATTGTAACAAGGACCCGCACTTTTAACTAAACAATTTTTGTCTTTTCTTCATAGCGTTTTGAAATTCGAAATTGGCTCTCTTGTTTCTGCAGAAAATCAATCAACAAAGGAATCGGCGTTGACAACATGCACTATCTTAATGATGGCCTTTGGAAGGTGATTCCCTTTTCAAGTCTTTCGATTCCATTCCCTTTTGCAGATCCAAACGGATCCTTCTTTTTAATCACACGTAGTTTAATTCTTTTGTTTCTTGACCGTAGATGGAGCGTCTGGATTGAGTGTGATCTGATCAGAATCAATTCAATGGACTCTTGACCAAAGACCGAAACGGGTTTTGATGCGCTTAAACTATAATTACTATGCATACCATGGCTTGAATTTGCAGTCTTTTTGAGCAGTAATGGTAAATCTAGAATGCTAATATTACACTCATGTATTTTGATAATCATTCTTAGACTCAATGGGAGTGTTTTAGAAAAATTTAAATCTTTGTTTTTTTTGCTTATCTGAGCTCCTTTTACCATTCTGGTGTTTGATAAACCAACATAAATTTCTGTGTAATGCCTATGTTAAGACGTTTAAATCTCACAAGTCATAGACAAGTATCTACCTGTCTTAGGTGAGCATATCTTTGTTAGACGTGTTGTCACTAGTTTCGGGTTGTGACCGGTCTGAGTAGACTTTTTATAAGACGTCTAGCGTGAGATTCATCACTGATTTCTTATTTCTGCAAACTTTGATGAGTTGATGTACTGTTAAAAGGTCTCCCTTCATCCTATAAAAAGGTTTTCAATTGATAACACTAAAATCTGCAACATCTATCGCTCTCTAGAGTTTGGCCGAATTGATCCCGTGATAATGCAGCACAAAGATATTGAGAGACCCGACAAAAAAATCACTCGTAGTATTTAATTTCTTGAAAATTTAATTAACACATTCAATCAAAAAATACTCTCGACCCGAATTGATATTTATTCAAATCGATATACTCCTTTCATCTTTTTTTTAATGATTTGTTTTACTTTCCGTAACAAATGTTTGACTAACTATATATAAAAATATATCATGAATAGAAATATAAAAAACATATCAAATTATGAGTATTAAAAATACATTTAATGCATTATTTTTAATAATTTTTTTATTAATATATTTTAAGAGATATTATTGGTCAAACATTAGACTTGAAAAAGTCAAACAGACAATTCGAAATCAAATAGAATTGAATCGATAAAATTCAAAATAATCATGCGGAGAAATACGTATTCGAAATAAACCCGAACAGAATAGATACAGTATAAAATTAGGGAATCGAATTAAATCAAAATTGAATAGAATTGAACTCAAAATAACTATCTGAAATGAACCCGAACTGAATAGATATCAATACTTGTCCGAAATAAACCCGAACAGAATAGATACAGTATAAAATTAGGGAATCGAATTAAATCAAAATTGAATAGAATTGAACTGATGCACTCCAAAATAACTATCTGAAATGAACCCAAACTGAATAGATATAAAATTATGAAATCGAATTAAATCAAAATTGAGTAGAATTGAACCAATACAACCCGAAATAATTATGAGGACTAATACGTATCCGAAATAAACCCGAACCTAATAGATATAAATGTGTACCGAACCCATTGATCCGAACCAGGACTACCACTCACCTTCACAATAAACCCTAATCTCTCTCTGTCTCTCAACATATAACAGACAGCCGCACCCATTCGTCCATCCCTCTCCCTGCGGCTAAGGAACTTCATCGAGCTCAGCCATGGTAATTTTTCCTTCACTAACTCTATACGCTGTATGTATACCTATATTATAACGTTTCATTTTCAAAGTCGCTTCCATTTTCGTTCCCGTAGGGTATTGATCTGAAAGCAGGAGGTAAGAGCAAGCAGACCAAGCGCACAGCGCCGAAATCGGAGGATGTTTACTTGAAGCTTCTCGTGAAGGTTTTTTAATCAGAGTTTTGTTTTTATGCATTCATTTTTATGTCTACAATGTACATTTTGTTCATTCTGAATTTTTGAAACATGGAATGATTGTTGGATCTGCTTCAGCTCTACGAGTTTTTGGTACGAAGGACCGGAAGCAAGTTCAATGCTGTGGTTAAGAAACGCCTGTACATGAGCAAGACGAACAGGCCTCCGCTTTCACTCTCCAGGCTGATTGCTTTCATGTCCGGAAAGGTGTATGATTGAAATGTGCTTATGGCTTTATTGTGTTTTCGTATTGCTCTTGTGCCCGCTGCTATTTTGTCCTGTATCTTGATTTTGACCAGCTCTTTTGATGATTTTGTATAGGAGGATAAGATTGCTGTGTTGGTGGGCACTATTACTGATGATGTTAGGGTTTATGAAGTCCCAGCAATGAAAGTTTGTGCTCTGAGGTTCACCCAAACTGCAAGGGCAAGGATTGAGAAAGCTGGTGGGGAATGCCTGACATTTGACCAGCTGGCTCTTAGAGCTCCATTGGGACAGAACACGGTATTTAATCACCCAACATTTGCTTAGCACCTATAACGTATTTGTATTATGCTGTTCTGTAGTATATGAGTCCTACAGTGCAAACTATCGATGGTGTCTTCAGATGAAATGTGGCATTAAAATGAAAATAGGTAAAATATGTGAAAGTTGTGAATTGCATTGTTTTCCCTTACGTGTCTTAGGATTCTGTTTAAAGCCTTATGCTTTGCTGCAATGGTGGAAATACATAACTCCAAGCAATTTACCATTGGTAATCCACCTTTTGGTGGTTGACTATCTAGATTGACTAGTACGCTTTAATTGGATATACTTCAGGTTTACTGGCAGTGTTTCTTTTTCGTAAGTTTTGCCTGCAGTATTATGTTAGCACTTTGCGTAGCCCATAGGATTGCCTTCCACTTGTCCAATGGAAGCATTTCGAGCCATAGCTACGCTATAAAAATCATTATACACTTTCTCTCACAGTTTACAAAGGTCCAGATCTTTGCACTTGTGGTTGTGGTAAATATGGCATTCTCTCTAGGATTTTCCTTTTGAGTCTCTTCTCTCTCACTTTCTAGTACTGAGTCATTGTGCTTCTTTATTATCTGTTTCCCCCTATTGGTATTCTAGAACCTGAAGAGCATTCGTAATGACCATTGAAAGTGGGTACATACATGTGGAATTTAAATATTTTGTTTTTTCATACATATGTATTACTTCTCCGGGGCTGGCAAGTGTATTTTATCAAATTAAGAGATTTACTGGGACTTTTAGAAAAAATGCTTGTTCTAACTACTGGCATAGATGATGAGGGGATTAGATGTGCGAGTGGTGAATGCCACTATGAGCTCACTTCACGAGGCTTATTGATATTCTGACTGCCAGCTAAATTTCCCAGCTGTTTTATTTAAGTCCATTTATTGATTTATTGAATACCTTTTTCAGTTATTGGGATTTCAAATGTTTTGTGATAGTGGGTTGTTGTATTAAGCTGTTATTGTGAAAGTAACAACTATTGGAATTTTTTGATCTGATTTTTGCGTAGCCCTTAGGATCGCCTTCCAGTTGTTCAATGGAAGCGTTTTGAGTCATAGCTACGCTATATCAAATTCATTATATACTGTATTCTGCAGCGTATGAAGGTCCATATCTTTGTACCTGTGGCTGTGGTATATTTGGGATTCTCTTTAGGGTTTTCCTTTTGAGATTCTTATTCCCCACTTAAAAGTGCTGTGTCATGGTGGATGTTTTTGATCTTTTCATCCCTGTGGGATCAAGGGCCAAGAAGTGTATTCATAATTGCTACTGTAAGTGGGATACATTGAGTTCCATAGGATTCAAATGTTTATTGTTTTTATTTTATTTTTTTTCATACTCCATATATGGTTATTGGTTATTGATCTGGGGACGGGTGGGAAGTGTACTATATCAAATTGAGACTTCGGTCAGTCTTTTATTCTTGTCTATGGCATGGATGATGAGGTGATTAGATGTGCGAGGGGGAATGCCTTGATTAATTGAATACCCTTTTCAATTTTTGTCTTAACATAAACTTATGGAGACTGAATTTAAGCCCTTAAAAGTGAGGAATGAGTCATGCTAGAAACCCACCATGGTTCACACTGCAATCAACAACTGTTTGTGTTAATTTGTACATACACAGGCCATAATCATCTTTGAACTATGTAATTTCACAGACATCCACAGACTATTGTCATCATCGGCCCTGTTTACAAATTCAGTCACGGTGTTATCCATGGTGTTAACATCTTGGTATTACACTAGCTTTTTTTGGGAAAGGAATAGCTAGTGGAATTGTTTGATCTGATATTTGGTAAAATCGTCATGGTCTTTTTGCAGATTCTGCTAAGAGGTCCTAAGAATGCACGGGAAGCAGTGAAACACTTTGGTCCTGCTCCGGGTGTTCCGCATAGTCACACCAAGCCGTATGTGCGCTCCAAGGGAAGGAAGTTTGAGAAGGCCAGGGGAAGAAGAAACAGCCGCGGTTACAAGGCTTAGTTTTGTTCTTAATTATATCAAGGACTTATTTCTCTAGTATCATGTCGTTCCGATTTTCGCAAAAGATTTTTCGCTAGCCTACACAGGTTTCTTCTTTCAATTTGATCTTCAGCTTGTTCCTGAAAACAAGCTACTCCGTTTTTACAATTGAAGATTTTAATATAAGTGTGCGGTTATTAATTTAATTACTAGCAATAATATGATTGTTCTGAAAAAAATGCATTTTTTGTTTCACTTATGTCCCAAATTTGGTTGGTGAACAAATTAAAAAGCATAGAGACCATACGTCTCCTACACATGTGGGATCCATTAAATATGTGGGAGTTTGCAACATTTAAATCCAAATTTTCTTTCATTTCTCTCCAATCTAAATTTTTTTTGTCAACAATTGGTTAATCTAAACCAAATGCTATAAAACTTCTTGACCTCTAATTGTTTAACAAGGCACTCGGAGGAGAGGGTCGATCATTTCAATTTTGACCTTCTCCATTGAGCATTGAGGAAACACATTGCCAAAAGTTTCCAAAATGGAAGAGAATAAGAAGGGCAAGAACATGGCCGTCCTTGGCGTGTGCTCGTTGATCTTGGTCGCGATGGTTGTCGCTCTTACCATCGGAAGCCAAGATTCTGAACCCGAAAATTCGGGTCAAGATGGTATCACTGCCTCTCGTAAAGCCATTCAAGCCGTGTGCCAACCGACTACGTATAAAGAAACGTGTGTGAAAAGCCTATTTGCTTCAAATGCGACACAATCTACCGATCCTAGAGACCTTATTCAAGTGGCATTCAATGTCACGATCAAAGACATTCGTGATTCGATAAAGAATTCAAGCCTTTTCCTGAATCTCAAGGATGATCCAAGATCAAAAGCGGCATTGGAGAATTGTGAAGACCTGGCCAACCAGGCTATAGAAGATCTTCGAAGGACTCTTGCAAAGTTTAAGGACTTCAACTTGTTGAATTTGGATAATTGGTTGGACGACTTGAAGACTTGGCTCAGCGGATCTCTCACGTATCAAGAAACATGCTTGAGCGGATTTCAAGAAATCCCAGGAAACGAAGAGAAACGAATGAGGGAGCTTCTAACGAAATCCATGCAAATGACCAGCAATGCCCTTGCTATGGTCAAAGAAATCTCCTCGCTTATCACCGAGGATGAAGCCGAGTCTCTCACCAATGAAATGAGCAGACGCCGTCTTCTCTCAAGTAACAAGGAAAAATTCCCAGAATGGGTGACCCCCGGAAGGCGCGGGCTTCTCGCGGCCAATCTAAGCAAGGTGAAACCAAACCTCATTGTCGCCAAGGACGGATCCGGAAATTACATGAGCATAAACGACGCCTTGAAAAATATACCAACAAAAAGCGACGAGACATTCGTTCTCTACATCAAAGAGGGCGTTTACGAAGAGCAAGTCACCGTTTACCGTAACATCACCCATCTCACCATGATAGGCGACGGTTCGAACAAGACAAGAATCACTGGATGGTTGAATTTCATCGACGGGATTTCCACCTTTCACACCGCTACCGTTGGTGAGTACTAGGAAGTAGGAATACTTTATTCATTAATTTATTGTGTAACATTTGGTTTATTACCGGAGTAGTAATAATTCATTAAATTCGGAATGGTTTAATGTGTTAACATTTGTTTGCATCCAAAATATAATCCAGCTGTTTTGGGAGATTATTTCATGGCTAGGGACATCGGATTCGAGAACTCGGCGGGGCCGGAAAAGCATCAGGCGGTGGCTCTGAGGGTCGGCGCCGACAAGTCAATCTTCTACAACTGCAAGATGGACGGGTACCAGGACACCCTCTACGCGCACACGTACCGCCAGTTCTACCGCAACTGCGAGATCTCCGGCACCATCGATTTCATCTTCGGCGACAGCGCCGCCGTGCTCCAGAACTGCACCATCGTCGTCCGGAAACCGCTGGAGAATCAGCAGAACATCGTGACGGCTCAGGGCCGGAAGGACCCGCACCAGCCGACCGGGCTCGTCCTGCAGAACTGCACCATAGTGGCGGACCCGGCCTACTTCCCTCGCCGGTTCGCCCTCAAATCGTACCTCGGCCGGCCGTGGAAGGAGTTCTCGAGGACCGTGATTATGGAATCGTACATCCCCGATTTCATTCAGCCGGAGGGGTGGTTGCCGTGGAGCGAGGATTTCGGGCTGGAAACCCTATTCTACACGGAGTTCAACAACAGAGGACCCGGATCCTCGAAGGAGAACCGGGTCGATTGGGTCGGAATCAAGGAGCTGCCGAAGAAACAGATCAAGCGGTTCACCGCCGGGAAATTCATCTCCGGGAACAGCTGGATCCGAGAATCCGGCGTGCCTTATAACCACGGCCTCATTTACTCGGCGCCGAAGAAAGATAAATCGGTGAAGTACTCGGACGTGGACGACGACGATTTCAAAGATCTGGGCAAAAACGACAAGGAGGCTTATGTTTTCCGCCGCCCCCCTCCGTCGGCAATTAGTGCTTCTCCCTTCCCGGCTCCAACTCCGTCGCCGACTCCGTCGCCAGCTCCGACGTCATATTACGAGACTCTTGTAGAAGCGCCGATTCCGATGAATGCTTGGATTTAGGATCTAACCGCCGCCGCCCACTGGCTAAAAATTGAAGCCAGCTTTTTTCTTCTTTTGCTTTATTTTTCTCTGTAAATGTTAACACCATATTTTTAGATCGGCGTCGAGTTCCGTTGGCAAAGACGGTGGCACGGTACTGTTAATTGAGTGTCAATGGAACCGATCGATTTTTAGATTTTTTTAGAGATTGTTTCTATAAGTTATAGGGAGCAATGCTACTTCCTTAAGTAGTGTCAAAGCTTCTTTTTATTTTCTTTTCTTCATATTTAGCGCTCTACCGCATAAGAGCAACTCCAAGGGAGAGTGTAAAATTTGGTAGTGTATATCATAGTTTTCAGAATCGGATCGGCGATCGAACCAGTCGAGGTACTGGTTCACTGGTTGAACCAGTGGTTCGAACGGTTGAACCAGTGGTTCAAACATTTTTGAAAATATGTGTGTGTGTGTAACTACTTCTTCAATCTAAAAATAATTAAGTTATTTATAATATATGACTAAAGTTATAATCAATTTAATTAATTGGAATAGTAGCATTAAATTGATAAAATTATATATTACTCCCTCCATCCCCTGTATTTGTCCACTTTCATTTTTGCACACCATCCAATGCACTTCTTTAATCCATTTTATCTTGTAATTTTTATATCAAAAAATTATATATTAATAATATATATGTTAAGACAAATCAAACAAGATTACACATGACTATATTTAGGCTTACACATTGAGAGAATTTGATGAGTCAAAGTGCTTAGATAAACAGTTCCAAAAGTCAAATGTGGACAAATACAAGGGGACGGAGGGAGTATGAAATATTTAAAAATTATATTGAAAATTTTATACTCATAAAATAGAAGGATATTTTTTTAAATAATTTGTCGAATGTTTTCAAAACTTATTTAACTTAAAAATATCATTGATATGTACTACTCCCTTCGTCTTTGAGTATTTTTTCACTTTTGAATTTTTTGGTCAAAATTGGTAAACTTTGGCCTTAAATTAAATAAAAATGATATTAGATATTGATACAAAAAGAATTATATTAAATTTATTATATCAAATATTTTCAAAACATTATTTTATTTAAATAAAATACAATGTATATTTTATTTAAAAGGTCAAAGCTTGAAAACAGTTAACAAAAAAAGTCAAAACTAGAAAAATACTCAGGGACGGAAGAAATGTATTTGTAGAATACGTAGTATTTAAAAGTTTATAGTATTATATTTTTTTAATGTTTTATGAAAAGCAAGCATTTTAGAAATTTTTTATCAGGATATGAAAGAAATGACACAAGAAGACTCTAGCTAATAGGGGCGGGCACGAAAACCGTTCCCGTTGACCCATTCCGAAACGTGCCGGAACCGTTTTGAAATTGTACCTTTTTTTTGGATTCAAATTTTTTTGTCCCGAACCCATTCTGTCCCGATTTTAAGTGGGACATTACCGGGATAACATACAAGTGTACCGTTCCATCCCGTTTGTCCCGTTTTATATACTCTTCTAAAAACATTATATATATATATATATATATGTATGTATGTATGTATGTATGTATGTATGTATGTATGTATATATATGTGTGTATATATGTGTGTGTGTGTGTGTGTGTATATATATATATATAAACACACATATATTACTCCGTACGTATCTCGTGAAACATTTTGAGTACTTAACAATTAATACTTGTTGACATTGTTGTAGCATTTATTTTCAATCTTTTTGTTTTCAATTTTTATTATTGTCCTAAAATTAGGAAAAAGTAGGACAATCCGAATCCGTTCTGTTTTGTCCCGGTCCCGAAAATTATGGGACAAAGTCGGATAGGCTTGTGGTTCGAACCGTTCCGAACCGTTTGAATATAACGGGACAGGACGCGGGATTTTAAGAAACCCGAACCGTCCCGACCCGTGCCCACTCCTAGTAGCTAAGGTGGTTGTTAGGCAGATATAGTGATTGGGAGTTCTAGGGTTCGAATCCTAACATCGTCTCATTTTGGAGGATTTTCGCAAATAAAATAAAGGAAATCGGTTTCTGGATTTCCGGGCGGTTCATGTCGGTTCACATCGGGTCGTAGCAGAGTTCGGTCTTTTGGCCCGGACCGGTTTGGTCACCGGTTCGCCGGTTCCCAGTACTGGCCGGTCCGGTCCAATTTTTAAAACTATGGTGTATATCACATTTTACATTATCAATAATATTTTACCTTTCCCATTTTTTATACTATTCTAATCATATCTTTTATATTGCACACTTTCTTAAAAATTATGTCAAGTCAAACTATGAGTCTTTTTCTGAGTAGAAGGGAGTATTATTTTAAAATTTTGTACTATTCTTTAAAATAAACTCAATGTTGCTCTAGTGGCAGAGTGACAGATTCAGAGGTAGAAGTTAACATTGTTTCCTAACGAGTGTCTGAGTGAGACAAGTTTTAGTATGTTAATTTGATCATCCACGCGAATGGAGAGTTAGCTAATACGAAACCTTGCCAATTGTATGAGATAAACGATGTAGAAATTTTATATGGAGGAAGAATAACGTTGTGAAGCAACGTTAAGAAGTCTGATAATTGAAGAACGAAAATAATGACTTGATAGAGAATAACGAATCATGTAGAACACTTTCAGATTAAAATTAATGCAGGGGATATCAAAATACTTTAATGTATCTTCAAAAAAAATGCTTTAATGTGATATGATATTAACTCAAGAACACCCACTTTGAAATCAATCCTTCAACCATACCAATGTTTCTATATTTGTAGAGACGAAAAAACACGACTAGACATGTTCCTTCGAGTGGAGACGTCTTTCTGCGAAGAGTTGTTTAGGCCCCCCGTCAATGGCTGCCACCCCTTAGACCTCGGTACTGGAGGTCTGCCCCTTTGACCTTTCTACGGTTGCGCCTAGGGGTGTTCATTCGGTAAAACCAAACCGAACTGAAATTTCGGTAAATTGAAATTTCGGTAATTTATTTTTTTACCAAATACCGAACCGAAATCAAATGGTTCGGTTCGGTAAAAACCAAATTAAATCGGTTTGGTAATCGGTTTTACCAAAAACCGAACATAAACTAAAATTTGAACTTTAAAAAATTCATTTCATTCTTCAAATTGAAAATAACAAAGCATAATCCATTATATATAAGTCCATTACACACTCCAAAATTAAAATAAAGCAGCACAATTAGAACCATTACATAAATTAAACAAAATAGTTGATACAAATAACAGAATTGTCCATTCCGAAATATAAAAACATTTACCAGTATTATTAATTTCATGCTTTCATTATTTTTAATCTTAAATAACTCTAAATTTAGATAATAAGACTTAAAATTAGTGGGGTGGATATTCATTATTTCAATATTGGGATAGATATTGGGAATTGAATTGAGTACCAATGGATAAAATTATTACATAAGTATTAAATAATTTCGGTATTCGGTTTTTACCGAAATACCGATTCTAAATTTTGTACCGAACCGAAAACCGATTTTTCCAAAATATGAGAACCGAATACCGAACCGAATTATTCGGTTCGGTTTCGGTACGTACCAAATTTTTCGGTTTCGGTTCGGTCGGTTTACCAAATTGTGCACACCCCTAGTTGCGCACTTGCGCCTTCCACAATTTTGCTCCTTGGACCCCGCTAAAGGTTGCCACCCTCGGACCTCGTTATGAATTTGTAATATCGTCGAATGAGTGTACACTTCGCACCTCCTAACTTGCTTGAAAATATCTATTCAAAATCTTGTCTGATCTAAGTAAACCAAATTAGATAAAATAGCTAATGACACTAAAATCACCAATAAATAAAAGAAAGTAGCAGGTAGAAATTTGCCACTCCACCACCACCACCTCCTCCTCCTTCTTTTCCCGTTTAAGAATTCCACCGCATCTTAAAATGTGAAAGGATACATTTGATACTCTATCCGTCTAAAAATTAACTTCCCGTTTCGAACAAAGTACAAAATCTCATTAGTTTTAAAATTATTTTCCGTGAAATTGTATACAAATAAAAGGTACTCTCTCCGTCCCGTTTTAAATCGTCTGTTTTGACTTTTGGGCAAATTTAAAGAAAAGAAAAATAGAGTTGATTTTCTGAAATTGTCATTACCTTTTAGAAGGGGTGACAATAAATGAAAAGATAAAGTGGAGAAGAGTGACTTATTTTAGGGGTATTTTAGGTAATTTACTCTTAAAAGTTTACGATAACAAGTAATATGCAACTTATTTTGGGACGGAGAAAAAAGACAAGCAGGCAATTTAAAATGAGACAGAGGGAGTACATATTACATATTTCTAAATTTAATCAATAGTTCACTAGTTCAATGAAATAAGATTGTAAACAATAATACTTTATTTTATCAAATCATCAATGAAAATACATAAATAAATAAAAATTATCGAAAATACAGAATAATTTTCAGACGGTTAATTCGTGAAAGTAGGGAATATATAAGAAAAAAGTGTCAATTTAATTGGACCTTATTGAGAAGCATATTTTTTTTTTACATATCTCCATTCATTTATAGCTTATTCTAATTTTTAAAAATAATACAATACTCCGTAGTATTTTAACTAACGCTCTTATCTTGTTTTACAATAACTTTCTTCCAAGCCATGGGCCCAAGGCCAAGGAGGCTTCCACGAAAGCCATTCTAGTCGGTGCTCCCAAAAGTATGAAAATAACTTAGTGGCCGATCCAAAAATTGTGATTGTAAGAATCCACAATAATAATTTAAAGGATGAGTCTCATCTGAGTATTTATAGAGGTCTTATACTATAGTTGACTCTCAGAGCAATATTCAAGAATCAAAACAGGACCTTATTCCCTCAGCACTCTCCGTCTAAAAATTAACATTCCGTTTCGAATAAAGTTCAAAATCTCATTAGTTTTAAAATTACTTTCCATCAATTTGTATATAAATAAAAGGTATAAATTACATATTTCAAAATTACATCAATATTCAATGAAATAAAATGTAAAAGAAAATATTTTATTTTATCAATTTTTTAATAAAATACACAGATAAATAAAAATGATCGAAACCGCGAAATAATAATCGAAAAATGAATTTGTAGGAGGGACTATAAAAGAAAAAAGTGTCAATTTAATTGGACCTTATTGAGAAGCATATTTTTTTTTACATATCTCCATTCATTTATAGCTTATTCTAATTTTAAAAAATAATAATTTTTTTTAACTAACGGTCTTATCTTGTTTTACAATAAGTTTCTTCCAAGTCATTAGATCACATGATCTGATCCAAAGACTGGTCTATTTCCTCAATCAATTCTTCGTAAGACCGGCGGAGAACCGGATCCCGGTGGCCGGCAACCACGACATGCCATCAATAAACCGCTGAACCGTGAAATAACCGGCAGTCGGCGCATTCCTAATAACGTGATAACCGGGCCAGCGAACCCGACCCGACAATGAAGAACCCGGCCCATAATTCTTATACTCCCCGTACCACAACGTGTTCAAAGCGAAGTCTCCGTACCACTCCAACCACCCTCTGGGCTGGACCATCCCGCTCATGAAAGTATTCATAAACACGACCCGCGAAAACTGCTTCCAGGGCCGGCCCAAATAAGTGGGCTGGGAAGCGTAAATGTAACTGTCCTGGATCGAGAAGCCCGTGTTCTGATCCGGGCTTTTCCGGCCTTGGGCCGTAATCGTCACCTTCTGGAGCGGGAGCGGCTTCCGGGTGAAGATCCGGCAGTTTTGGAGCACGGCGGCGCCGTTGCCGAAGATGAAGTCGATGGTGCCGGAGATGGAGCACTCGCGGAAGAACTGGCGGAGGGAGTGGGCGTAGAGGGTGTCCTGATACCCCTCCATGCTGCACCGGAAAAACGCTGATTGGTCGGAATCCACCCTGAGCGCCACCGCCTGGAAGTTCTGGGGGCCGGCGGTGTTCCGGAACGTCATGTCCCTTGCGATGAAGCCTTTCCCGGAAACGGCTGCACCATTAAAAGTTAGCTCAACCTTATAATTTGTTGTTTTTTTTATTTACTCACTCCGGTCTCACAAAACATTACTCATTTTGAATAGTATTTGGTTAAAACATTACACAATTTGAGAAAAATATATTAAATATAAATTTAATATAATAGGATTAGTCTTAGAATCTAGTTTTGACAAATCAAAATTTTATAACATTTCTTTATTTAGATTATATTTAATTTATAGTCAGAGCGTGTAACTATTTGACCAAAAATACCATAGTTTTAAAAACCGGACCGGACCGGCCGGTTCGGACCGTGAACCGGCGGTCCAACCGGTCCAGTCCGGCCCATTAGACCGTAACAAGCTTCGAACCGGTCCGAACCGGTTTAAACCGGTAAGAACCGGCCAGTCGGACCGATCTGACCAGTTTTTTTTTTTTTTTTTTTTGCAATCTTTTTCCAAAACTTCACTCCATGGGGGGTTTGTAACCAAGACCTCTTAGATATCTAATTGAGTTACTAACCATCCAACTAACGGTACTTGTTGTTACAAATTCGTACTATACTTTATAATATTTCATAATTAATTAAAAAATTTCATACAAATAACTTTACAATTTTAAAAATATAATACGTAGTATTATATAGATATGAGTCGGACACAAAATCATTGATATTTTTTTAAATAAAATTTTAATACCGAGTATTATTTTTTAATATGTAAATTTTATCATTTAATTGAGTAAAATAACTCAAGTATATTAATATAATTTTAGTCAAATATTATAAATTACTTTCTTTATGTATTTATATATGGGAATGTGTGTGTGTGTGTGTGTGTGTATATATATATATAAAGGTTCTGGTGAGAATGCAATCTTAGGAGAGAAATGAGAATGAATCTGGTGTTTTAGATTGTGATATCTAAGGGCCAGGATTGCATCAAAATCAGATGCAACAAAATGGTTTAAAAATGCATCACGTCGAAATGCACCACAATCCTTCAAAAATGCACTATCTCAAAATCTGAGCGCATGATGCAATCTGAGCCGCACGATGCATCAGATCCAACGGCTAGATTTTATTCTCATTTCTCTCCACAAGATGCATTCTCACAGGAACCAACCCCTATATATATATATATATATATATATATATATATATATATATATATATAATTTTTAAATATGTTTAAACCACCGGTTCGACCAGTTGAACCACTGGTTCGACCAGTAAACCAGTGAACCAGTATCTTGACCGGTTCGGTCACCGGTCCGGTTCTCAAAACTATGAAAAATACATCAATATGGGTAATGTTTTGTGAGAGGGAGTGAGTATTTGTTTGTTTCCAACCCATAAATTATGCAACGCATTATGGGTGCATGTAAAAATTGTTGAGTTTTAGGGAAAGTTTTATGGACGCAATCTTATTTGACAACTTTCACATAAAAAATATTTTATGACAAATCAAAAAATATACCGTTGAAATTTATTTGGATGAGATAATTAAAAGATAATATGGTATTTATACTTTTAAAGAAAGTAAAAATGTAAAGTTGAATTAATACATCCAACAAGGAAAATTGTGGCGACTCATTTCATGGTTAGAGGGTTTGATCCGTGTCTGGTTATCTGGAGTGGATCTCTGTCCATCCGGTGATTATTTGTAAGAAATATTTGTAATGCTTTGCACCAGGATGTTTTGAATTAATGGCAAGTTACTTTTAAAGAAAAACAAGGAAAATGGTAAGGCTTAATCAAAGACAGAGAGAATATATCATGTAATTTCCTTTTTTACGCCACATTTGAAATATTGTTAAATCCTGAACTAATAAAAATAAGAAAGACATGTGCAAAAACATATTTTAGGTTTTTTAAGTGAAGTATTTGTGTTTCTAAATTAGCGTTAAATTTGATTTCTCATGATCAATTATGCAAATACTCTGACTATATAAATCTTCATCTTCAATTAAACAAAAACTGCAAAGCATATTAGTATAAAAATGACTTTATTATATTATGCTCTTGAGAATTTTCTAAATTTTATGAGTACTTAAGCTTAAAAATTTTCAACTTTGACAAATAGAGGGAAAGGTAAATGGTGCATACCAAAAGTGGCGGTTCGAAATGTGGTCCAGCCCTGCATGAAGTTTCTGTTACCGGAGACAACGGTGGCTCCAATCCCATCTCCCACAAGCATAATATTACTCTTCTTCTTCTTCATGTCAACATTCTCATGATAAACCCCTCTCTTCACATATATCACATACCTCCTCTTGCTATTATTCGGGGCCGCCGACACCGCCTCTCCGATGGACCGGTGGTGCCCGCTCCCGTCCAACGCCACCACCGCGTCCACATGCATCCCGCGGGCCCCGGGCCTCGACGCCGCCGCCACCACCTCCCTGTCTCCCTCGCTCATCCAGCTCGGGAACTCCCCCGCGGGCCCCGCCGCGTTCCTCGGGGGCCCGAAGGGGAGCTCACGCAGCTGGACAGACAGTGCCAGCACGTTGCCGATCAGTTGCGTGACCTGCGCCAGGCCCCCTCGGAGGAAGCTCTGGAGGCGCCTGTCCGTCCCCTCGAACCCCTCGAGGCACGTGTCCTGGTTGCCGAGCGCGGCGCTGAGCCACGCTCTGAGGTTCCCCTCGGAGTCGGGCCGCCCGCGGCCGGCCCGGACCTCGCGCATCTCGCCCAGCGACCACGCGAGCTCCGCGACCGAGAAGTCGAGGAGCTCGCGGCAGTCCTCGATGGCGATCTGCTCGCGAGGGGAGACAGAGAAGGGGTTGAATTTGTTCAGGGAATCAGTTGCTAGCCTAACCTCTGCGAGGGAGTGGTGCATGGCGGCTCTCAGGACAGTCGTGGCGTCGCGACGGGTGTCGTTTTCGACCCTCGAGCGTATGCCCTGGAGGCACGACCCCGGGTTTTCGACGCCGTCACAAGCCCGGGTGATCATGTCCTCCAGCATCTGGGATTGGTGTATGGGGATAGCCTTCAACTCATCATTATTGGATGATGATACAATTGATGGGAGAGAAGGGTAAAGAATGAGGGCAAGAAGTAGTAGAAGAGAATGTGGAAATGCCATTGATGAATTTTTGGTTTTTGGGAATGGGCATGCAGTGATTTAAATTAGTACTACAACTAACAAAAAGTCCGTAGAATTAAAAAAAAGAATGTTACGAAAAGTTTAAACGTGACATTTTTGAGTTTCTTTTGATGAAAGGTTTGAGTGATGCTTCCTTGTAGTGTGTGACATGGTATAAACCTGCCTTGTTTTCTAGCGGTTCGATCTGCTCCGTATGTGTCCAAACAAAGGAAGAGGTAATTTTGTTGTCTATTTAAATGGAAACAGCAAATTTTTAAGTGTCCCCAACAAGTATGGTGACCTCCAAATCCCCATTTATAGAAAAATATTTTTGTTTAATTTTATTTTGTCAAATTGTGAGAATCTTTGATCACAAATTTTGAAAAAACACTGGGTAGTTTATATTACTTCTCGCTTTTTTCTAAATATTAATCCCATAATTTTATTTTTATTATTATTTTTTTGGTAAATTTTGTGAACATGTAAGATTAGTTTGGAACAAAAAGAATAACAATGTTTGACTTAAGTTTGTTTTTTTAATACTAACTAGTATATTACAATAGACAAATGCTTTCGTAATCCTTAAGGGTCCGTTTGGTACACAAAATTAATAGAATTGGAATTGAATTGGAATTAAAATTCCATGGGATTCCAATTCCATAGAATTGAATTCATCAATTCCAATTTTTTTTTGCACTACCAATTCTAAATCCACATAATTTTTGTACTACCAAACACGAAAATTGGAATTCAAGACCTCAAATTCAACTCCATAGTTTGAATTCCATGTACCAAACATGACCTAAGTCCATTTCATTTTAGTATATGTATCCTTAAAACATTAGGTCTTTTACAAAATAGGAAAAGATTCATGTGTCAACCTATAAAAGTGTGATAAGGTCCAATCATTCATTAGGCAGTCCAATTTACATTCTTGCAATTTCATTTTTTTTCTTGCTCAAAATATGTTTACAAATCATACCACTTTGTACAAAATATACATCACAATTTCCTTTTTTGTTTTTATACAAGAATTTTTCAACTATGAGATTATATCACAACATTTTACCTACACATAAATGCATGGGTAAAAATACAACTTCGTACAATACCTACATAATTCAATCTCGACCGATGTATGGTGACTGGTTAATAATTTAATATCTCTCCCCCCCCCAAGTTGAGAAGTTTCATTACACTTCCCTTGTGAGGGTAACCAATTTTCTTGCAACGCGTCAACAGAAATCGTAAAACTTTGTCATCTTACCTCTCAAACGCCGTATGTTATATGCCAATTCAATTCATTACACCATGCTTGTACAAGCCATCGCTTCCTTCAGCTTGAGAATGTGCCAATGTTGCGCGACCAGAAAGCCCTGAAACATAATCTATTTCTTGTGGGCCCGTCACGGCCTTGGCATGCCAGTGCCAAGGCCAAACATGAGGCGTACCGGCGTGAGATGAGAACAAATATGAAGGGTGGATGATGACCGATCCCCAGTCTTTGTTCCCAAACTTGGCTTCTTTTATTCTTCTTCTCACCAAAAGCCTCGCGGCGTCTTCTTTTTTTACCTTTGACACACTTTTGGCTATTGACATGCACAAAAGAAGTAGGAACACGGCATCTTCTTCTGGCGAAAACTCTAGTGTCAGTAGCTTCCAGTGCAGAAGCGCAGTGGCCTTCCCTGTTGGGTCATCCTCAGAGAACCTAACTAGTGTCAAAAACCCACTTTCATCTTCTTCTTCATCACAAACTAGGTCACTTGCCCTTCCTGTGAAAGTCTCATAACCCATCTTCCGCCCTTCGACCAACTTTATCTGCAGCCATTTTGGGGAAAGTGATGCAGAGGAGATAAAAATTATGAGGGCCGCAAATTCTTTTCCAAAAGTGAAAAGTGAAACCTTTTTTTGAGACGAACGAAAAAGGAAATGTGGAGCTCTTTTATGGGACGGAAGGAGTATAAGTCAAAAAAAAGTGGGACGCGCAAAAAAGGTAACAAAAGAAATGGAGTACAACAACAACAACAACCCAGTTGAATTCCACTACAGTAGGGTCTGGGGAGGGTGTGTGTACGCAGACCTTGCCCCTACTCGGAAGTAGGGAGGCTGTTTCCAAGAGACCCCCGGCTCAACCTGCACAAAAATATGGTAGAGAACACAATATAACAGGGTAACAGGATAAAGCACCAAGTACAAGGAAATGAAAGTCCAAGAAGCAAAAGTAGAAGATTCCAATCAAACACAACACAACAACAACAACAACCCAATTGAATCCCACTACAGTAGGGTCTGGGGAGGGTGTGTGTACGCAGACTTGCCCCTACTCGAAAGTAGGGAGGCTGTTTCCAAGAGACCCCCGGCTCAACCTGCACAAAAAATATGGTAGAGAACACAATATAACAGGATAACAAGATATAGCAGGATATAACAAGATAAAGCACCAAGTACAATGAAATGAAAGTCCAGCAAGCAAAAGTAGAAGATACCAAACAAACACAACACACTACAAAAACCTCTACAGCACCGAGCTCCTAACCAGCTACTCTAATCCTAGTCCTCCAAAGGTTCCTATTTAAGGCCATATCCTCAGTCAGGGTGAGAAGTCCTAAATCCTGCTTAATCACCTCCTTCCAATTCTTCCTAGGTCTACCCCTTCCCCTACTTCCCCCGATAACCGTGATCCTCTCGCACCTCCGCACAGGGGCATCAACATCCCGCCGTCTCACATGCCCAAACCATCTCATCCTCGCTTCCCGCAACTTATCCTCCACCGGCGCCATGCCTACCTGACGTCGGATAACTTCGTTCGAAATCCTATCCAACCTTGTCTTCCCACACATCCATCTTAACATCCGCATCTCTGCCGCATGCAAACGACGCACATGAGTCTTCTTAACCGCCCAACACTCTGCCGCGTATAACATAGCAGGTCTGACTACGGATCGGTAGAACTTACCTTTCATCCTGGGCGAAATCTTCGGGTCACACAACACCCCTGAGGCCAACCGCCATTTGGCCCAAGCCACTCCAACACGATGTCCAACATCCCCGTCTAATTCCCCATCTGCCTGGATTACCGAGCCAAGATATCGGAACCTGTCTACCTTAGGTACTACGTGAGAGTCAATCCTAACTTCCACTTCTGATTCTGTTTCCCGGCCGCTGAAACGA